>CM037854.1:191831816-192428573 GCA_021234595.1 Delia radicum
GCTTGAGCCTTTAATGCATCAAGGCTAGCTCTTGAAAACTTCCGCTTGAGCTTGATTAGAGGGCAGGCTTGGCCTTTAATACAGCTAAGAATGGTTTTAGATATTTCAGCTGAGCTTCATAGCATCAGCACAAAGCTCTGGTTGCTTCCGCTTGAGCCTTCATAGCTTCTACGGAGTTCTCCTGAATTTCAATTTGTTTTTTCAAAAGCTTTAGCTGTTCTAGCTTTTCTGAACTTTTTTCGTTTATTTTTCTTTTAAACCATTTGCTGGTTTAGAGTTCATCTTCTTTTGATGATTCCGTAAGGTGTTGATGAAAGTAAAATTTCATGAGATCGTGGTAATGTTGGGGATTCTGCCTAATAATACATTAGGTGTAATATTTGGTTTAAAAGTGTCCGAGCTTGTTGGTGTTACAACTGCTACTTTAGTACAGCTGCGAGGCGGTGTCACATGTAAAGAATTTTGTGGCTGCTACTAGAGCATGCCATTTTCTTAGTAGCATTGGGCACACCAAAAATTTTACCACTGGGTGCAGCTGCTGAAGACAAGTGACATATTCTGTCAATATCCAGTTCCAAAGGCGTTAAATTGTTTATTACACAGGGGCCTCCACCGGTTACGTGCAGACTCTTATTATTTTCAGAAATTTTTTCTTCAGTCTGCATTTCTGGTCCTGCCAAACCTGCAATTTAACATAGTATTTTAATCTGTCTAACAAAACTAATAAATTTGGCTTAAGTGGAGTTTAGTGACATAACTCCGACTTCTTAAAACTTTTTACCCTAAATAGTATTTATGGAGCTGATAGATAAAAAAAACTTTTCGAACTGTATTGAATTGGACAGCCGCAAGGGGGCGACTCCGACAATTTTTTAAACCAGCTCCAAAACTACTACTTGGGTAAACAAATCGTGGCTGTCACAAAACAAAACCTGTTGCATACCTTTTTCCATTCCCCTCCATTTCTTTCCGGGGGACCGTGGGCATTTAATCTTTGAGCAACATTGTCCCATGTGTGCTCCATAGCTGCTCTGCTGCCCCCAAATGTTGGGGTTCCCGTTGCCAGGTGGGGAAACTCATCCATAAAACCCATCAATTTTTGAAACTGAACAGCATTAGTCTTCTTTAGGCTAAAATTTTTAAAAAATTGTTAAACAAAGAAAAATGTGTTTTGTCTACTTGCATATTTACCTTTTTTATTGTTATCATTCATTATTCTTTTTTTTTTATTAAAATTTTTGTTAAAAACGATTTTTTTTTTTTTTTTATTATAATATTGTGTTGTCTTTTTTCCTTGGCGAATACTTTTTGTGAACGTCTGTTTTTGACGTTTGAGACGTTTCAAATCGCAATGTGGAAACCAAAAAAAGAGACGAAAAACGACAACTCTTACGTTTTCACTCAATTCAAAGTGACATTTGCGATACAGAACCCCAAAATGAATTTCTTCACTCATTTACTACACGAATTTTTTGAGTGACACGTCTTACAAAAACAAGCCATTAATTTCAAAAAATATTTATATAATAATGTGCCATGTATTATAATAATTTGCAATAATTCACTGGAATATTTATAAGACATTGTCATTATGACAGCAAATGTAAATGTCACAACAGTAATCTGCTGTCAATCTACATTGACATATTCAGGTGAAGTTTACAACGCCTGTTGTGAATTTTAAATGTAAATTCTTAACAGTTGTTTTAAATTAATTGCGGTCATATAAAATATTTTTCTAAAAACAATAAAAATTTCAAATAAAAAGATATATATGTATGTATATATACTTGAAACAAATTTTATTTGATAACATCTATAAAGTAGAAAAAAAAAATTAAACAACAACAATATAAGCGGAAAGAACACATTTTGTTTGCTTAAAAATTTTATGTTTTTTTATGTGTAGCTATTAATAAAACATTCAAATAATTATTAAACAAATTTTGAAAAAAATAAATAAATAAACACGTTGTATTCAACGCCACTCAGAACTTAAAAATAATGTACTTGTGGACGTATTAAATATTTTATTTGTTTTTATTAATTCTTTGCCAACAGCATATTTTTGCAAATATTAAAATTTTTTGCAAATGTGCAGTTAACGCCGCAATTCGCTTGAAAAATATTTGATATTGTTTAGCATTTTCTTATTTCCTTTTAAATTTGCATAACTGACAAGGGAAGAAGTCTGTTGGGTGGTTATGCCAGATTTCCATGAAATTCGTATATAAAATAAAAAAAGAGACGGAAGAATAAAGAATATGTAAGAATGATACCTGCCCAATCGCATATTTAGTGGGAAAAATGGGTTTCAAAGTTTCTCAAAACTTTTTTTGTTTTAATACTTTTTGATATATTTGTATGGCAATGAAAATGTCATCCAAATACCTCTCATTTGATACCTAGTTTGTATAGTATTTCTTTGTACAAGCTTAAAAAAGCAAATAACAGAAAATTGAGCTATTTTTGACCTAAACTTTTAAGACTTAAAGCAGAAAATGCGTAGCTAAAAAGATACGCATTCTTATTAATTCAGTCCCCTCTATCACATATCTAAATCGTATGGCAAGCGGAGGGGACACATCAGCGATCCTTCCTTGTGAGTGCATTTTAAAACATAATATACAATAGGGTGTCCCGAAAAAAATTTTGAAGCAAAACCAATAAAACGATATGTATAATGATATTGAATAAATAAGGTAAAAAATTATGAGTGGATCTTTAGTTCTCTACCAGCGTTTAAAGTTGGTGACTTTGATGTATATATTTTATGAAAATTTACGTAATGGCAGTTGCAAAAAAAAATGTTTTAAATTTCTGTCTGATTACACAGTGCTACAAAATTGACCGCTAAAATCGAAAACAAATGTACCGGCCATTGATCCTAAATATTTCGGAAACGCTGATTTTATTGGCGTACCCAGTTTTTTCACTTATGGGTCAGATTTTTCACAAAATTGCATTAAATGTTTGCATGTTTTAACGCAGTTTTTTATACATACACTCAGGCAACTTGTAATACAGTTTCTTTATTTTTAATGTAACTATCAGTCATTTGTAGAACAAATATAATTTTTTACTAACCTCGTAGTTCATGTAAAAAAAACAAACCACTTCAAATTACTGTTTTATGATTTTACATTCATTTGATACAGTAGTTTTTTTTTTATTTAAAAAAAAAATAAAACAAATAAATGTTTGTTTATTTTTTACTGCATATGTGGTTAATTTTTACTACAATTGTTAGTAATTTTTTTAACAGTAAAAACAAATGAGAAATGGTTGAATTTACTGAAATGTAACTTTGTTTTTAACTACATTTGCAGTGGTCATTACCTAAGTGGACAATTTTAAAAAATTAATATTTCATTTAAGTTTTCTATGAAAAATACTCGTACATAAAAAACCTCCATTAACATTCGGGTATCAAATGCAAAAAGACAAATCTGACCAATAATTTCGTGCAGAAAAAAAAAAAAGATCGGTTGATGAAAAAAATTCAAAATGTGCCTAAAATTTATATGACAGTATAGCACAAAGAGACGACATCGTTTTGAATATTATGTAAATAGCTTAAAATATAATGTATACCAAAATTCACCCAAAAAAAGTTAATATTTTCGAAAGATATTTTAACAAACACTTTCATTACAGTGAATGTCTATAAAATATTTTCAAATTTTATTTAAAAATTCATACAATAACTTTGTTCGATAATACCAACATTTTTAAAAATTTGTACAAGTTTTTACTGGAAGTTGTTCGTTTACACAAATACTTAGTAAAAAATAGTAAAAAGAGAGCGTAAAGTGACAGTTTGATGTCAAAGAACTTACAAGTTTTTACGGGATACTTTTTTGCCAGTAAAAATTTGTAAGAAGAAGAAACATATGTTTGAAAAAAATATGCTTGAGTTTTTAGTAAACAAAAACAAATATTAAATCAAATTATAATTGTTTATCGATTTAAAGTGAAAACTATTAAAGAATTAGCTATGGAAAAAGTGCAAAAAAATCAACTCCGGCAGAATAACAAGATAAAGTTTGAAAAACTAAATATTTGTCTCTTTGTCTGCCTAGATTTTTGCATTGTGAAAAAAAATCGTTTATTTTTGCAAAAACACATAAAAATTATTAAATTTTCTTCATTTCATGCAAAACTAATTAAAAAAAAAAAAACAATTTAATTACAATATAATCAATAAGTTAACGTTTTTTAATGTTTTGTGTGCTTCTTCTTCTCTGTTTTTGTTAATTTTTTAGAGATGGCACAAAATTCTCATTTAGTTAGCAGATTTATTAATACTTATGGGAACAAATTCATATACAAATTAGATTTTTTCTTTCTATTGAAGCGTAGGGACTATGGCAATTTTTTTTTTTAGATTTTATTCTTTGTAGAAATTAGCCTTTTTGTTGAAATCAGAGTATTTTCTTTTTGTTTGGAATGATTTTTGATATATTTTTCGCATTTTGTTTCTGTTTAAAAAAAAAAATTTTTAAACCAAATTAAACTTTAAAAATTACATTATCAATTTTATGATAATGTTTTAGAATAAATAAATATGTAGATTTAAACAACTGAAACTAAATTATTTAACTAAATAAATTAATAAACCAAATAAGAATTATTATCTAATCTAATTGAAATTAATTTAAAATATTTATTACTAATACCACTAAACATAAACATTTATAAAAAACAACTACATAAATATAACAAAAACATTGTGTTGTTGTTGTTTGCTTTTGAGCGATAATAGAAAACAAATGTCAAGCAAGTTTCAAATTTGAGCAAATATTTAATTGATTCAATTAATTTTTAATGGACAGCATTAAAAATTTCCAACAAACCGATGTTAAAAAAAAAGTAGGGAAATATTTTTTTCTGTGCTACAGTCATTGGAACTCGGGCATAATGGGGATAAAAATATCGGTGTGCATTAACATTACCTGAATAACTAAAATAACGTTATCCATAAAATATCGTTATCAAAATAACTTAAAAAAAACGTTATCCATAAAATATCGTTACCGAAATACCGTTACCGAAATAAGAAAATACCGTTAAGCTAAAAACTGTCTCCGAAATAACTAAAATATTGTTACACCTAAAACACCGTTACCGAAATTAAAGAAAATAGCGTTACCCTTACTGATACCCGCATGAAATCGTAATTAAAAATATATATATCGCAGTTCAAACCAAATCGACTTTTTCTCATTTTGTGACGGTGTGTTATTGTTTTGCAATTTTTTTTTAGTTTGCAAACCCTACATATTGATTCTGGCAAAAAAAAAGAAAGGCTAACTATTGTTAATTGTCATAAACAATTTTTCACATTACATTCTTGTATGTATTATATTACGATTTGATTTATTATATTTTGCAATTTGTTTCTCTGCCAAAAAAAAAAAAAAAAAAAAAAAAAAAAAAAATAGTCAATCATTTAACACCATTCGTGTTATTTCCAATTTCAATCAGTGAAATATGTACAAAATTGTTAATAAATAAAATATTGACAAAACAACACAGCAAAACATTATCAAAAATTTCATAAGAATGTTTCATAAAAAATTTTAAATC
Source organism: Delia radicum (assembly GCA_021234595.1). Classification (NCBI taxonomy): domain Eukaryota; kingdom Metazoa; phylum Arthropoda; class Insecta; order Diptera; family Anthomyiidae; genus Delia; species Delia radicum. The sequence goes on from CM037854.1 coordinate 191,837,406, forward strand.
AATTACAACACTCAGCAGAATTTTTTTTTAAATAACAGTAGCATTTTTTTAGTCTACGTAAAATAAAAAAATACTATTTAGACACCGATAATACTACTCGACAAGGTTTTAGCACAGACTTTAATAAAAACTTGTTTAAAGTACTCCTACACTGAAAGCATTATCCTTCATGACATTAATGAAACAATTTCATAGAATTTTTTCGTAGACTTTATTATATCCAAGAGATTTCATTAGCATTAAGAAATTTTTTATAAGCTTTTTATCGTTAAATTTCATAGTTTCATAAAAAAAAAAATGCATTCGATTTCATAAATAATGTCTTCATAAATTTAATGAAAATTTTCTTTAGAACTATGAAATTATTTCAAAGACTTTTTTTATTTTTTCATAAAATTTCATAATTTTTATTAATTTTCATACATTTCAAACTTTAGTTTTAATATTTAATTCTCAAGTGTTCAACATATTTTAGAAAGTGTTTTATTATTTCCATGTAGAATTGTCTAAATTTTGGAATTCTATAAAATTGCTTAAAAAATCATATAAAGCGGTTCATTGACTTCGTTCCAATGTATTTTTCAAGATATTTAAGAAAAGTTTTATTTATTCAAGGATCTTCTTAATATTATAAACATTTTATGAAACTGTTTCATAAATTCCTTAAGCGTTTTATAGTCGGAATAATTCATTAGATTTATGAAGATTTCATAGATTCTATGAAAAGTTTTAATAGACAAGTTCCAGTGACAATTTTTATTAAAGCTATAAAGAAATTCATTACATAAATAGAGATAATTCTCTCGGTGTAAACCCGAATCTAAAATTAAAAAAGTGGCTTACCCAGCGAAAAATATTTTGTGTGTCAATGTTGCGAAGAAGTTCATGAAAAACTTTTATATTTTTCATGGACTTAAATTAATTCACTTAGGGAACTTCTGCTGTAAATATTTGTATTCGATTGAGTTGTAATGCAGTATCTTTATTTTTAAGTGAAAATAACAGTAATTTGTAGAAGAAATTTAAGTTTCACTACACTTGTAGTGCATTTAAAAAAATCAATCCACATCAAATTACCGTATTATGATTTTACATTTATTTTATACATTAGTTTTTTTTTATTAAAAAAAAAAATAAAACAAAAAATGTTTGTTTATTTTTTACTACATGTGTGGTTCATTTTTACTACAATTGTGGTTAATTTTTTGAACAGTAAAAAACAATGACAATGTTACTTGAAATTATTGAAATGTAAGAGTTCCATCTTTCAAGTGAAATTTCATGTGTTTTTAACTACATTTGCAATTGAAAACCGATCGGTTTTCATCACATGCCAGTATGACGAGTTTTTAAAAGTTCTCTGTTAGTATATATTTGTTATTATTGATATCCCAGTGTAGAAACGTTAATGACACTACATTACTTTTCTCACTACCAGTAATGGCACCAGGTTACTCTCTGCCTTAATTTAAAACATATATATATGGCATACTAATAACTAGTTAATTTTCCCATTATTTCAATACAAAACTATAATGGTTATCACATTCAGGATATTAAGAAGGTAGAAATGACTAAAAATCACAGTTAAAATAACTACAAATGCAGTCAAACTATCGAAGCGCTCAAAACCAACTAGCCTTAAAATAATACATAAACCATAAAATGAGCAAACAAACAATAAAAACAATGAACAATGAGTTGTTTTTAACAGTTATTTTTTTTTAGTATATTAAAAATATTTTTTAATAAAAAAATATTTTTTTCTTTTAATGACAATAAAAATTTGTATTTTCTACATCCTATTTAAAATGCAAAGTCAAAACTCCAAACGGTATTCCAGTTATTACTTTTTAATGCATTGAACAACCAATGAAATACTAGTTCTTGTTTGCAAACTACCCAGTAAAAAACGCTGAATACCTGAAAGGAGGTTTGTAAGGGAGTAAGCCAAAAAGAATCCCTTACAAACCTGCTTACATATGCAATGATTTTTATATGGCGAATTCCCACTTCGAAGCACCACGTGGCTATTTTTTTAACACACTTATTTTATTTTATTAACACACTCGAAAACACCAAACATAATCGGAAATCACTCGGAAAACTGGTTCAGATCTTTTATAATCCACGACATGAAACATTCTGAATTACAATCTGCATCCTCGTAAGGGATTACCGTAAGCTGCTTACTACCTGCATCATTGTAAGGGAAAAGAGTAAGCTTAAAAAATGTTTTTGTTTATTTTTATACTAACTACATAATAGTAAGCACTTACTTCAGCGCATTCGTTTTATCCTTATTCTAAAAACAAGAAAATTTTTTACTGGGTATGAACATATCAATAATAACAAATATACGCAAAACGAGAATTTTTAAAAACTCGACATAATCTTCTATTTTTAAATAACTAACAAAAATTAACTACGAATAGTTACAGAAAAATTACTGTTTTGGTAGTTGCAGGCGCGAATCCATTAAAAGATTTAGGGGAGGGAAGTTAAAATATTTTTGATAAATTTTCTATTCTTTTTGAATTTTTAGTACTGAAAATTTTTATTTCAGGGGGAGGAAATGTCCCATTTTAACTACCCTGTATCCGCGCCTGGTAGTTGTTTATCAAAATTCTAAAATAACTACCCAAAATAACTGGTACTGAAGTACAGTATTTTTGGTAAGTTATTTTTTGAAATGACTGTCTAAATTACTCGTTTTTTATTTCCTCATAGAAAAATAACTACAATAGCAGTTAAAACAACTACACTCACAATATTGTTGTCGTAAAGATTACTGATTTGCTATTAATTTAACGTGTATATTACATTAAATTAATAGCAAATCAGTTAAAAAAAGGACTACTTACTTTTCGTTTAAAACAATTGTTTTTTAGCTTATTTTCAACTGTTAAAAAATTAATTGACAAAATCGGTAAAAATAATAGATTTTTTTTTTGTTTATTTCCATAATCAATATAATATAAAAAATTATTGTTTTAAATATAAAATTGTAACTGAATATTTTAACTAATACTGAAAGTCCGTTTTTTTTTTGTTTATTTTGTTTATGGAATAACAGACAGAAAGTTTAAAAAATATATTTCTTTGTTAATTTAACAATATATTCCATTAAAACAACTTTACGGATTACCTCTTTAAATAACTGTTGAATTTTTAAGGAAAGTTCTTGGGAGTGTACGTTCACTACTGTTTACTACCCGACTGACCTACACGTAGTTACTGCAAGAATACTCTGAGTGCATAAGTACTTATTTTTATCATTGTTTTAAATATAAAATAATGTTTAAAAATTTATATAAGGAAGGAAAAAAAGATTTCGTTGAAATCGCTAACACAAACGATCGCGGTGCACCGCCTTCCAGTAGTCGTAGGATGTTGAAATTTTGCTTTGAGACTCCTATACGATTTTGGGACACACTCGTGTAGGTGTCCCACATTTTCATTCACAACTTTTGAACTGCTGGACCGATTTGAAAAACTTTTAACACAGAGCTGCCTGAGAAAGTAACAAATGATTTTGGTAAAAAAATATTGGACGAAAAGTTTTGTTCGGTCCTTCTAGCTCAAATATATTTTGCTTAAGAGCTAACCCTGAAAAAGCTTACCGGGCGCCCCGCTTGTTACAAAAACAAGTCGCCGATTTGAGAACAGTGCAAATTAGCCTTTAACCTGATTAATTTAACATTTCAATTCTAAATAATAGGTTCTGTATTAGGTAATATATTTTTTGCTGGGATATAAAAAAAATTACACTGTGAACAAAAAGGTGCATAATAAGAAGTGATACTTATTTAAATTTATTGACAAATTTCAGAACATTATTATTTATTTCTAAATGAAAATAAGAAAACTTTATTTGGCATTTATGACTTGAATTCTGATTAAATGTTTTTTTTTTATTTCAAAATTGTTTTACGATTGCTTTTAGAATTTAAAATTATTAAACAAAATTTAAAAGTAAAATCCACTTTTATGTGATGTTTTTATAAGAAGTCAAATGATCCGATATATGAACTGAAAACTTAAGTTTTTTATGCCGACTTCTTTAGATTTTGAAAAAGTCAATATGGTTATTGTTCTGGTTTTCGTCATAGAAATCACTCCGTATTCCGTTAACGGTTTAAACATTAAATTTTTATTTTTGCAAACTAAATTTTGACTTCATTGTCAATTGATTTCTTTGTCTGTCTACTAAAATTAATTTCATTCTTATGTATATTTTATTTTGTCATGATGTACTGTTATTTATTTTTTTTTCTTTTTTTGTTCCGAGAACTATACGCTTTGCTTATCAATTATTTAGTGTACAGAATTTAACACCTGGCCATTAAGGTGGGTCGCTTCGGAAAAAAAAAATGTAGTGGCCCCATGAAAATAAACTTTGGCATTTTCTAAGAATATTGCAGAAATATTTCGTGTTTTGCAGGACCATTTTTTAAAAAATATATTCTTTTTAGTTTTTGCGAGATATTTTTTTTTTTTTCGTATCAAGAAACTGTAAAGGAGTATTAAATGAAAAATCTTTTGTAGACGCATAAAATAATAATAAATAAAAAAAATATACACTTTTTTCAAACTGGTCCAGCTCAAATCAAAAATGGTTATTGCAAAAAATTTATTATTTTGGGAATCCTCTTAAAAATGTCTAAGTTTATTTCTAGAGGGTCACTAAAAAAATTTTGTGTTTCGACCCACTTTACTGGACACATAAGTGATGGCGGTTGTGGTTATACAAAAGTACTATTAAAGAAGATTTAATATTGAAGCAATTATTAAACGACGCGATGCTTAAATTATTCAAATTGTGAAAAAAATGTGTGCAAAAAAAAATTGTACCATTCAAGAAAGAACTGAAATAAAAATAACAACATTTTAAATCTACAAATTGTGGGAAATCCCTAAAAAATAGAATTAAATATTAAATAAAATTGCAAAACGTCCCAATACACCATAAAATTGCATTTTACAATTTAACATTTAAATGTAAAAACTAACAACGAGAGTCTCCTGATGGGTTCTCTTTGATCTTAATTAAATTGATCAAAAGAAAAGTTGTGTAAAGTCAGCAACATTTTTGCTGTTAGGATCCTTGCAGAAAATTGCTAATATATTTATTTAGTATATAAACCTATTTATCGCAATAGGATGAAACTTATGTTCCAACCTTCCTTTCATCAAAAGAAAACATTTGGTTTTTATATATATAATTAAGTTTTAAACCAACTGGTCTACACCTTTTACAACTGTAATTCAAAAAATATCAATTGAAATTCAAAATTTCCATTTGAAATTCAAAATTTCCATTTGAAATTCAAAAAATATCAATTGAAATTCAAAAATTCCATTTGTAATTCAAAAAATATCAATTGAAATTCAAAAATTCCATTTGAAATTAAAAAAATATCAATTGAAATTCAAAAAATATCAATTGAAATTCAAAATACATCAATTGAAATTCAAAATACATCAATTGAAATTCAAAAATTTCTATTTGAAATTCAAAAGTTTCTATTTGAAATTCAAAAATTATTCCATTTGGAATTCAAAACATATCAATTGAAATTCAAAAATTTCCATTTGAAATTCAAAAATTTCCATTTGAAATTCAAAAGTTTCTATTTGAAATTCAAAAATTTCCATTTAAAATTCAAAAAATTCCAATTGAAATTCAAAAAATATTCCATTTGAAATTCAAAAAATTCCAATTGAAATTCAAAATACATCAATTGAAATTCAAAAAATATCAATTGAAATTCAAAAAATATCAGTTGAAATTCAAAACACATCAATTGAAATTCAAAATATTTCAATTGAAATTAAAAAATTTCCATTTGAAATTCAAAAAATTCTAATTGAAATTCAAAAAGAATTCCAATTGAAATTCAAAAAATGTAAACAAATCAAAATGTAAACATTAGGCCAACACTTTTTTAAGTATTTTGGTTTATTTTGAGTATTTTGGTTTATTTTGTATTTTGGTTTATTTTTAAGTATTTTGGTTTATTTTGAAAACCGAACTATAAAATTATTTTTGAAATTAAATTTTAAAAAATCTTTTGGGACTCCTATTTTTGTTTTCAATATATATTACATTGTGGAGGCTAAAAAAGTTTCATCAAAGTCAAATTTATTATTCCAGAATTTCATGTCTCTGGGTTCTTTAATTAAGATGAAATGAGGCAGCCACGTAGCCAGAACAATTTTTTACCGGCCCAACAACAAATTATATAACAACAAGAGAGAAATATTATTTTTTTATGTATTGTTCTTGTTGTTTTTGTTGTTGGGCCGGTAAAATATAGTTCTGAGGGGTTCCACTTTCACTCGGTATTTTCTTGCATTTACTACCATTTTAAAATGACATTCCACAGGATCTTTATGATAGAGTTAAACTAATTTTTCAAATTAATGGTTTCCCACTTCAGCGGTTTCTCTTTATTAATGACAAGCGAGTACGTGAGTGAGTAATCCATCCAAACACTTACTCTGAACGCCACTAGTTTATACATCAATAGTTGCATGCATAAATATTTTATGGCTTTATGACAGGTTATTACAAATATTTTCCAACAAAATCTTGTATACTCTCCTGCAATAAATGCATTAAAAGTTTTAATAATGTTTTTATCACCCATGACAAACCAAAATACTCAAAAAAAGTGTTGGCCTAATGTATTAATTTCTTAAATTGATTTGTTTACATTTTTTGAATTTCAATGGGAATTTTTTGAATTTCAAATGGAATATTTTTTGAATTTCAATTAGAATTTTTTGAATTTCAAATAGAAATTTTTAAATTTCAATTGACATATTTTCAATTTCAATTGATATTTTTTGAATTTCAATTGATGTATTTTGAATTTCAATTGGAATTTTTTGAATTTCAAATGGAAATTTTTGAATTTCAAATAGAAACTTTTGAATTTCAAATGGAAATTTTTGAATTTCAAATGGAAACTTTTGAATTTCAAATAGAAACTTTTGAATTTCAATTGATATGTTTTGAATTTCAAATGGAATAATTTTTGAATTTCAAATAGAAACTTTTGAATTTCAAATAGAAATTTTTGAATTTCAATTGATGTATTTTGAATTTCAATTGATGTATTTTGAATTTCAATTGATATTTTTTGAATTTCAAATGGAAATTTTGAATTTCAATTGATATTTTTTGAATTTCAAATAGAAATTTTGAATTTCAATTGATGTTTTTTGAATTTCAAATGGAATTTTTGAATTTTAAATGGAGTTTTTGAATTTCAAATGGAAATTTTGAATTTCAATTGATATGTTTGAATTACAATTGTAAAAGGTGTAGTACTGGTGCCAAAGAGTTAGTTCAGAACTGGTACCAGTTTTGCTTCATAGTACCAGTTTTGCTTCATATTTTTCGTCCTTGAATTGCAGTTTTCAAACTAGTTTACAACTAGTTCCAAAGCGAGAGTTTGGAACTAGTTTACATCTCTACTACATCTCAATGTTAACATCTACAGTTGTTTATATGGAGGCGCAATAGAACTCGTACTAGTTGCCTGGTTTTTTTTTAATTAATGTGTTGCTATCTTTGACAAAGGATAGTAGAAAGGTGAAAGGTTTGGAAAGATGAAGGGCTTCAACAATGGCAACTCTGTAATTCCACGAGATAATAAGTCCTAGAACAGTTGTTGCTCGCAACCTGATGGAGAGTTGGCGAACTTATTGAAACTTTTTAATTCATAGCCTTGATTCATTATTTTACTTCGGTAGGGTTAAGTGCTATGGGAACACCGAAGGCGGGCGCTGCGATACATATAAGTGATAGAAAACTCATACATATTATTTTTCTAAATTGTTGTTGTCGGCACCGGGAATCGAACCCGGGACCATCTGTGTAACATTACAACGCGCTAACCATTACACCACAACGCCAGCAAATAAACTGGTTCAAATAAACTAATAAAAAACTGGTTCTGTCCCTAGTTACCATTACTAATTTCTGCAATACAATTGAAAATTTCTGAAAGATAATCAATAGTTTCCATTGATAATTTTGATAATTTCCTAACATTCAAAATTTTTGAAATACTAATTTCTGAAAAACAATTGATAATATTTAAAATGAAATGCAATTGTTAAATCTGAAATACAATTTATAATTTCTCTAAAACAATTGATTAAAATAATATACAATCCCGGTTAAAAATCACCATATATTCATCCATTTATGAACATGTATGAACTGAAGTGATTCGAGGTAATACATGCCCGTATACCACCACATAGGATTCATATATGTTCATAAGAATTCATATGTTATCATATATGTAAATAAAGGGTGTTTTTTCTAGAGGTATATAACTTTGAAATGGAATAAAACTAAGATGAATTTTTTAAATTGATATGAAATTTACTTTATTCGAAAGATAATCTTCTGGCATTATAATTTAAATATGACTTCTGGCATATGAACGCCACGGCTGGCTCGGAAGTAGTCTAATCTGGAGGTGCAATTTTCAATGACTTTTTCCAACATTTGTCAATAACGCCGCGAATGTTGTCCTCCAAGTGGTCAATCGTTTCGGGCTTATCGGCGTAGACTAGCGACTTCACATATCCCCACAGAAAATAGTCCAGCGGTGTTAATTCTCACTATCTTGGAGACCAATTCACGTGTCCGAAAGGTGAAACTATACGGTTACCAAAAGTTTCCTTCAATAAATCAATTGTGGCACGAGCTGTGTGACATGTTGCGCCGTCTTGTTGAAACCACAGCTCCTGCACAACATGGTTGATGAACGAAAAAGTCAGTAATCATGGCTCTATAGCGGTCACCATTGACTGTAACGTTCTGACCAGCATCGTTTTTAAAGAAGTACGGACCAATGTTTCCACCAGCCCATAAAGCATGCCAAACTGTCAGTTTTTCTGGATGTAACGGTGTCTCAACATACACTTGAGGATTATCATCACTCCAAATACTGCAGTTTTGTTTATTGACGTATAAATTTAACCAAAAGTGAGCTTCAACGCTAAACAAAATTCGTGAGCGATACGTATTTCGGACAGAGCCATGCTTTTCAAAATAAATTTGCACAATTTGGAACCGTTATTCAGGCGTCAGTCTCTTCATGTTGAAATGCCAAACCAGACTAAACATAAATTACTTGACAGCTGACAAAATGGCCGCCAGTTAAAAAAGTGTTGCCAACTTAAAGTTCTATACCTGTATAAAAAACACCCTTTATTACCCCAATTTTCGTTAATGTACACATATGAACATGTATGGAAATGTATAAACATGTATGATTATATATGTAAATATTACACCTATTTTTATTAATGCACACACATGAACATATATGATTCCTCATATGAACATTAGAGTTCATGATGAAGCCCCCTGAAAATAAGGATCAACATGTTTTGTGATGATTCCTAAAATTGTTCGGCTTTTGCGATAACATCATGTGAGCTAAACCGTTTTAAAAAAACGTCCAACAAAAACACTTTTTTCTTACAGAACCGTTTGGTAAAAATTTGGTCAAATATAAAAATGATTAAAAAAATCTAATCTATCGTACAGCATTAAAAAATCATAAAATTCAGCCTCTTCGCTCGAGATAATAAGATTTTTACGCAATTTCTTTGATGTTTTACAATGCGATTTTTATAAAAAAAAATAAACAGCTTTTAATACATCGCCGAAATGTTTAAGAAATCGTCTAATAATTTTAGTAGCCGTTACTTGTATTGTGGTACTTATTTTTTACATTTGCATGCATAAAATCCAGTTTTTAATACAAAGATTACTATATTTTTTATTTAATAATTAGGCCTTATGTTTCTTTACAGTTTTATTAGTTTTTATATACATCGAGATTATTTTTATGTTATTTTTAATTTATAACGAGCTTTCAACCTCGGTATATTTACAAAAATAAAACAAATCAAACATATTAGCTAGGTTGATACTAGTATTTCGATCTGGCTAAAAATCTCATCAGAACCCGAAGTTTTAGTTTCATATTTAAAAAAATATTATATTTTTCTCAAAATTTAGATTTGTTTTGCAAATAATTCAGGAAATATTCGACGATTTTGCATGTTTGATACAAGATATTATTCATTGAAATCTCTAGTTTACGCGTTAGGTAGACAAAATTAAATCTATTAGTTGTGGTAAACACTTTCAAAATGAAAAAGATACATAAAAATTTTATTATCTCTGGTCGAGAAGCTGTTTTTAATAATTTTTGAATGCAGAATCGTAGAATTTTTAAATGTTTTTAATAATTGACAAATTTTTTGACAAAAGGTCCCGTAACTAATTTTTAATTCACAGTAAATTGTGTTGTTGGAGGCTCGTTACCAACGGTTTAGCTCACGGGATGTTATCACTAAAGCCGAGATATTTTAGGAGTTATCATAAAACATGTTAAATCCCTATTTTCAGGAGGGGTGCATCTTGCATTTTTATTAAAAAGCCTCAAAATGAGGCACTCTAAATGAACATGTATGAATAATTTATAACACGTATGAATCATGTATGGAAGTATGTGCACATGTATGAAGCATGTGTACTTATTTTTGTATCCATATATGTCGATTTTTAACAGGGAATTAATATTTTCTGAAATAGAATTGTTAAATATGAAATAAAATTTAGTTTCTGAAATTCAACTGATAAATTTGGAATTAACTTGATAATTTCTGAACTATAACTGATGAATCTGAAATACAATTGAAAGCTTCTGAAAAGCAATTGAAAATGGATATGCCGATATCTGAGACCTCTTGTATTCGCACAGATATTTAGCAATATCATAACTAACTTGAAGTCTAACCAATATCGGAATCTTGAGCAATTGAAACCATACTTGACTAACCTTACCCTGTTATAAAGGGTGTCTTTTTTTTGGCATAGAACTTTAAGTTGGCAACACTTTTTTAACTGACCGACATTTTGACAGCTTTCAAGTGATTTATGTTTGGTTTGGCATTTTAACATGAATAGACTGACGCCTGAACAACGCTTCCAAATGGTGCAAATTTATTTTGAAAATCATGGTTCAGTTCAAAATACGTATCGCGCACTACGTTCATTTTACGGTCAACATAATTGTCCAGCAGAGCAATTAATTCGATTAACTATGGAACGTTTTCACACCACGTTTACTCTAAATGATACGTAATATGCATAACCAGAGACGTCGTACAGAGCGTACAGAAGAAGTCATTGCTGCTGTAGAGCGTAGCGTAGAGGAAGATTTTGCGGAAAGATCTTTGTTTGCGTGCTTACAAAATCCAACTCGTGCAACAATTGAATTGATCACCTTGCAAGGCGTAGATTCGGTGAATGGACCCAAAACAAGATTTCCGTTGATCCCGATTTTCATAAGCGAATTTTGTTTAGTGATGAAGCTTACTTTTGGTTAAATGCGTACGTCATTAAACAAAACTGCCGTATTTGGAGTGATGATAATCCTCAAGTGTATGTTGAGACACCGTTACATCCAGAAAAACTGACTGTTTGGTGTGCTTTATGGGCTGGTGAAATCATTGGTACGTACTTCTTTAAAAACGATGCTGGTCAGAACGTTACAGTCAATGGTGACCGCTATAGAGCCATGATTACTGACTTTTTTGTTCGTCAATTGAACAACCATGATGTACAGGAACTGTGGTTTCAACAAGACGGCGCAACATGTCACACAGCTCGTGCCATATAGTTTCACGTTTCGGACCCGTAAATTGGCCTTCGCTAGTCTTCGCCGATAAGCGCGAAACGATTGACCACTTGGAGGACAAAATTCTCCGCGGTTTTGCCAATATACGGATACAAATGTTGGAAAAAGTCATCGAAAATTGGACCTCCAGATTAGACTACGTCCGAGTCAGCCGTGGCGGTCATATGCCAGAAGTCATATTTAAATTATAATGCCAGAAGATTATCTTTCGAATAAAGTAAATTTCATGTTTGTTTTATTCCATTTCAAAGTTCTACACCTCTACAAAAAACACCCTTTATTTTGTATGCCTTGGATTCGTTTTGATACTCTACTGCAGGCATGATTTATGTGTTTTATTATTACTATTTCCATATCTACTATTTCCTAGTATTGGGGATATAAAATGTAATTTTTAAAACAAAATTCATAAAAATTGCTATCATCAATACAGCGAAAAGTAGATAGTAGTATATAGATAGTCAAAGTGTGAAACATTATTAATAAATAAATTTATAAATTATGATGCTATCGATTCGCTTTATCAACTAAAGATAAACGGACATAGAGATTTAACCTAATAATTCTATTAAAATCATGCGTTGGGCGCCATCAAATTTATGAAAAAGCTTTTAAGCCACAGACTCACTACGTTAACTAATAACGATTTTATAATCAAACACGTGAGATCCCAGTGTAGAAAAGCATTGCCGTATAAGTGGCTATATAAGTACATATTTGGTAATGGCAAGTACGTACAATTTTCATTACAACTCTCATTACTTTTATATGGGGCTGTCGCGCAAAATAATGACATGTCATTACTAACCACCTTAAAAAAAATAGAAAAATAAGCACCATATGCTTACCAGTATGGACAAAAATACTGAGTTTAAAAATAAATTTTAAAATACACGAAATTGAATAAAAAAAAAAACTTTTATTGAAATAAAAAAATGTGCCCACACGGGTTCGAACCTGCGACTTCAGGTTGTCAGTCAACCGCTCTACCATCTGGCTATCTCAACATGTTATATTTAATAGATAAAAACATAAATGACTAGCTTGCACAAAATGTCATTACTTTAAAGCATACAAAAAAGTGAAAAAATAATGAGTATAAAATTTTTCAAATTTTCAAAAAATGTATAAGTCATTACTTTATATTTAAAATAACGATAAAAATAAGTACTTACGGATTACGCTAAACTTTTTGTATTGAAATAATGGGAAAGTTAACTAGTTACTAGTAAGTCCTTATTATTTGTGTTAAAGTAATGCAGAGAGTAAGCTGATGTCATTACTGGTAGTGAGAAAAGTAATAACATGTCTTTTCCGCTTCTACACTGGGCTAAAGTGAAGTAACGTATTCGATTTATATTAACAGCCCAGGTAGAAATTGCCAACCGTACCAAAAAAATAGTAATGGCAAACCACTGATATTTTTGTAAAGCACACCGTTTTAAAAACTACCAAAGGTACAACAAATATCGAATCTCTAAAAACATATTTGGGTTGTCAGTACCACCCGCAATATTCATTGCCAACACTGTTTTTACCAAATATTACAACCAATTAGAAGCATTTTGTTTAAAATAGTTCTTAAGATTTCACACATTTAAATAAATTTGTTTTGTTATACATATTTCTCAAAATTAATTTAATTTAAGCTATTTCAAAGGCATTTTGAATTACCAACGTTATGCCAACGGTGGCAAGTTCGTTCAAACCAACGGTTGGCCACTGTTATCAATCGGGTAACAGAAAAATGCTGTCAAGAATGTAAATCCCACATTCTGCCAAAGCATAACCGACCGTCGCCGACGCTTTGCCAACACTGTGCCAATTGTATTTTTCTGCCTGGTAGCTTACAGAGGTATTTTGGAAAATCTATACTTCCATAGCAATTCGAATTTTTCGTTTGGAAATGGTTTAATCGATTGATTGATAAATTGTATTTGTATGAATTTAAGTGCTGATAAAGTTTTATTGGTACAAAGTATTTTATAATAAGTTTTGTTCACAATATAATTTTAAAACTACTTAAATATGTTTGTGCAATCAGATTCAATAATTTTCTAACAAATTTAATTATTAATAGAACAACACGAATTGACTAAAGTTTCATTTCAAGTGCTGTTGTTGTGAGATTTTGGTCGAATTTGTATTTATGATATAAATTTTCTATTAATATTAGCACGAAATAACTACATTGAAATGAAATAAAAAGAAACGAAGTCGATAAGCGTTGCCATACGATAAATATACATACGATAAATATACATACGATAAATGTACATACGATAAATAGGGCAAGGAATTTCATGCACGTAAAAAACGAAAATATATTATAAAATACGGCTAAAAACGCAAAATATATATCAAAATATTAAAAAAATTTGCACTTTAAAAATTTTTTTTTGTCAAAATCGAGCACTTTGAAACAAAATATAAATAAGAAATATTTTTCCCAATAGGAAAATAGAACTACACGACAAATTACACCTTTTTGTAGAACCTTTCTTTGAAATACATGTTTTTTAGTAGACTTAGATACGATGAGCCCAAATTCCTGAAATTTGTTTTCCTCATTTGCAGTTTTGGAAATATCGAGGTTTTTATATTTACATTCTTTGCCCCATTTTTTTGGTATATTTTGATATACAAAATAATCTTTCATTTGAGTATAATCATATCGGTGTTTGTTTCAGGATATTTTACCGGTATTGCAAGGAAGTTGAAAATTTTGCATGTTTAGTATTATGTATGCTAAATCAATTTTAATTTGATCGCTATGCGCATACTAAACATACCAATTCACTCATTTTTGTATTAAAATTTCAAATCCATTGAAAATATCGTGAAATATTTAGAAAAGAATAAAATGTTTATACAAAAACAAAATGGAGTATATGAAGTATGTATATATAAAAACCACGATATTTCAAAAACTACAACTGAGACTCAGTTTTGCAAAAAGCAAACTCTGCAGTAGTAATTAGGGTTTTTGTTTTATCGCACTTTTTCCTTTCCCTGGTAGCGGGAATTTTTTTCGAATTTCCCGGGATCCCGGGATTTTCCGCTCGATACAAATTAATCAAATTTGTGCTTGGAAAATTCGACTTTTCTTACAAAAATAAATTTATTAATGAAAGACACGCCATATGACAACACAATAACTTATTTAAAAAGCTAAAATTAGGAATCCTGAAAAAAAATTTTGGAATTCTTTTAACCCTCTAACCGGCCTAAGCTTTTTTGGACTGAAATTTATATCACTTGTTCGGCACAAGAAATAAAGAATATTTTGTTCTAGCGACATTTTTTTCGTCGCTTATTTTAGGCGATATGGGTCAAAAGAGGTTTAGAGGCTATCTCAAACTAAGCTATTAAATTTAAAAAGTTAAGGCATAAATTATTCTTCTTACAAAGATATAACAACAGTCCAATAATTAGCCCTTTTGTGCTTTTAGATAAAAAGATATGGCGATTTTCGTTTTTCGAAAAACGCGAAATTGAGCGAAAACGCACCTTAACTTTAATATATATTGATGAAACTTTGAAGATTTGATAGTGGTACCAAATATAATATTTCTGCCAAATTTCATAAAAATCCGTCTACTCGTTTTCAAGTTAAGATGATGTCCTTTATAGGTATCCCTTTACAATCCTGTACGTCCTTGGACCAAACTTAGAGCATTTTCCAAAAGTTTAAGCTTCAATCTTCCTTTGTGTGGCATATGAATGGTTTTATGTTAACAGAAATGTGTTTAAAGGACTTTTCAAAATTGTGGTTATTTCAAAATATTTATTTTTTGAAATTACCGAAAACTTTAACTATAACGGTTTCTCGCTTCCAAACCGTGACATGTACACAAAACATTACTTCGCAAAATATGTGGCTAACTTCGTTCTCTATCGATGTAGTTTACATTTTTATAATAAAACACTTTGTTGACGAACTTATGGCCAATTGAAAATACCCCGTCTAGAGGCGGGCTTGCCGGTTAGAGGGTTAAGTTCCAATTATCAATATTTATGAGGGCGGTCCCAAAATAAGCCGACCTAACAAAGAAAACACAAAGAATTTGGAAATAATTTTCCTTATTTCTCAACATAATCTCCTTTTACCTCGATACACTTTACCCAGTTATATCCAATAGCTTCGATACCCTGTCTAGCTCCTGAAAATAGCCATCAACCGCAGACTCCAACTCCTCATTGTTGGCAAATCTTTTAAGAACGAGCTATTTATTCAAGTTTGGAAAGAAAAAAAGACTCCCAAAGGTTGAACTGAGACCTTTCAAATGAAAGTATTGAATTACATAACGGTGACCAGTTATTTATTATTTTGATGGCTACAAAAATAAATATTAAACAACGTGGCGCCTTGAAACTCAAAACATATGTTTGCTAAGGTTGCCACTTTCCACCAAAGTACTTTTTTCAAACTACTGCCGCCATCTATACGTCAGGTCTTCTAATTTTGAGATCGACCTTTTGTATTGTTTCATCTAGAAAATTTCCTATCGGGTTTTGGGTTAATTCAGTTTTTAGTAAAAATTCTGGACCATTTTCTACATTTTTCGTTTTGATTTTCATAAAAATTTTCAGTTTCGCAGAAGTTTTAAAACAATTTTAAGGTTAAAATTTATAATTTATTTAGCATTAAAAAAAAATTCTCGAAATTTAAAATATCCATTTTGCAATTCAAAATATGAATTGAACATGTGAAATATAAAAATTTAACACAAGTTCTATACAAATATCAAAAAAACAAAAAATTGTCTAGAAATTTGCAATAAAAAAATTTTAAAAGTGTGTGTTTTTCGTCGAATTCGTCTATTGGTCTTTTAAAAAACTAGCACTTTGTTTTAATTAGTATTTCTTTAGTTGTTGAATTTTAGATTTAAACTAATTTAAATGAAGTAAAAAAAAATTTTGCAAATTTTAATACAAACATTTTTTATTGGAATGTCTAGTTTATGCAGAGTGATAAAAGACCCTAGCCACGTGTTCGATTGCTAAGAAGAAAAGAATGGAGCAAAATTGATGATTGAATAGTTTTTTTTTTGTTTAAGCTCTGCCTATTCTGGAGCCACCAGCTTTTCTAGAACTTCGGGTTCTCCTGTGATAGATATATTGCCAGATCAAAATACATGTATCAACCTAGCTAAAATAATTAATTTGCTTTATTTTTGCAAGTATACGGAGGTTGGCAGCTATCGTCGACCTGACGATAGCTCAGAGGGCTAAAGCGCTCTGTCTAACGTGTAGTGAGAGTGCATGTGGCATTAGAAATCAGTTTATCTATACCACGGTCAGTGATTGCAAAGAAAATTTCATATAGACGCAATCGAACAAATAAAAACATAACAAATATTACATTATTCAAAAAAAAACAGAGTCACTGACGAAGGTTCAATACCAGAAACTGTGCAGTCTGATTTAGAAAATTGAAAATTTACAATGTAGTTATGATTTTTAGAAAATACACTCATTCTTCTCTACCACGCCTTTCACAATAAAAGTTTTTAATTTTTTAATATGAATAAAATTTATAAGGATAGAACTAAAGAAGGCCAATTTTCAACTTCGTTGCAATAGCTATACCTTTATACAAACGCAGACATGTTTATACTCAAATTAAAGATAATTTTTGTAGAATAATATTGAAAAAACAAATTCAAGATTTTGTTATAAAATTTCGAAAAATTAAGCCAAATATCTGAAAAATGGGGTGAAAAATATGTAAATATAAAAATCACGACATTTTAAGAACTGCAAATGAGAAAATTTTCTTGCCTGATTTGGATTCAGCGTACATAGTTGTGTTAAAAATAAGCATTTCAAAGCCAGGTTTCTAAGCCTACGGGTTAGCAAGATTTTTCAAATGTAAAAATAATTTTGAAAATGAAAATTATTCAAGTTCGAGGCCATACTCTATATTTTTTTATTAGGATCTTGTCCTAACAAATAATCTATAGTTTTTGTTTTCAAATTTATTAATTGATAATTTTGGTAAATAAAAATATTGAAATGTATCCAAATTTTATTTTTTTGTTAATAATTTTAAAAATAAAAAAAAAATATGCACAAATATATATTAAAAAGAGCAAAATATGCTCTAAAAAAGCTCAAACTTAGCATTAAAAGTCAAAAAATGCTAAAATATGCATTTGCGTTAGAATATGATAAAATATGCAACTACAAATCGATGCCATTTAGTTCTTTATTTGATGACTCGAATAAATATTTAGTCCGTATTAGTTTTGGTCAATCGAGAAAAAACGTGCATTTACATGAAATTCCTTGCCCTAATAATAAACAACAAACTTACAAAAAAAATTTATGGAAGTCATAGACACGAAATAACACAAGAATTCGATAAGACAATATTATTAGAAAATGTTATTTTGCTATATTTTTAAAATTTTTTTGTTTTTGCGAAGAGGGTGTTGTTAAGACGGAAATTGATTTTGACTAATATTTTCTGTGTCTCTGCCATTTAAACAACTTTTTTGCTCTTAGCAAATATTCAACTTTTTTAAAGTTCATAATAAACACTTTTGTTTACAAGGTAAAATCGTGTAATGTACTACAAAGCTTAATATAGAGTTTTGAATGTCTACATTCTATTGTAGTTTTGTAGACACAAAAACAAAATAATTATATCGACACCCACTCATACGCACGCTAAGTGAGTTACTAAAAGGGAAAGTAGCCTCGTTGAAATAAAGGGATTTTATAAGATATAAGGTCCGATTCATATTTATAACCCATGTATGACGTTATACTTTGAAGCCCTATACAATATAAACTAATCAAGTTATTTGAATTTTTACATCTGGTAATAATTGTTTGTTTTGTTGGTTACATATCCGGTCCAAAAATTAGACGACCTAACGTATAGATGGCGGCAGTAGTTAAAAAAAAATAAAAAAAGTGGCAACTTTAGAAAACACGTTTTAAGTTTCAAGGCGCCACGCTGTTTACTATATTTTTTTTGAAATTTGTAAACATGGAAAAAATTTGTCACCGTTATGTAACTCAATACTTTAATTTGAAAGGCCTCCTCCAAACAATATTAAATACGAGCTAGATTCTACTCTGAGGGAGTCTGCTCCTCCGTTTAGGAATATAAAATATTGGGTGGCAGAGTTTAAACGATGCCGTACGAGCTGCCAAGACGAACACCGTAGTGGTCGACCAATTGACGAGTCCACATCAGAAACGGTTAAGAAATTTAACAAATTGGTATTGATGATCGTCGGCTGAAGGTGAGTGAGCTGCAGCAAGGTCATGGCGTCTGTTTTTTTTTTTTTTGGCATGCACTTGGGATAATATTTATTGATTATCTTCAAAAAGGAAAAACAATCAACGGCGAGCTAACTTATTGCAGCATTTAGAAGATGAAATTAATGAGAATGGCCGCATTTGGCGAAAAAGAAAGTGTTGTTTCATTAAAGCAATGATTGATTTTGGTCACACATCTACTATTGCGATGATCAAAATCAATGAGTTAAAGTTCGAATTGTTTCATCACACACCTTATTCGCCAGATTTAGCTCCCTCGGAGTATTTTCTATTTTCAAACTTGAAAAATGGCTCGGTGGTAAAAGAGTTGCCAACAATGAAGAGCTGGAGTCTGCGGTTGATGGCTATTTTATGGAACTACACAGTTCCTACTATAGACAGGGTATCGAAACTATTGAATATGGCTGGGTAAAGTGTAACGAGGTAAAAGGAGATTATGTTGAGAAATAATATGGCTGGGTAAAGTGTAACGAGGTAAAAGGAGATTATGTTGAGAAATAAGGAAAATTTTTTCCAAATTTGTTGTGTTTTCTTTGTTAGGTCGGCTAATTTTGAGACCGCCCTCGAATTTACAAAATCCCGAAACTGTAAGAACTATGTCGCAAAAAGGGATTTCTTCAAAAAACCTATTATACTCGCAGTTTCATATTTATAACCCAGGTGAAGATTTAATAAAAGCGCATTTTTAACTTTTTAATAGTTAGAACAAGAACCCACAAAAAAGTATCCAAATTTTGCTGACTAGAAATAAAATAATTAGTAATTTGATGTTCATATTTAAAAAAAACGTACGATACAAAAATTGGTGGTAATGGGAAACCACCACTAAAATGTGAAAAAGATTAAAAAATTATTTAAAAATACTCTGAATTCCTCCCCCCCCCCCCCCCCCCCCCACCAAAAAAAAAAACCTTATCCTGGATACTATCCTGAGAGAATTATCTGATATCATGCAGATAGTTCTCTCAGTGTAATAGTTCAATCATTCATTCGCCAATTTCTGTTAATTACACCTAAAATTATATTGGTCAATAGTTTTTGTGAATAAGAAGAAAATACTAGTTCAATTAATGGAAATGAACGAAGTGAACTATGAACTATAGTGTCCAGTTCGTTAAGAATTTCATTAATTGTATATACTTCGGATTTATTTTGAACTCCGATTTTTTTTCTGCGAGTATTTGAGGGAAGCGCTCAAAGGACATATTTGTTTTGTGACATATATATTGTAGACAATATACGATTGCATCACAATAAGTAATGGAGTTTTTTATATCAATAAATCCCAATTTAGTTTAAGTCATTCTTTAATTTCATTTTTGTTTAAGTCATCAGATAACATTGTATTGATTGGGATACCTTCCTTGTAAGTAAAATTTATTCAATGCGGAATAGATAAAGATATATCGAAATACAATTGAATTATCAGCAAATAAAAAAAAAATGCTTTGACAGTGCAAAATTCTATACTACAAACATAAGACCTCGTATAAACTAAATGTTATTGTTTCATGTATAAGTACGAGGAGTTTTTCAATTTAAGTGTATTGTGAATACATTTTTATACACTTCAGTTAACCACTTTATTGTATGTAGGTGATTGAAATAACCAAGCTACTGCTACCACTTGGTAATACACACATTTGAAACAATTAAAACTCTGAAAATCAACTCCCCTGAACTATTTATATATGAAATACTTAAATATATTTACATTAAGTTAGTGTTTTAAATAAATAGTTCATTGCATTTTTCACCTCATTTCAATAACAACCACAACCACTGCTATATTTATTCATAATATTAATCACGGATGGTAACCGATTCAATGCGGTTATCGGTAAGGGTAACGCTATTTTCAGTTATTTCGGTAACGGTATTTTAGGAGCAATGATATTTTAGTTATTTCGATAACGGTTTTTTAGCGTTAACGGTATTTTAGTTATTTCGGGAACGTTATATTAAGGATAACAGGTTTTCAGTTATTTCGGTAACGGCATTTTAAGGGTAACGTTATTTTTGTTATTCAGGTAATGTCAATGCACACCATTATTTTCAGCCCCAAAATGCCCGAATTCCAATGACTGTCTAGCCTATTTTTATTTTTAAACCCCGTTCGATTGTGTATAAAGTAGTGGTATTTCATTATATAAATAATTTTGTGTGATTCCTTTCATTGAATTTACTAGATGTGCAAAATAGTTAAAATCTAACAACATTTGCTTGTAAAAAATAAAAGGGACGAAAACAAAAAAAGTTTAAACTTAATTATCCTATGGTTTAATAAAGTTTTAAGTGGATCCAATGAGATATATTTAGATTAAATTAGATTTACCTAAATCCCACGACATATATTATTTTTAATAAAATTTTAAAAAATGGTGTTATATATGAAAATATATAATTATGTCTTATATGCATAAAAAGTATTAATGATGTTGGACCATATATAATCATATCTCAAACTAAATTGTTAATCTTGTGTCATATGTGTAATCTTACATAATTATATTGTGCATCATTTAGTGTCATATATAATTATATCTTGAATTGTATTATACATATGGCACCATAAAAAAAAATGTATGATTATATACTGTGTTATATATGACAATGTATTATTGTATATGACAATAGATCTAACATATCTATATCTGATTTAATATCTGATTTTATAAAGGTCAATATATAATAATAAATATTTATATATGTTTCCACATAAGAAACATATAATAAGATGTGGCCATGAATGACACCATATATAATCACTTATTATAATATATTTTTAGAAGAAAAAACATAAGACCATAAATACATTTTGTTACTCGGATCACTTTTGCCAAGCATAGATGCCGTGCGAATTTTTTGACAAAACTTGGTAGGAAGATACGTTAGTTTCCCAGTATGAATTTAAACTTTGAAGCTTCGTATGCACTTAAACGGGTAATATTTTTTAAAAAATTTTATTTTTGTGTCAAAACGGAAAAACGGATTCAATAAGGCAAATTGTTAGGATTTCGAACCGCCAAATATTGATCATACAAATTACAAAAAAATACAGAAACAGTTGTACGATCAGTTCAAATCATGCTATATTTCTGTAGTTTTGAAGTCAAAACGCCAAACTAATAGCAAACAAACCAAAAAATATCACTTTAAATACTGCAACTAAAATTGTATGGATTTTAACTAAAATTTTTTGAAATAACCCTGATTTTTTGCGTAAAAGTCATTCGTCTGGTGTTGCTCCATCATTTAGGATAAAAGGAAAATATATGCTGGTATTTTTTTTGGCATCTCCACAAATAAAATGCCAGTGTTGCCAAGTCGTTGGTTTTAACTCTAGTAGTTTCCCTTTTTAGTAGTTTATGGGGGTAACAATCCGTTATGAGGATATTTGGTGGGTAAACATCTGAATAATATAGTTAATTTTCAATTATAAAAATAAAATTTTCTTTTTGATTATAATGTTTGTAAGATTTTTTACAAAATTATAACTTATTTTATGATTTTTGGAAATAGTTTACTGTTTTTATAGTCAAAATTTGCAATTTTGATTATAAAAACAGTAAAACTCTAACGAAGATTTTTTTTTTTTATATATTTGTGAGAATAATTTGAAATAAAAACTAAAAAATTTGTAGATTTTAGGAAAAATTATTTTAGGGGCATTTTTGGTACTATAGTAAAGTAAATCTAGGTGGTTTTTTAGACAATTTAGGGGGATTTACAAAAAATACTAATCAACACTGAAGTAAGACCATATAAGTTTGCGTTAGTTTAGTTCTAATTTGATACTATCAAATTAAATTACATCCGAATATTGGCGCGATACAATTTAATCCAATTTTTTATAATGCTATATATGGTATATCTGAGCTTATAAAAACATAAACAAAATGAGTTGTAGTTGTATCCGGGTTTGGCATTAAAAACTTCATTGAAATCCGAAATATTTGTAGAAATAATTACCTGCAAATACGGGTTTTACGTATATGTGAAAATTGTATTTGATTCATATAATTCTATTGAATTTATTGAAGTTACAACATAATTTAGCATTTTACGAGCAAGTTCGTTTCAAACAGAAATGGAAATAAGTTGATTTTAAGGGTCCTACCTACATCTTGCTATGTATAAGGTATAGAAATTAAAGAACCGGAAAGGAATCAATGTGCATATTCAAAGGACTAAAATTTGTGAAGTTTTTTAATTCGGCTTAAGTTGTTTTTTCAAGTGCTTTGATGTAATATAAAATTATATCCAAATGAAGATTAAAAAATAATCTAGTGTGACTCTGTATATGTGGTTACCTATATGCTTACTAGTATAGAGAAATAGGTTCTAAAAATAAATTTTCAAAAAAAAAATAAATTTAATAAAAAATAAAATTTTTGTTTAATAAAATGAGCCAACAGGGACTTAGAACTGATTCTCCTCGTTTGTCAGCCAAGCGCTCTACCATCTTAGTTACCTCGATATGTTATACTTGATAGATAAACACATAAATGACTTCCTGGCACAAAATGTCATTTATTTTCAGCTTACAAAAAGTCAAAAATTAGTAGTTATATATGGGTTGAACCAATTCAATTAAACTTAAAAAACTGCAGCTTTCGACATCACATTTCCAAAAATTGCTGCATTTCTGTAGTTATAAAGTATACCAGAGAACTAAGACATATACAAAGTTTGACGGCACTGGCACATCTGGATCCAGAAATATGAGGTCTTAAAAATCGGGAAAAAAAACTATAAAAATGTACAAAGTTGTACTTCCTTGATTGTAATTTTAGTGAAAAGTGTTATGGGTATGCAACTCATCAGGATCGCATTGAAAGGCTATTAACTTGCCTTTGATTAGATACACAACATGATTTTTTTTATTTTGAAAGGTCAAAGGTCACTTTTCTTGAGCTTTAAGTCGGTAGGCTATATCTTTGGAAACAACCTTTTTAAAAATAATATATGTTAAAGATTGTTTCCTTCTCTACAGTTGTAAATTATGGAGATATATTCACAAGTAAATTATTTTTTTTTTTGTAATATTTAAAATCTCTTTGTTCACGCCATTCAGCCCACAGACCGAAATTAAGAGATCTGTCTTCAGATAAAACTGTCTAGTCGTTAGTAAAACATAAACTCCAGTTTTCAACTTCGTAGCTCATCAGATGGATATCGTAGATGCCACAAAACGCTTTTGCCACGCCTTTACTTCCACAAACCGAAAATAAGAATTCAAGATATGGTATGCACCATTTCACAGTCACTACGAAGTGTATGTAAAATTTTAACTTTCTAGGTCATCAGGAGCTTTAGATACACACAGACAAATAACAGGAAATTATAGAGATATTTTATAGTAGTTGCACAAGATTTCTATAATAAGTTGAAAATGTAATTTTTCACGCCATTCGCCCACAAACCGAAATTAGGTGATCTGTCTTCAGATACATTAGTGCAATATGTGCGCCGGTTTCAGCTTCCTTGCTCTTCAAATTAAATTTGTAGATAACATATATTTTTTAAGAATGCTTTTGCCACGTCTCTGCACCCAAAATTGAAAATCGGGATTTATTATGCAAAGTTTTGTGGTACGCACTATTTGTATGCCAATTTTCAGATTTTTAGATTATCAGGGAGCATTATAAAGCTCTGGAAAGAACCACTTAAAAAATACAGACTGTAAATGAAAATGTAAAAAAATAAAATTGCCACTCAGAAAGCTCTGGAAAAACAAACACTCACACAAAAATTAGAAAATTATATATATAAATAAGTCTAACTTTATTATGTGAATTCCAAAAGCCAACGATATATAATACTATACAAATTTAGTAAAAATTATCGTATACAACCATTGGGTTTCTATTCACCTCAGTCTTTCTCAATCTGCCCTCTTTTTATTTGTTCGTAAACTCGCACTGAGCAAATGAAAACATGTTGCAGAAATTAATAAATTTAAAATTAATTTTTATCATATTTTTAAATAACAATTAAATAAAATGTTTATTTATTTAAAATTTTAACGATAAAATAAGCAAAATAATAATAAAATACATTACGTTTTAATAGAAAATAACAAAATATAAGCAAAATAAAAGTGAGTGTTTAAAGCAACAATTTGTTTTATCAACATGTTGCAATTATTTTTTAGTGTAAACAAAATGTTTTCATTTGCTTGCCCGAGTTCGGTATTTTGTTGCTTTGTTCTCTCTATTTGTATATACTTTTTGATAAAAGTTAATACGATCAGTATACAAGTTAGTGTACTGATCGTTTTAACTAACCCCAATAACAATAACAAAAACAACAATAATACCAAACACAGAACAACAACAAGCATTGAACAAATAATACAAAAAATAGAACGATGACAGAGAATATAAAAAATTTTTTGCTTTAATATACAATTTTATACAAAATTTAATAGTGTTTTTCTCAAATATGATATAAAGGGTCCGCCATCTAACGTTTTTTTTTCAACTAGTGCTTATTTCGTGAATGGTAACACTTAGCTCATGTATGATTTGACAGATAATTAGTTTTATCCTTCCGCTGAACTAATATGGTTGTGTATACGCTTGAACAACGCTGGGAAATATTGCGACATTACTTTGAAAATCATGTTAATGTTGCAGAATGTGTGCGAAAATTCAAATCAGCCGCAGAGCTGATGTCGTTTGGCCACCTCGGAGCTGCGATTTGACACCGTTGGACTATTATTTGTGGGGTGCCGTCAAAGATAAGTGTTACGCCAACAAGCCAGAGACAATTGACGCTTTAAAGGACAATTTTCGTGAAGCCATTGGTGAAATACAGCTGCACACAATCGATAATGTGCTTAAAAATTGGACCGATCGTGTAGGCTACTGCATGGCCAGCCGAGGCAGCCATTTGAATGAAATTATTTTCCATTATTAACCGGAAGGATTGTACTTTCAAATAAAAAAAGAAATTTGAGAAAATATTCAGTAGTTTTTTTTATAGCATTTTCAAAAAAAAAAAAGTTATTTGGCGGACCCTTTAGTATCTAAATAAACATTATTTTGTATTTTGCAATGTCTGTGTATATATAACTTCATATTTAATTGGATTAATTTTAGCTAATTCAAAATTGTAATATACAATTATATATTGATCGAGATGCGATAAGACGCATATTAAAAATGTTCAACAAAAATAATTTTAAAAGGTTGAGATTAAGAAGAAGAATATATGAACAGGAGTCATCAGTGATTTTCCATTTAAATTGTATTATTATTTGTGTCTTATATTTGTCAGATTGTCTCTATATGATAAATTTTTCAACAACCTGAGGCTGTAAGAATCAAACCAGCGTTCTTCTTACATTACAAACGTAACAATGCCAAGTAATGACCGCTTAGCGATCACACCCAAGTATGGCCTCGAATGTAAGGCAGCTTCCTATTAGCTTTTTATATTATTGTATATTATACTCAGAAGTGACAACACTAACAAACACAAATATTCTATTTTTAGGTTTTATATGTGAATTTATATAAGTCTGTCCAGGTAAATACACTGGCAGACAAAAAAATCCTTTTTATATTAAGACTTTTATCAAACTATTAAACAACAAGCAATTGTCCCTATTATTTTTTCCAACACTGTTAATCTATTAACAGCGAATTTTTTTTCCAGATCTTGTCAGATTATTTCGGTAACGGTATTTTAAGGATAAAGCTTTTTCAATTATTATCAAACGATTAAACAACAAGCAATCGTCCCTATTATTTTTTTCAACACTTTATATCTATTTACAGCAGCGATAGGCAAACACATACAATCGTATTTTGTAGTTGTGTAAGTGAGCTGTGCCTCTCTCTTACTCAATGCACTTAGCAAAACTTGTAGTAATAATAAGAAAACGTACATAAACAAAAAAAAGTATTTCATATAAACTTTATGTTTTTTTAATAAACAAAAAAGTAAATAAACAAATTCTGTCAGTGTACCTCAAACACAAAGCGTCGAATGAACCTATTCGTTCGAATGCTCATGCGAGACTGATTGTTGTTTTTCATTTTTTTTAATGTGTGAGCGCATGTAGGTGTGAGAGCAAAAACGCCGCGAAGTGCTTTTGCCTGTCACCGATTTACAGCGATTATTTTTTCCAGATCTTGTCAGATTATTTCGGTAACGGTATGTTAAGGATAACGCTAATTCAATTATTTCGGTAACGTTATTTTAGCGATAACGGTATTTGAGTTATTTCGGTAACGGTATTTGAAGAATATTGATATTTTAGTTATAACGATAACGGTATTTTACTGATAACGATATTTCAATTAACGATAGTCAGTTTAAAGGGTTTTGAATCGATAACCGTATTTTAGCATTATTGCCTGCCATCCCTGATAATAACACACAAAAAAGTACAAAATAAACTACTCGTGCTTATTTTTATATACAGACATACACTTTATTTTGTATATTTACACACCATGAATGGAATCAATGAATTTCATCATCATTTTCATAAATTTACGACATTAACAGCACAATAACAAAATTTCCGTTTACTTTATAGAATTTCTACCAATTGTCTGAAATTGTGTGGGTTGGTATATGAAATATATAAAAATAAAAAAACGTAACACAGTTGGAAAGTTTTCGTTTATGCAATTTTAAAGCAGCTGGAGAAAAAAAATAGGTCAACATTTCACGTATTTATGTTCAAAGATAATGACCTCAGAATTTTACAAAACTTGGTAGCGATTTCAAAAGTCATCACTTTTTACTTGGCACAGACTACCCCCTGATTCAGAAAGACGCCACAAAGTATAATTTCTGTCTAGTATGTATTTTGTAATGTTTTTAATAATAACGGAAATACTGTTTTATGTCGTCTTTCTTAACCCTTAAATGCATAATGTACCATATATGTTACATGCATTTAATCTTACGACAATCCCGCTAATTAAACTAAAGTGATACCGTTACTTTTAAATTGTACAAAACAATATTACTCTTCATAAAAATACCGCTTTAGCTCACTTACAAATGGTTTTAATTGTCAGTAAGCTGCCAAAGTAGGAATATGCACTTCTTTCACAAAATTTCAAAAGTGAATTTCAAAAGCGAATTTCAAAAGTGAAAAAAAAGTTTATAAAATATATTATTCAAGTATTGTTAAGTAAATTGTACTTATTTTTAGCTAATTATAATGAATTTGGATAAAATTTGATATATTGTATTAGTTATATGTATAGAATGCATAGTGTACCATATATGGTACACATCAAAAACCGTCGTTTTTTTAAAATACCAAAAAAATA
This sequence comes from Delia radicum, assembly GCA_021234595.1. Taxonomy (NCBI): domain Eukaryota; kingdom Metazoa; phylum Arthropoda; class Insecta; order Diptera; family Anthomyiidae; genus Delia; species Delia radicum. Next base: position 191,865,748 of record CM037854.1, read on the forward strand.
ACTGTTAAAAACAGTAGTCGTTTTATGTTCAATGTTTTTATTGGTTTGTTGCACGTTAGAACTCGTTGTGACCAATACAGTCATCGCGTTTTTGACTACATTTGTAGTCATTTTAACTGTCATTTTTAGTTACAAAATTTTTAAACAACTGACGAAATTGGTAAAATTGTACTGTTTTTAACAGTTATTATTTCGGTATTTTAAAAATATATTTGCATTAGGCAAATGAAGTTTTTCATAAAATTTTATGAACAACTGCATTAATTTAATAAAAAGTTTGAATGGACGAATTCCAATGACACTTCATAGATCGAATGCAAAAATGAATAGATATTATGTACATTCTCTCAGAATGAGCCTTCATTAATCGATACATGAGTAACCTTAACAGGACGCATCTATACGGTTTAGTACGTAGTGCCAAGTGAGAATCCCTATGACTGGCTGTCCGCTTGCTAAAAAAAATCCCTTTCAAGTAGTCAAGAATGTCCACTTAGATATTGTCTTCATGTCAGATAGATCTCCCATTAAACTGTATTTATTCAGAAACACTGATGTGATGTTAAAATTTAGTGAAATATCGGATGTCACTACAAAAATTTCATTTGCTTTTTCAAGTCTGATTATGCACAAATTTTACATTATTCCGTTAGCTAGACACAGAGAAAAATTTAGCTATTTTCCAACTGAAATTTGGTTACTAAGACTTAATTTCGGCTATTACGAATTTCACAACAAAGTTCGTTTAATTTAATAGAATTTTAGTTGCAACACCCAAAATACCTTGAAATCGAATGTAAATATCGTTGTACTAACTGAATTTGTAAGTTGTTACTATTAAAATACACTTTTCAATTTCTTTGGCACTTTATTTCTCTGTGTGCAATGGTACTCTAAGTGAAGATATACAATTGTGGTTGATTACATTCAAAAAATTTAGTAATTCAGTAATTTGGCCTTTGATGTCGAAATTTTGTTGAATGCTTATGACTTTATGGTACATGTATGTTAAACTTTAAAATTATGTTAGTATTTCCAAGTTAGCTTCAGTTTTCTCAGAATCTGTCAAAGTTTTCATAAATTATTCACATTTTCTTCACGTTATATTTAATAAACTACCCACCATAAAACGCTGCTTGCTTGGAAGCAGTTTTGGCAGAGAAAGTGAATGGGAGCGCTTGCATAATTGGTGATATAAGGCATGATTTTTGTTCAAGGTAGCTTGTGTGGAAGCACTTGTTTCGATATACGAACCAAGATGTTTCATGATTTTGTTATCATCAATATTCTTTCGTGCTTTCGCGAGGAGATAAATTTTGGTAAACAATGCAATATTGCTTCTTTGAACGCAATACTGAAAGCTATTAATCTTAGAAAGCAGTAGATCAAGCACAAAAGAATCATAACAGAAGTATTCACAAATGTTACTGCTTCTGAATTTGTGCTGGGTAAAGTGGGATTTATACTAGGCCCTTTACATGAACGAGATAATTAAATTGCTTGGTTTTTTTATACTAACTATTACCATATGTCACAAAATGATGTTATATGGTAGTAGAATAAAGAACAAAAACGAGGAGATTAAGGCTTCATTAGTCTTGACGTTCCGTGCCGTTACGAATCAGCTGTTTCATTCATGGTTTATGCGAGGTGCTTTTTAAAAAACGCACTATTCATAAACCAAAAGCAAAACATCTAATTCGTTACGGCACGGAACGGAACGGAACGGCAAGACTTATTGAACCATTAGTTATCTCGTTCATTTGAATAATATATTTACACTTGCAAGTGAAACTTCTTACTAAAATCCTCGTTATTGTGAACAGATTTTAAAGATATAAACAGCTCTTTAGAGACTATAACTTTAAGATTGAGTAAAAAGTTTTGGCACTAACATTACTGTTGACATCTATATCCTGGTGATTTGAGTATTAGATCAAATTCTTTTATGCTATTTGCTAAATACTTAGTTTTCTGAATTATTCAATGTATTTAAAGCAAAAAAATATTGAAAAATTTTACAAGTTGGAAAAAAATTTTTAAGAACTAAGTTATTAGAAAAAATGTATGTTTAAAAAAAAGCATTTAAAGGCATCCCTGTCCACACATGCGCAAAATGTCATTTTCAAAAACGAATTTATAAAAATTTGCCAATTCATATCCACAATATTGGGTAAGAGTATAAAGTAGGGTTGGTATTCAATAACATTTCATAATAACGGTAGTTAGCTACTACAGTCACATCAAGTCCGAAATGAGAATTTTAAGCAATCTATTCCGTTAACGACATGTGTCTTCTTTTATAACCGATTTAAACCGGTCGTGAAGTATCGTTAAAATAACGAAACGCCAATTTTGAAGATATAACAAAATTTGATGAGTAAAACTTTGAAATAGTCCTTGTGATATTAGAAAACACATGCCACTACTGGAGAAGTAGATTTAAAATTGTCATGTCGGTATTGAAAATGTAGTGTTTTTCAAACATGGTAGAAAGGCATAGTCGACATGTGAATTTCCCTTTACACAAGTTTATTTCAATTAGCAAATACAAAATCATTGGTATTTTAAAAACAATTTAATTTTATTCCATTATTTGAAATTCTATGTCGTGATTTTGAAAATTCAGTCGAAAAATTTGTTTCATTTTAAATATATCTAATAAAACCACCTCGTAAACCACTTTAAAGTATATGGATTGAAAATCAAAGTTCTTTTCTTTAAATGAATTCATAAATCTCATTATTTTCAATTGGCAAAAAAAAAGTAACAAATACAAACATTAAATGATCAATCTCAATCAGTTTCAGTGCAATATGAACGTCACAAAAAAAAAAGTAAACGAACAACGAAAAACAAAACCAAAACCAAAAAAGTAAAACAACCCAGTCAGAAACTCCCAGTGGTACAAAAAAAATCAAGCACTGCTATACTGGCTAATAGAAGTATTGTAAATAAACTGCTGGCAGAACACTTGTTTAAAACGCTTTAACATCATCGTTTCCAAAAAGCATTTTACCAGCATTTGTTTTACAATAATTTCAGTGGTCTACAGAAAAAATCATTGGCAAAGAATTGGCTGAGTCCACTCAATATGGCAACGTTGGGAAAAAGTGAAAAAGTCGACTGCTCGAGGCAAAAACTGTCAGCGGCGGCGGCCCGTAGCCCATGGTCAGCCGGGGCTATGAGTGAAAAAATGTCGGCGGCGGCTGATAGCAGGTAGAAAATCAAATTTTTTTCAAGAAAACACCTTTCATCTCTATACTATCCATTTCCAAAGAAAGCAACACATTAAATATAGGAAGTATTTCATGAGTGTTGCCTCTCTTTAAAAAAAAAAAAAAAAAAAAAAAAAAAGTGTTGAGTGTTGCCTCTCTTTAAAAAAAAAAAAAAAAAAAAAAAACATGTGCGAAGAAAAAATCAAACTAAATTTATTTTTGGGTTGCAAACAATGTTGGCAACTTTTGTTCAAGAAATGGAGCTGAATCTGACGTAAAAAAAATCACTAGAATATAACAAATATTTTCTCCCAATATGCAAAAAGACCAAATTAAAGTCAATGTTTAGTTAACTTGTTCTAAGATGAATTTTAAAGAAAAATTTAATATTTTTTATATGAGTATCTATAGGAAAATGCAATACACAATTTTTCAGAATTTATCTTTTTGTCCTTAATCAAAGGTTTATTAGGGAAAATTTTATTTATATAAATTTACAACCGTTATTTGAGAACTGTTTTATTGGACAAGTTGTTTTAAAAACTTGTAGTATAATCCCGCGTCTTCACATACAATAAAATAATAGCAAGCAATTGTCAAAATTATTTCACCTTAATAAATTTCACACACTTAATTTTAATGTTATAGCAATATCGAGATATTGTTGATATGCAATCGGCTCTTGCAATAATGTTTGTCAAATCTCAACATTTAGGTTTCATTTAAATTTAGCAATCAAAAACTTCATACATTTTAGTTAATAAAATTGGGAAAAGTATTATGTATAGACAAAAATATATTTGTGTTAAATTTGATTGTTTTTGAGAAAAATTATAACATTTTTTAGCAATAAAATTATCAAGTGTTCTCCACTAGAGTGCAATTGACAAAATTTTGTCATATCTCTGCAATCGATTTGGCATACTATAGTTTATTGAATTCGAAGACACCGGGTTAACCATACCCTTTACGTGGTTGAAAAAACATAAGCGAAACAAGAAATTTGTACTTGTTTTATTGCTTAAAAGGTGTTTCATTTAAATAATATGTTAATTTTAGAATCATAGCGATTCCTATTCTCACTTTCACCACAGATTTTCTGAACCACAAAATATTAGTTTTCGTATGGAATTTGAAAGTCTAACGAAAGTATTATTGATTTTTTGTTTAAAAAATTTTTCATTAAAACAAGAAAACAAAATTTGTAATTATGGTCGAATATGTCAAACGGCTTAGCCGAGGAGGAGGCGTCGTTGGAGTCGGCTTGAAAAAAACCTGCCGGCTGCAGCGGCATTTATTTTATAAAAATTATGGTGCTTTGTTTAAAAAGTTTGTAGTCGGAAGATTTCGAAATCAAGCCCGGTGTCGGGCAAACAGTTTTTTGTGTTTTTGTAAAACTAATTTTCATACCAACTTTTATGGTTTTACCGACATTTTGCCAACGCTAGAAATTTTGTTTCCATAGTGCTTGTCCTGCACTTTTTGAACAGACTGACCTTTTGTCTAATGATGTTAACGTTATGGGCTTGGGAAAGCACTTGGTGCCAATGTGCCTTACCAGCAGCGGTTGGTTCATCGTTTTCTGACTGGGAACCTAAGAAATTATTACTCAAAGAAGATACAAAATGCGAATACCAGAAACTCAGCCAATCGACTAACTAACACACTAAATAAAGTGCAGAATATAAAAATGAAAACAAATAAAAAATTGGAAGAGGTGGAAGTTTTTTACAAGAGGAAAACGACATTAAAGAAGATTTAATGAAAATATATAAAAAAAAGACAATATAAGCAAATCCATATAAACCAAGATGTGAAAGACACAAAATTGGTGTAAGGCAAACAATATAGAATCGTGCAGAGATGGTATGACACGTTTTAGTGGGGTGCAATGATTTAAAGTGTATTGGCCATTACATCAAAGGTGTTCCATAATAGGACAACATATCGATACTTTAAAATACGGATGTCGTATTTAGCAAAACTTAACTTTTCTGGAGATAAGATCAAATAATTTCAAGCTGGATTCTCTTCAGTTTTGGATTGATCTGAATCTTTTATTTTTATCAGCCTTGGTCAAATTTACTGTAGTTATAATAACAAAGGCGATATTAGTAATTTTGCTTCAGAGTACAGAGACTCTTAATAACTGTTAAAGGTTAATTTTAGTTTCAAAAACATCACTTAACCCTTAAATGTCCAACAGCGTTGATTTGAATAACACAGTACAATATTTTTCAAGACATGATTATGGGACTCAATTCTGGGAATTGCCCGTGAAAGTAGCTCCAAAAATAAGAACTTCTGCATCTTTCGTTTTGTCAAGTTGGCTACAGTAATAATATAATGTTCATACGAATTTTTTGGCTCAAGGCGGATTTTTAGCACTTTTTCTATATTTTAATACGGTTATATCTCGGTATACCGTACGGAATATCTCTTTTGTGTCTGAAGTAAAGTTGTAGATATTGAATAGGAGAAAAAAAATACGGAACAATACTCCCGAAAAAAGTACATCCGGTGCCTTAAAAATCGCAAAAATGCTTATTTTCCCCTATTTTTTACATTTTTTGCTCAATAACTGAATTACAAATCCACAAATATGCTGGTTTTTTCTTTATAAACTTTATTTTGCATGAAAATTAAATTTATATTGCTAAATTTTTGCATATTTTCTCGAAATATCTTGTCGATATTTTACTTGCTGGCATTATACCAGTTTTTTAATAACGAACGATTTTTTAAAACAAATATTTTATTTTGGATAAAAAGATATCTTGTCCTATTCATAGTTATATGTAAAGATATATCGTTCCATACAAAAAAAAAAAAAAACTGTTGATCTTTTATTTTTATATAAAAATCTATATATTGCCGCATTTAAAGGCTGAATTAAAGTCCTGAATTTAAAAAATTTGCGAATTTCGTCTCGTACTTAAAATTATTGAGCTATTTATGAATAAACGACAAATATTTTTTTGATGGTACTTTTAGTTAAATATAAATATGTATTGGACCAACATTTTTTAAAGCATATATGTTGCAAAAAATATTCCCAGCGTTACCAATCTTTTAAACCCAATTTTGTACAAAAATTCAAAAAAATATAAGTATTCTTGAATTTTTTTTTTCATAATCAACTGGATAATAAGCATCGTTTGAGCACAATTACGCAAAATTGTCCACAGTCGGGACCCCCTATTGTGTATAAAAGCTTAAAAAAGATTTATTCGGGAACATTCGTGAAAAACGCAAAAAAGTAATGTGTTTCTTAATATTCGTTTCTATAAACTTAACAGACATGATAGGATGAACATACGGGGACGTATCAATAAGTCAGTGGCTTTTTGAATGACACAGTTACTTTTGAAAAAAAAAACTATTTTTCAACATAATCTCTTTTTAGCTTAATACACTTAGTCCAACGTTTCTCCCATTTTTGTATCCCTTCCAATAAATAGGTGTTTTCGAGGTCCATAAAATAGGCATTTCTTGGCCATATGGGGTCGTTTTTTTTTTTAATCCTCGTTAAATCGGTCCAACAAGTTGGCATAATATTCGCCGTTTATTGTTTTTAATTTGAATTTAATCGATGTTGATTATCCCGCGTGCACCCCAAAAAAACTATTGGCCACAATTACGTTTATGGTCAATTGAGATCAAACGCGGCACCCATCTTGCAGACAGCTTTCTTAAACCCAACTTATCATTTAAAATCGAAACCACACCGAAATATGAAATGCCTATGGCATCAACAATCTCACGCACTTTTACTCTTCGATCGGCCAACACCATATCGTGGAATTTTTCGACATTTTCGAGTGTATTGAACATTCAGCGTCATTTGTACATGTGCGAGCAAAACGAAAGTCGGTAAGCCATTTTTTTACCATTGAAATCGATAGTGCAGAGTCCCCATAGTATTAATCAAGCTTTTCCTTGGTTTGATTGATTTTTTCCATTTTTAAAAAAATCCACGAGGTTGTATGTTTAAAACAGCTGTTAAACGCAAAGTAAAGCACGGAACTGTTCAAAATTTGGCAGTAGTCTATTAACAGGTGGTACTTGATGGGAGCAGTGTTGCATTTCATATAACTACGAGGGAAGTTCGAAAAGTCACGGACTTATTGATCCGCCCTCGTACAATTTTATGAAATTGTGTATATTTTTATACAATCATTTAGTGCAATTTTACCACACTTAAACTCGGATCTAATTATATTTAGATGTATCAGTTTACATACAATAATATACAATTGTATCAGATCAAAATGTGGATACATACACTTAGAATACTATGTAGGTAAAGACCACTGCAATTGTAGTTGAAAACAAATGAAATTTCGCTTAAAGAAAGGACGATTTACATTACAGTAAATTCAACTAACCTTGTCATTTGTTTTTTAATGTTCAAAAAATGACTAACAATTGTAGTAAAAATGACCACTACCACATGGTAGTAAACAATAAACAAACATTTACTTTTTTAAATAACAAAAAACAACTGTAAAAAATAAATGTAAAACCATAAAACAGTCATTTGATGTGGATTGTTTTTTAATTGAACTACAAGGTTAGTAAATATTTTAATTTGTTCTACAAATGACTGACATTTACATTAAAAATAAAGAAACTGTATTACAACCCAAACAACTACATATTTTTAAAGCAGAAGTTCCCTGAGTTTTTTAATTGAACTACAAGGTTAGTAAATATTTTAATTTGTTCTACAAATGACTGACATTTACATTAAAAATAAAGAAACTGTATTACAACCCAAACAACTACATATTTTTAAAGCAGAAGTTCCCTGAGTGTACATATCTTGTTTTTATATAATTATATCTATTTGTATCAATTTAGATATAAACTGATAAAATTTAATACAATTCTATAGGACCATAATTCAAATATTTTTTTTTTAAATAAATACAATTATATTGGCCCATATTTTGGATGAAATTTAACAAGATCACATATAGTGTCACATAGAAATTTATATGACAAGCCCAGAAAAAAAAAACAAAAGAATAGAATAGATAAGGAAGCAATACATTTCAATGATTTGGATTTCGATGTTATGAAAATTTGTATCGGAACCAATGAATTTTATATGGGCTTGTCATAGGATGGAAGTTCTCTTTTATTATAATTATTCATTGCATCTTAAGCAATGTTTAATGAAAGTTAAATTCTTTTGATGTTCACAAGGGAACTCTTCAAAGCAGAGTTAATATGGAAATCAAAACGCTTATTTTGTTGTGTGCAACAAATTTAAATTTCTCATATTTCAGATATGCTTCTTTACAAACAAAATATATATATATATATTTCCCCTCCATTTACCACCTAAGATCGGGCCAAGTTGGATGGACTAGATTTGGAAAGCTTAAATTTTGATCAAAATAAAATTTTTGGAAGTTGCGAAGAAGAACTTTTTTAGAAGCGGAAATCAGTAATGAATTTGGAATCAATGAAAAATTTCATATTTAGGAATTATGTACTTCCATTTTTTTATTTTTGCTGGGTACATAAAGCTAAATATCAATCTCTTGAAATTCTGTTGTCCATTAATGGGGAAGTCATACTTCAAGGTGCCCAAGTTAGGTGATTACAGAAAAAAAAAGTAGTGTTAAACATAAAAACTATTGTGTGTGTGTTTCACAAGAAAATGAAGCAAAAATATTAAAAAAAAAAATTATACACACAAAACGGGAACTACACAACAGACAGAGAGATACATTACACTAAACAACAAAGCATACAAAATATCCAAACTATAGGAACCACAGGTGGGGGGTAATGGTGAGGATAATGCAGAGGAAGGGTAGGGGTTAGGAAGATGGAGGCTGAATTGAGAAACAATAAAGTGAATGTATGAATCTGTGTGCATGTGTAGTGTTTGTTGTTTTTTGCCTTAACTTCTCCAAATGACAGACAAAACAACTGGTTCTACTTCAATATGATCAAATAAGAAAAACAACAACAACAATAAGTCAACTGCTGTTGCTGCAAAATGTTCTGTGTTCTACTGAATGTCTGTCGAATGGATGGACGGACCGCACAGTGTGGTATTTGAAAAAAATAATGATAATAAATATAGAACTTCTAAACTACTAATCCGATCGGTTTAAATCAAATATGAAATTGTAAAAAGAGGTTTAAATCTTTTAAAATATTGTGATTGGGTCACTCTGTTATAGTACAGGGAGTACTTACAGGTTGTCAAAGTTGACTACCTCGCGTATAAAAAAATTTTTGGGAGCGTATAACTATTGTTAATTTGAAATTCAGAAAATATAATTTAAAATTCAGAAAATACTAATGGAAATTCAGAAAATATCAATTCATATTTAGAAAATATCAATTCAAATTCAAAAAATATAATTTGAAATTCAGAAAATATCATTTGAAATTCAGAAAATAAAATTTGAAATTCAGAAAATACTAATTGAAATTCAGAAAATATTAATTCATATTTAGAAAATATCAATTCAAATTCAGAAAATATAATTTGAAATTCAGAAAATAAAATTTGAAATTCAGAAAATACTAATTGAAATTCAGAAAATATTAATTTATATTTAGTAAATATTATTTGAAATTCACAAATTTTCTGAATTTCAATTGATATTTTCTGAATTACAATTGATGAGTTTCTAAATATCAATTGATATTTTCAAAATTTCAAATGATGTTTTCTGAATTTCAATTGACAAATGGAATTGATATTTTCTAAATTTTAAATGGATATTCTGAATTTCAATTGATATTTTCTGAATTTCAAATAGAAATTCTGTATTTTAATTTATATTTTCTGAATTACAATTGTAAAAGTTGTAGTAAAGTACAGAACATGCTTAAAAATTAAATTTTGTTTTTTAGCATGACTTTTTTTTAATATACAAGTTTGATATAATTTTAATTAAAAATAAAAATTAAGTTTTTTAGATCTTTAATTGTGCAATGAAAATGAAAATTATTCAAGTTCGAGGCCATACTCTATATTTCTTTATTAGGATATTGTCCTAACAAATATATATTTTAAATTTATTCTTTGACCCTTTCAGGAATGTGTTGATAGATCTATTTCGGGAATTTTCTAGGTTCCCATCATCAGATAACGTTTTGAAATAGATCTATCAACACATTCCTGATAAAGAAATATAGAGTATGGCCGCGAACTTGAATAATTTCATTTCATTGGAAAATTAAAGGTCGAAAAAAACATAATTTTTATTTTTAATAAAAATTATATACAACTTGTATAAAAGACAAAGTACAGTCTAGTTTGCTGCCCCTGTTTTTGTTTATAAACGAAACAAAAAATAAAAATTAGGAAAAAACAAAAAACGTGTATTGAATATCCACCAAAGGTGGACCTTGCACATAACAAACAATTTTTTAATTTATTTTTTGATCAATGGTGATAATCTTTAACTTCGAGCTCATATATTAGTTCTCATGCAGTGAGTAAACTAGTTTATATGAATGTTTGATGTTTGGCATGGGATTGTTACCTCTTTCAAAACGTGTTCTGATGATGGGAACCTAGAAAATTACCGAAATAGATCTATCAACAAATTCCTGAAAGGGTCAAAGAATAAATTTGAAAACAAAAACTCTATAGATTATTTGTTAGGACAATATCCTAATAAAGAAATACAGAGTATGGCCTCAAACTTGAATAATTTTCATTTTCATTAAATAATATATCTAAAATATTCACTGTATTGAAAAATAAATATTCAAAATTCCTGTTAGCAGACAATTTATCGCGATTTTAATGATCCCAGACTATTTTAACCCTTGGTTATAAAAATTGGTACAATAAAGATACAGAAATTAGTCGGTCTACTAGACACAATTACCATTATGATATTTCAAATAAAAAATTTGCACGCGACCCTATTTTTTGTCCGTCCTTAAAAAAAATGGAATTAATTCTATATTTAGTTTGGCTTGTTTTTTTTTTTAATTGCAACAACACAGTTTGGATTGTTTCATAAAATAAAGAGTAATTATTGTACATTAATCTAAAAATAATATTGGCAATTTCCCCACCAAATTTGTTGCCTTTTTAACGTTAGATTGTGTTACAAAAAAGTGACAATATTAAAAAAGAGTGCACGTTGTGACGTTTGCAAAGTTATATTTTGTATCGCTTCCCGTACATTTTATGACAGATTGGGTGTAAAAATAACATCTGCAAAAGAAACTGGGCAACTGTTGCGCAAACCCGCCATGCCGTTTTGACATTGGCCCAAAAAATTTACTAAAAATGGTTAATAGCTTTGTTGTTCTACAACTTTTTAAATAATGGGGTTTCGTTAAAATATGTTATTACTCAGTAAAATAGTAAAATTCAAATAACAGATTGCGAAACAAATTATACTGTATTACAATAGGTTATAATTTATGTTCTACAAACGATTCTTTTTGTATGGAGTTTGTCCTTCTTACAACAAGTTATTTACCTACAAACAAGAACACGTTGCTTTAGAACCAGTTATACTACAGTTTCTGGGACAGTGAAACCTTACATTTTGACTCCCAGCAACCAGTTCTAAAAAATGTTGCTGGGTAGTGTTATTATACAAAACAAAACAACAATTATTTTTCTCACAGATACTTTTGACCTACACATGAGAAATCGTGATGTTTTTCGCGATCAAAATCAAAATTTTGGGGAAAAAACATTTTTGAGCGGCTCCATTATTAATTTGTGTGTGGCGATAAATTTGTTTACTACACATCATCTAATAGAGTATTAACTGCAGTTTTAGTCAAGGTTTTTTTTAATTTATCGTGTATTCCATGACGAAATGTCGAAAACCTTACAATGAGATATTTTTCTTATTTTCTGTCTCGTAATCTAGAATGCTAAATAGACATTTTTTTACAGTTTTAAAACAAAAGTAGCGATTTTATTCCCAGTTTTATTTGTTTTTAACCAAACAATTAATTAGTCAATACTTAAACTTTAAAACCTATATCTCAAAAAATAGGTATTGTAAAGGGTGATTTTTTAGCAACTTTCTTTTTGGCAACATTGTTTTTGGCAGCTCAGCTGTTACTGTTAAACATGTTCAGTTTGGTATATAATTTAACCATGAATCAACTTACAAACGAACAAGAATTGCAGATTATTGAATTTTATTATCAATTGCACTTCTTCCAATTTATGGTCAGTTTGGGCGACCTTCTGAGGCGGCTATTCGGAATCTTGTGACTAAATTTCGCATCAAATTTACATTATTGGACATTAAACCACCAACACGCATACGTAGAGTGCGGACAGAGGAAAATATCGCAGCTGTATCCGCCACTGTTGTTGAATACTTTTTTTATCGGAAAATTGTGTTCAGCGACGAAGCTCATTTCTGGTTGAATAGATACGTGAACAAGCAAAATTGCCGTATTTGGTGTGAAGAGCAGCCAGACCGTACTTTTTCACAGACGACGAAGGCAAGAACGTTACTGTGAATGTCAACCGCTACCGTGCGATGATTTTTGCCAAAAATGGAAGAGCTGGACTTGGGTGACATGTGGTTTCAACAAGACGGTGACACATGCCACTCAGCACGCGAAACAATGGCCCAATTGAGAGGCGAGCTCGGTGAACAGTTTATTTAACGTTTGGGGCCGGTCAATTGGCCGCCTAGATCGTGCGATGTAACGCCTTTAGACTATTTTTTGTGAGGCTATGTTAACTAGTGTCCGACCGAACAGTTCGGTCAGAAAATGCATTTGGTCTGTATTCGGTATTTTAAAGCATTATGGATAAATTTGGCGTATGGAAAAATGTTTATTGGGCTGATTAGATGCTATTTTGAGTGTCAAATTTGAAGAACAATCTGTAGTTAAGCGATGAATTCACTGTTCGGCCTCAGAAAGTTCGGCCAAATTGAAAATAGTTCGGCGGCCGAACTTTTAACTTTATAGCTAAACTTCGGGGTTTCTCTTAAATTTTATACGCAAAATCGAATTAAATCGGCTCAACAAACATGTTTCCAATACCAAAATATGCCATCATTGCCTCTAGATATCAAAAACCGACAAAATATAGCTTTTTGGTCGAACTGTTCGGTCGGACACTAATGTTAACGCTCATGTCTATGGGGACAAACCCGCAACAGTTGACGCACTGGAAGCCAATATTGAAGAATTTATTCGTGAGATACCGGCCGATATGTTGGAGAGAGTATGCCAAAATTGGACCCAGCGTATGAACCATTTGAAACGTACCCGGGGTCGTCATTTACAAGAAATAATCGTTAAACATTGAATTATATAGATCGTTCTATAGACTCAAATAAAGATTTCATACATTTCTCTAAATTGTATGTGTTTTTTTTTTTTTAATCATCTTTTATAATACACACAGAGAAATAAAGTGCCAACCGAATTGAAAAGTATATATTAATGGTAACAACTTATAAATTCACTCAGTTCAACGATATTTTCATTAGATTTCTGAATATTTTGGGTGTTACAACTCAAATTTAGTTTAAATAACAGAACTTTGTTGTAAAAACTAATGTTAAGTTGTGCCAACCGTCTGAAATTCGAAATAAACAAATTTGAGACGTAGTAACCGAATTTCAGTTGGCGAATATCAAAATTTTTCTCTGTGTGTATGACTCTCAATTGTAGCCAAGATTCCAGCTTTAATTTAAGGTATCGTAATATCCAATAGTTTACAAAATACCGTTTATATTAGGTTTAAACCTATTTTTTTTTTTTTTTAAACTTAAGTAATTTTTAAAATGTTGCTAATTTTGCATTAACTACTTAAAAAAAAAAACTTTTTAAACTCGTCGGTCCTGTTTGAGTCAAAATGACCCAATTTCAAAAAAACAAAGTTAAAATTAGATACTTTAAACTATTTATGTATAGTAAATAAATTTTGACCCAATATTATATTTTCATATTTTTACAACTAAGTTTGCTTCAATTTGAAATTGTTTGACCAGGATCGATAAAATGTAGTATTTTCTGTTAAATGTATGTCATAGTACTCATATTAAAATTTTGTATCTGTAGAAAAATCATGTGTTGAGCAAGTGAATTTTTACTCCCAAATAGCGTTAATAACTTTAATCGTTTATAGGTTTTAAACTATAAGAGATTTTCATAATTACATATTTTGTTAACTTTGCTAAGGACGTTCGATATGTGTAAGAATTTTTAAAATTCGAAAATTTTTTTCCGTCATTTTATAAGGGGCTAATTTTGCTCAAGATTTCACAATTGTGATGACCATATTTAATGTTGTGGCACTCCGTGGGAACCAACATTTTTAATATATTTTTTTAGTTACTTGTCTCTGGTCTGATTTCATTCAAAATCCCATTAGTCTTTCAATCCTGAGAATTTTCTATTTCTAAAAAGTGTCCTAAATTTGTAATTGTCAAAGAAAAATGTATTACAAAGAAGTTATATTATGATTTTTTTATAATTTCAAAAATTGGCAATTTTGACCCAACAAACACTACAGATGGGGTATAAAATTAAAAATCCGGTTTCGCTGAGAAAAGTTTTTTTGTGTAACAGTTTTTATCGATAATTTCACTTCAATCATTCGAACGAAGCGAGCGCCCCGAAAATCAGCCATATCTGGAAAGAAAAAAATTAAAAAATCGCGCGAATTTTTCTTTCCAATTATGGCTGATTTTCGTTCTTCTCACAATAATGGTTTGTAATGGGTTAATTAATATATTTGTTTCGAGAATTTGCAATTTAACAACAAAAGTGCAAAAATAAAAATATTAAATATCGATTATAACTGTTAATATCTGCGGCGCTAGAAGGGTTAAGGTGGAATATTAATATTAAATTTAAGCTTAAAGTCTTAGCTACAATTAAATGATACTTATATTGTAACTTTACTTTAGTCAAATATCGAGAAAATGGGATATTTTCTAAAAAGTTCGATTAAAAAACAGACTTTTATAATTTGACGCTGAATGGGTTAATCGAACTGGATGTATTATATCTCAAATGAAAGATGCTTTAATTGGCTTTCAAGTGATATGTATTTTTTTTTCGATCCGATAACAAATCGTCAGCTTGCTATTGGTTTGACCCACTGACCTTTATGAAAAAATTTAATTAGAAATGGATTATATATGTTGCAAATATCTTGTTTCTAATTCCGAAACCTGTTTCTCGACAGCTTGTTTTATATCTGAGATATTCAGAATCGACTTTGCATTATATCCGCCATTTTAACGTTTTTTAATAAATATTAGTCTGATGCATAGACCAATGTTTGTCACATGGAATAAGTTTTGTACACACAAATTAAAATAAAATACTTCATTATTGTTTTGCTGCAATTGACATACTGCATACAAAAGTATGAAAATGTATTTCATTATTGTTTGGCTGCATAAACAAAACCACAAAAGTAAAATCAAACCAAAAAAAGAGAACTGCTGTTAGATGACATAACGTATAGACATGCAGCATAGAAAGTCATATTACAAAACAAAACAAAAAAGTTGACGTGGAGCACAAAACGAGAATATTTACATATTTTTCGTATAAACTTAATAATTTTTGATTTAATTAATATAAAAGTGTAAAAATTTGTAGTTTTGGTGAGAAGATATGCCGCAATTAATGGGAAAACCAAAAACAAATATTTATCATGTGGAATTTAAGAAACATTAAGTGTAAAACTTTTTTATCTTTTTTTTCGAATTCGACTTTTTGGTGTATAAGTCAAACCAATAATAAGCTGACGAAATTTCACAGATACATTTAAAATCCAAACTTTGAAGGTCCATAACTCACGAACCGGGGTCGCCGACAAAAAAAAATGTATATCTGAGCTCAATTTTAAAAGTTCTATTGATCGTGAAAATTTGAAACTAATTCGAGTTATGGCCGTAAATTAGAGTTTAGCTAGATTAAATAACACCTTCTTTATCGTTTTTTTTAAATTCAATGTCAAACCAACAAAAAGCTTACGAAATGTCGAAGATACAAAAAATTTTAAATCCAAACTTTGGAGGTCCATAACTCGCGAACCGGGGTCGCCGACAAAAAAAGGTATGAGCTCAGCGCTAAAATTTCTATCGATCGTGAAAATCTTAAACTAATCCGAGTTATGCCCGTAAATTAGAGTTTAGGGCTCTTTTACATTTTCCAATTTGATTTATAACCAATCGGATCAGTAGTTTAAAAATTCTATATTTATTACCATTATTTGTTTCGAAATACCCCACTGTAGGACCGTTTTACGTGTGCGTGTGTGTGTGTTGATGTTATTAAGGACTGGTTATATGGATGTTATTCTTTTTTTTTTTTGTGTGTGTTCATTATTATTGGCAATTGAGCTCGTTTGACTCGTATAGATAGTGTAAATTATTCTTGTTTCGATTTTTATAAATGAAATCTTTGTTTTTTTTTAATTTGTTTTAATTAAATTTTTCTTAATTAATCAAGTTGGAAGTCTTAAAAGCTAAATTAGATTTATGTAAGAAAACAAGAAACACATACGTTTTTGTTGCTCAGAATATTCCAATGTGTGAAAAATTTTTAATTTTAATAAGCAAGAAACCCTTGAACTTTTTTGATGTTTAATTCCACTGTGCACCACTTTTTTTTTTAAATATTTTTTTATGTGGTTTCCAAACAAAAGAACTTTAACGTCGGGAAATTTGTTGTTGGTTAAATCTTTTATTAGTTTAATTTATTTACACAGAAATTATTTTTAAATGAAACCACTTGTGGTTTGTTTAATTAATTTTTCAATATTATTTTTTATTTAATAATTATGAAAACTTTTTAAATGCCATTTTTCATTGGTATTTTTTTCTTAATGCATTTATATATTTTTTATGCCCTCAATAGCATTTATTTTTACTTTTTCTTATTTTTCTTTAGATATTTTCTATTCGATTTTTCTTGCTTTATTCTTTTATTTTCTCTTTATATTCTTATTAAACACTTCACTTGTTTGTTGTTAATAACAAAAAGGCCTTTATTTTCTTTCTATGTTTTTTTCAAATTAATTTTTGTTTAATTATGATTAATTAAAACAAAAATTTTTACGTAAAATGTTTTTGCGTACCCCTTTTACACCAGCGAAGTAAACACGAACACGAGCAGACGTCAACTGTTTTCTTTACTGTTTTCAGGGTTGTTAAGTGTATTGGGTTCAAAGACAGAGCTGCTTAAAATATTACTAATTTTATATGAACAGTATTATCGATTGTATTGTTGATTATTTTAAGGTAGTACAGTTTTACACTATGTACATAAGTCAGGTATTGGTGTGAAACGAAAATTAAGATTTTTTTTTTTATTTTCAATAATTGTAATTCCATATAGTCGGTGACTTAAGTGACTTAAGCCAATTATGTTTCAGCTTTTAATTTTTACGTAATGTTCCGTGACGAATCAGCTGATGTGGCTTATGAAAATGCGTATGTTTATAATGTAACTTGGCGTGCCGGACGAAATTGTAAAAAATTGTATCTGGTACGTTAAGTGACAGCTGATGTAACAAAAAACAACAGCCAACATGAAAACATTTAAACTTTTTCTTTTATTTTATAAACTAAATTAAAAAAAAAATAAAAAATTCCGGAACATTGCAACATATCGGCAACTAATTAAACAAATACAGGGATGGCAGGCAATGCAAGCTAGAATATATATTTCCAGGAAGGTGCAAAATCCAAGCATTTTGATCAATGCGAAACTTTTAAGCTGGAACCCTGATATCGGAGAGTGATTCTGAGACCAGATTTGGATTAAGCGTACCTTTTAGAAAAGTATACTTTAGTTCTAGTGTCAAATTTTTTTGTCCTGAATCTTTAGGTGTAAAAAGTACTTACATATACTCACGGGTGCGCCGGATTTTTTCGAATGTGATGTAAACACAAAAGATATATGTATCTTTCAGGTCATACCAAGCACTTCCACCAAAATGGTCTAAGAGCCGAAAAGGGTGACCTCAAAGATAAAAATTATGAATATTTTTTTCATAGTTTTTGGTACATATTTTCTCGGACGCTATTGGACATAGGGGATCGAACTTTTGTTGGGACATGGGCCAATCCCTAAATTTTCAAGAAAATTGAGGTATTTTGAATTGATTCATTACATTTTCTACAGGACACTGATACGGTATGGGACATACATACATACATCCCATTGGCTGTCAAAGGTAAAAAAGAAAAGGGTATGTTAATTTTTTTTTAATTTTTGTTCGTATAGAAATTTAATCAATTTTTGTTTAATTTGATTAAAAAAATTCTTGTCTTTAAATTTTTCTTTCCCTTCACAATTTCCAAATATCGTATAAAATGAATATTTTAGGACTACAGTCAAAACTCGATTTACGACTCAAGCTATTTAAAGCAACATATTCGTGTTTAGCACGAATATGTCAAAAGAATAAAGAACCGTTGTAATGGAATAAATATCTTAAATACGTGTTTTTGTAAGTGTTTTGATATCTAGTGTGTATGTGGTTTTAGTTTATATTTGTTAATTGTTAATATTGATATGTTCAGAGTTTGCAAATAATAATTAGAAAATTTCATTGTATCTCTAATGCATAAAAACGTTATAACTTTGGGGGTTTTCTCCTTAACTGTTAATAAACAGTAGGTTTTACCAACTTTTTCAGTTGATTCAAAATTTTTGTAGGAAAAAATTATCAACTGCTTTTACGACATTGTAAGTTGGTTTTACAACATTTGTTAGTTGTTTTTCAACAGTTAAAAACAACTAAATTCTTAGTTATTTTAACGGTAATTAAGGTAGTTTTCAATATATACTACTCTCAAACTTTTGATTTGATTGATTTTCTTTATTTATTAGTTTTTTTTTTTTGTTTTAAATGAAATTAGCAATTTCAAATAACAATTTGTAAAACAACCCAAGAAACATTTTTACGGACTCTCCGACTAGTACGGAATCAATAATACGGATTATTCGGTACGTTAACGGTCCGTAAACGCGCATCCGTCAAAAATTGTACGTAAACGGAACAATAACAGACCGTATTTTCGAAAACAATACGCTTAGATTCCGTTTGCGTTCCATTAAACACGGACTACACAAGTTTGTCAAAATAAAATAATAAAGTTTTTAGTAATAATTTTAGCTATAGTTTTTAATGGTCGCGCGGTATAATTAATTAGTATAACTTAGTATTTTGTAAGTACGTAAAGCGTATAGAACAAAAACGTTCATCCGTTCGGTACCACCATTAAGACGGTAAATATTTATAAATTTTAAATATGTTTCACGTGTGCAAATAAATATATTTGCTAACAATGCGCTAAACTGAATCGTGTATAACACCGCATCTCAAATACTATCAATTGAATCTTAATAATGTATTTTTAGTTTTGCATACAGATCTTGAATTCTTGTATGGTACAATGATGACGTGTATGATGATACAAACTGGACCGGTGATGAATAAAGTATTAAATTAAAAAAAAAATTAAACATCTTAAAAAAAAAATTAAACATCTTTTATAGTTATTTTAATCAATTAATGTATTTAAAAATATATAAAAATAAATATATAAAACATTTTAAATGTAAATATTTGTATGCTTTTTATCATTCCGTTTTTATTGATAAAAACGGTATAAATATATTGGCACGTTAGCGGTCCGTTTCATACGGACATTCAATTCAAGAAGAAATCCGTTTTCAACCCGACACAACGGTATGAAAACGATCCGTTATTGGCGGACTTTCAACGGTTTTGAAACAGATTCGATGTTCATCTAAATCCGTTTTCTTGTAAATATACGGACTCATAAAACGGTACGTAAACTGAGTCGGATTCCGTTTAAGCCGTACCTTAAACTGTACCGTAAACGGAATAATTTGTTTGTTGTGAATGAACTTATTTAATAACGGAAGAAAAATGGCACTGTTTGTGATAGAGATTTAACGGATACAAATCGGTTTAGTCCATTTTTAACGGCCAGAAACGGTTATACCAAAACGGAGTCAAAAAGTATTGTTTTCGAAAATCCAATTATACGGTCCGTTGATGCTCCGGCTACGTACAAGGCTTGAGGGATATGTATTTACTGACCCTAAATAGTAGTATAAACCGGATTCTTGATTCCGTACATGTGGAATAGTCCGTGAACGTACAAGGCTTGAGGGATATGTATTTACTGACCCTAAATAGTAGTATAAACCGGATTCTTGATTCCGTACGTGTGGGATAGTCCGTGAAAATGTGTTCTGGCAATTGTTTAGTTTTAAAAGTAAAATATATTGTTAAAAAAAACGATAAACCGACCATGAAAAACAGTTTCTGGAATATTCGAAAATGAAGAAATATTCAAAAACGGTAGTTTTTGAAAATGAAAAAAAACGGTTAACTTTTATCGGTTACTGTTTTGGATCCTTTATTCGTCAGCTTATTATTGGTTTGACACGTCGATCATTTTTAAAAGTTTAGTTAGTAATGGATTTCGCGATATCATGTATAATAATCTAAGATATCCTGTATCGCCATTGATTTACCTGTCAATTTTGCATACACTGAACCAAAAGTCGTAAGTGAAATCAACATAAAGTTTTTGTTAACTTTCAACAAAATTTGTTGTTAAAATAACAATAATTTTATTGAAATTGATGTGAATTTTTGTAAAAGCCAACCATTTGCAACGCTTTACGAAGCAATTGATGTTTTGACAAATTTTGGTTATTTAAATAACAAAATTCCATTTGTTGGTTCCACAAAAAGTTAACAGATAAAAAATATGTTATTTTGATAAAGTTTTATTGCTGTAGAAAGTAATTGGCGTGCTTTTAGTATTGCGGCGTCATTATTGGTGTAAAGATCGTTTAAATGGCGGTTATTATCTACAAATGCTAAAAAAATATATAAATTAACATAAAAGTGTTATTAACAAAATAATTTAAGATTGATAATATATTTTTGGATTATTTAAGATAGTGAAATATTTAGTGCGCATTTATTTGTAGTTTAAGTGAATTTTTGAAATGATGTTAATTATATTTTATGTGAATTATATGAATTCTATGTGAATTCTTAATTATCAATATATAAATATTTGTGCACTATTTAAAATGTAATTCAATTACAAGCTGAATGTGTGTTTTAAAAATTGAATTATTAGGTACTTGTTGTATTCTAATTTTTAATTTTAAATTTCATTATTTTTTATATCTTATCAAATACTTAAATTTTTTAAAAATATATACTGACTAAAGACGTATATTACTTTAAAAAAAATTAAATCTATAAAAATAAATGGTAATGCAATATAAAATTAAAAATTAAGAATTAATCGATAAAATCAATTAGTTGAATATAATTCATTGTTATATTGAATAAAGTGCATTGTTAAAACAACAAAAATAATTATTCAATTTGATTTAAATAAATTTGTTAGCATAACTAATTTGTGTTAATATATTTGATGATATTTTGTCAAAATAACAATCAACAAATAGTTAAACGTCAAAATCTACATTTACTAACAAAGTGTTAAATTTACGAACAGATTTTTTTGCTTGTAACTAATCAGCCCTTCATAAATTTAACATGGGATTTAGTTGATTTCACCGCTGTTTTTGGTTCAGTGTACACAAATTTAAAAAAGCCTCGCCAACGCTTTTTTGAACAAGAACTGCTTTGTTTTGTTCTTCACACTTAACATGGAAATGAAAAAAACTGTTGGCAACACTTTAAATATATTTGAATACAAACTGACAACTTATCGACGTTGAAAAAATTTTAAAGAGTTAACACTTAACAGGCCCAATGTCAAATTTTGTATGGGAATTCGTAACAAGGAGTCCACATTAGATATTAAGTTGGATATAATATTTGCGAAAACGCCAATAGGATAACGGAATTATATTATCTATGTTGTTTAGGGTGGAGAACACGTATTCACATTTATATCATATCTTCGCATATTTTTTTGTTTTTAGATGAGTAAAGACGTCCGGTTATTCATTCAATTTTCAACTATGCGAATAAAAAATAACTTTAATTTGATTTATAACAGTTAAACAATTTTAATAAACTTTTTCTTCTTGTATTTTTTTAATTTTAGACGTTTCACTTTTATTATTTTTTGTTTACAATCTTTTATGTATGTGTGTGTGTGTGTATTTTGACAGCTCACATCATGATATTGTTGTTTAGAGATTTATCATAACAACAATATTTTGATATCAGATATAATACTAACAGTAATGTGTGGTCCACACTTAATATAAAGTTAATTTCTAGTGTGAGCACTATGTAACATGTATAGGGAAAAAACAAGCCTAATAAAGATCAAGAGTGATCCACGAGCAATAAATTGTTCGCTAAATGAACAAATAGCTCGTCAAGACATCAAGTAACCACAGTTAATTTTCTGTTCAACTGCTAAGAATTGCAACTCTTCAAATCAACAGTAATACCAACATTGCAACGCTAAAATTAATATAAAAACCCCGAAGCGAATTCACGCGAAACTATAGACTAGTCGGTCGGTTTGAAAAGACGAGTAGAAAAATTTTTATTGAACGTTCAGAAAAGTAGAAAAGTATTTGCAGTATAGGAGAAAAAACCCGACGAAAGAAAAGATAAAAAATTCTTTTGTGTATTAACACGTTAAAACAGTACGCAAAAAAATAACATTAAATAGCACTTTTGTGTAAAAACTGATTAATTAGGAACTTAATTGTTTTAAAAACAAAGTAGAAAAGTTATAAAGACAGAAAACATGAATGAAGAATACGATGCAATCGTTTTGGGCACCGGTTTGAAGGAGTGTATCCTAAGTGGTATGCTTTCTGTATCCGGCAAGAAAGTTTTGCATATCGACCGTAATAAGTACTATGGCGGTGAATCTGCCTCGATAACCCCGTTGGAAGAATTGTTTCAACGTTTTAATGTCGAAGTGCCCGGTGAAAAATATGGGCGCGGTCGTGATTGGAATGTGGATTTAATACCCAAGTTCCTGATGGCCAATGGCCAGCTGGTAAAATTGCTGATACATACGGGCGTTACCCGTTACCTCGAATTTAAGTCCATCGAGGGTAGTTATGTGTATAAGGGAGGAAAAATAGCCAAGGTACCCGTTGATCAAAAGGAAGCCTTAGCATCAGATCTCATGGGTAAGTTTAATAGTTTTCTATTTTAATTTTTCCTTTTTAGTTTTACAAAATGTATGACCCTCATCATTGTATTTTGTTTTAAAGATGTAGACATAAAATACACTTGTCTGGTAAATTTTTGAATTTCTCTTTATTGAATTTTTCGTGACACGTATTTTATAGTGGAAGTACATAGTATGAAAAAAAACATGTAATAGACGAAAAAAAAGTGTAGCTATAGTATTTTAAATAATTAGAAAAATTCTAATTTTTGTGGGGGTATCTGTCCCAATAAGATTTATAATATTTTAATTTCTTATTAAAATCTTACAGGATTTTTCCAAGTTTTTGTTGTATTTTTTTTTTCTAAATTGATTTTTGTCATTCATTTTCTCCTTTTTAACTTTCGCAAAAAGGTGGGGTAAAGAAATTAACTTCGCCTCTTATTTTTTTTTTTTTTTTTTTGTTGCTTTGTTTCGTTGTACGTCGTTAAACAGAGCGAAGTTAATTGCGTTTTTTTTTTTGTTGGTAAACTGAAAGAAATGCAAAAAAGCAAATACACAGTGATGCCAACTTTGTTGAAGGCACTTTAAAATCGCTATATGATCAATTGGAACTGAAGTCTACTTTCTTTTTTACTAATTTATGCGGTGAAACAGTTAGGAAGAAATAACTGAATTTAACATCCGTTATTGTTTAGAATAGGCTAAACTCTAGTTTAGGGGTATTACTAATTTAAAATTTTCACTATCAATAGAACTTTTAATGCTGAGCTCAATAAACATTTTTATGAACACTTTTTTTTAATTATATACTTTTTTAAATAATTAAATTGCTAGACTATCTGGCATGAGATGATAACCAATCGTTTTTAAAATTTCATTCCTGAATAGTTCTTATTTTTTTAAATTAAAAAAATCGTTAAAAGATTTAAATCGGTATTCCCGAGTCAATTAAAGCAATCATAAAATCTCAATCCTTACCATCTTTATTCACTTTTAAATTTTTGATTTTTAACCAAATCGATCGAAATTAAAACCAATCGGTTTTTATTCCAATACCCAGCAAAAAACCAAAGTGCTTTTTAGACTAGGTTCACACACGGCAATTATACTTGCGCAATTCTTGAGTTTATAGAAGAGGGAGGAAAAGAGAATGGAAGGGGGTACAGACTTGCCCGTACTCCAATTCCGTTTTGTTTAGTCATCCGCAATTTTCAACACTGCAGGTTCATATACGAAAATTGCTGAAACAAACTTTTCCTGTGTGAACACAAAAGCAATTTCAAAGGAGAATTGAAGAAGAATTGCGCAATTATAATTGCCGTGTGTGAACCATGACTTATTAAGCATTTTCATCGATGAAAGCATTCCAATTGGATTCTTTGGATGTTCTTTTACCTGATTAACTTTTTGAAAGCTATTTAGGCATACAATTTTCATTGGAATTTGTTTTAAATCAATTTAAGCGAACAAATTCCAAGGGAATTTATTTGTCTAAATAACCTTTAAACAAGTTATTCGTGATAATGACCATCCAAAGAATCAAATCGGAATGCTTTTTGACTAGCCTATTTTTAATTCATTGATGAAATTGCGTAATTGGAAGCACTTTTGGATCCAATTATTTTTGCTGGGTATGTACAAAAACCGCTCGTACACAGACTAAATTAACAAAATTCTGTTTTAAATTTTTTTGAATTTTTTTTATATAAAAAAACTTAAACTTCAATCATTTGAAATAAAAAAAGTTCTGAAAATAAAATTTTACTAAAATTTTGTATTTACAAAAATGCTTTTTGAAATATGTTTGCACATACCCGGGTAAAAATAATTATATCTAGTCATATATGATATGATTAAGTCATATCTGACTTTGAATGGAGTCACATTAGGGCTTATAAAATTATATACAAATACATCTGATTATTCTTATTGAGAGAATTTGTTATATGGTACTTGATATTATTATATGTCTCCAAATCTTACTCCATATGTAACTACATAAGCCATATAATAATAATTCAAATATATATATCGATATGATTATATATAATCCCATGCTAATTCTTATTAAATTATATGTGACGTCATACTGAAAATATTTTCAGTGTTTCAGGAATGTGTTGATTGATCTATTTATTAATTTTCCAGGTTCCTGAGGATCAGCGTCAGCATAATTTTGACGAAAAAATGGAACATATAACAAATTGAAGTTTCTCGTTGAGCGTTGAGGAATATTAAATGACAGGTTATTCATTAGAAATTCGGAGCATAAGTCACCATTAATCAGCTTGACTACAAAAGTAACATTTAGCATTTTTCTTCGGCTTTCCAAGGTTGGTAGTTTGATACGAGCAAGTCTAATAGAGTATGATGGAAGATTAACAATAGATCCCACGTAGAAATTTCGTAAACAGAAAAGTAAAAAAAATCTTCAGAACACGTTTTGAAAGAATTGGCAACCACATGCGAACCTCAAACATTCATATAATCTAATTATCCCACTAAATGTGAACTAATCAAAATAAATTGAAAACTTGTTCGTTATGTGCAAGCTCTACCTTTGGTAGATATACAATACACGCTTTTTGTTTTTATTCTCCTTTTTGTTTTTACACTTGTTTTGTTGTATTTCATTTGTCATAGATTATTTGTTAGGACAATGTCTTAATAAAGAAATATAAAGTATGGCCCACGTGGTTGATTACTAAGAAGACAAGAATGGAGCAAAATTGATTATTAATAGGTTTTTTGTTAAAGTTCTGCCTATTATATAGGCTCTAGCTTTTCTAAAACTTCGGGTTCTGATGAGATCTTTAGCCAGATCGAAATACTAGTATCAACCTAGCTAATATGTTTGATTTGCTTTATTTTTGTAAATATACGGAGGTTGAAAGCTCGTTATAAATTGAAAATAACATAAAAATAATCTCGATGTATATAAAAACAAAAAACTAATATAACTGTAAAAAATATTACTTGAGCCAGAGTACACACTAAAATTTTTTTATATAAATAAAACATTTTTGGTCTTCAAAGTTTAGTAACGTCATGATGCTTGTTAGGAAAAGACCTAACCACGTGGTTGATTACTAAGAAGACACGAATGGAGCAAAATTGATTATTAATAGGTTTTTTGTTAAAGTTCTGCCTATTATATAGGCTCTAGCTTTTCTAAAACTTCGGGTTCTGATGAGATCTTTAGCCAGATCGAAATACTAGTATCAACCTAGCTAATATGTTTGATTTGCTTTATTTTTGTAAATATACGGAGGTTGAAAGCTCGTTATAAATTGAAAATTTTCATTTTCGTTATTTTTTTTTATTTATTTAGTAGTATAAGAAATAGGTACTTTTAATTATTCATATTAAATACAATTTTATCTAAAAAAATCTGTGGAATAATATTATCTTCTACAAATTTTGCACTTTTTTTGTCTAGATTTAAGTTTCTTTCATTTTTAACATTATACGTTAGCAAATTGTATAAATTTAAACCTTTGTAAAAGAGGGATCTTTGTATTGCATTAGTTGTCATTCGTAGCAATTTTCATATTTTGGATAAAGTTAAGCGTGGTTAGCTCTAGCCGTTGTTGTATATTTAACCATTTAAGCGTGTTGAGCATAACTTAAATTGGTGTATACCGATTACATTTCAAAATTGAACGCATTGCTTTGTTCTGTAAGTTTTGTAACCTTTCTATTTGTGGTTTTGTGCAGAATAAATATGAAATTGTAGAACCGAATTCGAAATGTGGTTTAACCATATTTATAGCCGTAATTATCTAAATTTTATTTCTTAACCGTTTAAAAATCCAATTTTTCCGCATTTTATTTTTGCATATATACTCTATATGATCTTTAAATGTTAAGTCTTTGTCTTTAATAAAACAGAGATATTTAATGTTTTCACTTTTTTATTTTTTCATTAATTTAGTTTTCTTCATTAAATTTAGTTTTTCTTTCATAAATTTCAATTTATTAATTTTTAGTCATTAAGTTACATTCGCCAAATCGTTCATAAGATTCTCCTGGCATTTATCTTCTGTATCCGCTTCCGCAAAAATCAGTGTATCATCCGCTTATAAAACATGTTTACATTTTTTTTTTTTAATATTTGGCATATCATTTATGTATATTATAAATAATAATGCACCCAAAATCGAGCCTTGACGTACTCCAAATTCATTATTTATAGCATTTGATTTTATGGTGTTAACACTTGTAGTTTGCTTTTTTTCCGCTAAATATGATTTGAACTATTGAAGTTCCTTATCTTGGATTCCGTACATATAAAGCTTTTGTATTAGAATATCTAAAAATCCTAAAAATATTTCCATTATTATTATTATTTTTCACCATATCCTTCCATCTACTTAGTACATAGTTCACTAACGTTTTACATGAGAATTTATTTCGAAAATCCGGTTGAAATTTCGAAAATAAATTATTTTTTTTCCATATAGTGTTTTTACCACTTTTTCTATTATCTTTTCACATATTTTCAGCGTATTTATTGGCCGATATTCTTCAAATTTTTTTGTTTTTGCAACTTTTTCTATTGGAGTCACAATAGATTCTTTTCAGTCTTCTGAAAAAATATAAGTTTCAAGAGATTTATTTTTTATATAAAGCATTTCATTTCCCGCCACTTTCCAATTATCTCGAATAATCTTCATTGTAACTTTATTGAAATCAGGTTTATTTTTTATATTCTTACATATATCACAAAGTTCTTGTATATTTATTGCACGAAATTTAAATTTAGAATTTATCACAGTCACAGTCACACATCTTATATATTATCCCTAATTTTCTTAATACTATTTATAAAGTATTTGTTAAATTGATTAGATATTTGGTAATTTTCTTTATATTCTGTTTGTGCAAATATCACAGTTTGTATCACCGTGGGATTTTTCTTTATTACTAGATATTTTATTTCTCTCCACATTTCCTTTTGGTCTTTTGCATTATATTTTATTATTAATGTATTTATTTTTGCATTAATTATTTTTTGCATTCATTATTTTAATTTAAGTATTACGCGCTATTTTTTTTTTTTATTTTTTTTTTAGTTTTTTAAATAAATTTTATTTACAATTTAATTCATTACAATTATTTTGCCTCAGCGCCTTATATTCATTATTGAGGCGAGTTGGCAAGAATTAATAATACTTAAAATTTACATTTGTTGAAATAAATTCATTTGTGAAGAAAATAATAATTAATACAAAAAGGAAATTATATTAAAAGTTCATTTAAATGTTGCAAAATGTGTTCTTTTGTAATTAATTTTTTAAAGACAGAAATTCTAATTTCGTTTTTCAAATTTTGAGGCAAGTTATTAAACTCACTGCTACCTATAAAATCTGCTCGCTGTTTAGTTGTTTCCAACCTACACCTGGCTACTCTTAAGTTTCCATTGCTTCTCGTATTTATTATATGATCATTTCTTGTAAACTTTTAAAGTCATTCCACGCTGCATCAGTATTTTCCGTTTTTTTCAATTTAATATTTTGTAATTTTTTCCCTTTGAGTGTTCGTAATTCACTCTTAAACCAATTATTGACCACATTTCTATCTTTTATTATTTTTTTACCTATAAATTTTTTAATTGTTTTCTCAATACATGATTCGAAAAAGGCCACATTGTTATTTATACTCGTAATTTTATTTATCTTTAATATTGCACTTAGTTCTCTATTAAACAAATTTTTATTGTATTTAAACAAGTCTATCTCTTTATATTGGGTTTTGGTTTCATCACATTCAATATTTAAATTAATAGATTCATGGTCCGATATTTTGTTCTTATTATTATTTTTAATATTTTGGATTGTTTATTATCACGTAGTCTATTAAAGTTGTCGAACTTGCTGTTACTCTCGTATTCTCGTTAACTATATTATATGTTTTAATCCATTATCTGTTTTTATAAATTCCATCACTCGACCCATCTGGTTATCTGCAAGTTAAGACTTTATTACATATGGCTTCAAATGTAACCATTTTCGTTTTATAACGGAATCATTTTCAAGCGATTGTGGTGTAATGTTTAGTGCGTTGGACTGTTACACAGATGGTCCCGGGTGACGACAACATCAATTTACAAAAATAATATGTATGAGTTTTCTATCGCTTATATGTATCGCTGAGCCCACCTTCGGTGTTCCCATAGCACTTAACCCCACCGAAGTAAAATAATGAATCAGGGCTATGAAACAAAAAGCTTCAACAAATTCGCCAACTCTACATCAGGTGGCGAGCAACAACTGTTTTAAGACTTATCATCTCGCGCAATTACAGTGTTGCCATGTTTGAAGCCCTTCATCTTTCACCACCTATCATCTCTCCACTATCCCCTTTCCAAAGAAAGCAACACATTAATTAATAGGAAGAACTTCCGGAATGTTGCTTCTCTTTAAAAAAAAAAAAAAATAAAGAAATAGGTACATTTTTTGAAACACTAAATTTATTCGGGATAATTTTTAAAAATTTCGTTGTTTCATTTAAAAAAATTTGTGCCTTTAAAATTGTTGATTTCTAGAAATTTAAATTTTGAACTTACGTACGTTTAAGTATAACTTCAAGTTACAGAAAGTATATCTACTATCAGCTAAAATTTTATAAAATCTAATTAGATATAATTTAATGTCCCGGATATGGACAAATCTCGGATAAAATTTTATCAAATTATATCTGATTTTATATAATTAGATAAGTGTAGATGACCTTTTTTCGACCAATTTGTATGTGTTTATATATGGGAACTTATCAAATGAGATATAATTATATTAGACTTCATATTAAAATTTTTACCCGTTGTGTTACCATATTGTTATTGACTATAATTGAAGTTTATTGTGCCGCCAGCTTAATAATAAAAATATGAATTGGTTTTACTAAAATAACAAGTTAAAAAAAAAAAATAAGCACAGTATATAAAACGAAATTTAGCTCTTTGAATGGCAGAAACCTACGGCTAGGCTAAGCTGGTTTAGTCGGCTAGCAATTTTAAGCGAAAACCTGCCTCATTGTTGGGCGGCGGTTTGAGCGCTAAACTGGATTTGCGCCGCTCGACTTAAACCTCTGGTCTGGTTACATATCATTTGAGATACATGAACTGTTTTTTTATAATTTAAAACTTACATACAGCTTTCTGTATCAGTTATACCGACACCGATACGAATGGAAAGTCGATACCAATACTTAGACCGTTATTCGTTTCGCTGGCCTACCTTGGTTATAAATGAAAGGTATTTCGGAAGTCATTTAAAATCAGTTTTTGAAAGAAGAAACCCAGAGCATACTGCTTCTTTTATATACACTAAACCATGTGTTCTTGAAGAATGCATTCGTTTTTATTTTGCTGTGTTGCTGATTTAAAAACGCAAAATTAAAAAGTAAACTAGAATTTTGAATATTGGGGTCACATTAACGTGATGTACGCCTCCAAACAACTTTTCCTGGTCCTAGTTAATCGATTTCATATTATTCTGGAAATCGTTATGAAAACATGAAAAGATAAAATCTTTAGATATATTGCTTTATCAATCGTTCGCCAAAACGTAATAAACATTTAAGCAAAAATAAATTTTATTAATTCAATGTATATTGTGATTCATACTTGGCCTTTTTTATACTATTTTTTTCAAATTGTTTATTGTGTTTAGTTTGTTGTACTATTATCGTTTATTTTCCTTATCACTATATTTCGTTTAATTGTGTTCTTTTTTTGTTGCTAGTGCGAATTTTACAAAATCGAATAATAACAATTACCATCAAATAAGACAAACCAGCTTATTTTTTCTTTCAATTTTGTTTTAAACAATTTACTGATAGAATATAATTTATGTTAACCCCTTGCGATAGTAAGATCATAGTTTTAAGTGAGTTAGTATTTAAATGCCCTTAAATTTTTTTTTTTATTGTAATAGCAGTATTTAGTCCCGGTTCACACAAGGCAACTTTACTTGCGCAATTTTTCTTGAATTCTCCTTTGAACTTGTTTTTGTGTTCACACAGGAAAAGTTTGTTTCAGCAACTTTCGTTTTCTTTAGTTCGTGTTGAAAATTGCGGATGACAAAACAAAACGGAATTGGAGTACGGGCAAGTCTGTACCCCCTTCCATTCCCTTTTCCTCCCTCTTCTATAAACTCAAGAATTGCGCAAGTAAAATTGCCGTGTGTGAACCGGGACTTATAATACTTTTAATTGACATAACATAATATTTAACAATTTTATAAATTTTCATGAATTGTGTTAATTTCCATTATTTCTAACAAATATTGAGATATTTCTTTTAAAGATGTTAATGTTTCTTTCCGATTTGATATAATTATGCAGCATATTATATAGTTTTAGTATCTTGCAGAACAGTGATCTTTGCATTGCTGTCGTTGTCACCCTTTGTAATCTAAAGCTGTCTGCGTTTCGTAGGTTATATGGTTGAACTTCTCCCACATAGTTAAGCTGATCGATTAAATATTCCGGAGCATTTTCTATCTTCATTTTTTGGACAAAGCTCAGTGTATTTAAAGCAAATCTTTGTTGTATATTTAGCCATTTTAATGTATCAAGCATTGTTTGTATTGGAGTATATCTATTACATTTTAATATTGCACGCATAGCTTAATTCAGGAGTTTTTGCAGTCTATCTAATTGTCTTATTGTGCAGCATGTGTAAAGTATTGTGGAGCCAAACTCAAAATGTAGTTTTATTATAGTATTGTACATATTAATTGCCGTTATTATCGATACTTTATTTAGCACTCGTTTAAAGAACCCGATTTTTTTCCAATTTTTTTGCATATATATTGAACGTGCTGTTTAAATTTTAAGTCCTTGTCGATTATGAAACTGAGATATTTCATTTGATTAACTTTTTCAATTACTTGATTATTTATTTTAAAAATTACTCTACTGTTCATGTTAATTTCCATTATATTCGTTTTACTTTCATTTAGTTTTAATTTGTTCATTTTGAGTCAATTGTTTATGTTGTTCATGTATTGATTTAAATTATCTGCACATTCTCCCTCTGTATTTCCTTCAGCATAAATCAATCTGTCATCTGCATATAAAACAATTTCGCATTTTCCTAAAATGTGGGGCATATCATTTATATATATTATAAATAATAATGCTCCTAATTAATATTGATTCCTGTGGTACACCGAATTCACTATCAATTTTATCTGATTTAATACTGTTAACTTTAGTTATTTGTTTCGATTTTCAAGATATGATTTAAACCATTGCAATTCATTTTCTCTTATTCCATACATATATTAATATCTCGAATGCTCTTTCAAAGTCCAAGAAAAGTGCTATTATCTTATTTTTTGTGTCTCTGTATTTCCATATATTTATCACATAGTTAACTGTTGTTTCGCAATAGTATTTTTTTCTGAATCCAGACTGATATTTTGAGAATAAGTTGTTTACTTCCATATAGTTTTCCAACTGCTATTTTGCAAATTTTTCTAAAATTTTTTCACAAGTCTTTAAAGTGTTTATTGGGCGGAATTCATCACATCTGGTTTTTTAGCTACTTTTTCTACCGGAGTTAAAATTGATTATTTCCAATTTTCAGGAAAACCCCTATTTTCGAGGTATTTATTAAAAACATTAATCATATTTTTACCGACATTGCTCAAGGTATCTAAAATTATCTTAATTGATAAGGAATATCCTCAAAACTAATGCAATTCGCAGTTTGATTTATTGAAAATAAATTGTTCAAGTTATCAGGATTAACTGCTTCAGAATTGTCAGTGTTGTTAAATGTACCTTTCCTATTCAAAATTGACCAAATATCCTTATTAGTCTTATCCTGAAAAATTAATTCATGAGCTTTCCTCTTCCTCTTCCGAATCACGTTCTTTGCACGATTTTTGCACCGTCAAAAAACTTTCCAGATGTCATCACTTCTATCACCTAAATAAGTACTATACGCAATATCCCTAAGTGACTGATAGTTTTGTATCTCAAAGGCTTTGAACCAGCTGTAAATACAAACTCGAATCAATTGAATATTATTGTTCAAAATTAGCAACTGTTCATCTACATTATTACTCAAAAACATATCATTAAAATTACACTCCATTACCACAGCTTCCAAAGATAAAAATATTAACCGCATAATCGAAGAACTAGTAAAATTTTCTAATAACCGGTTGTATAATTTCAACTGATATAAAAATGAAAGAATGGTGAGTAATGCCAGGACATTCAAATTGGTTAGAACACTTAATTAACTCAGGACACGAAACCAAAAAAATGGTCCAACAGCGAAGTAGAACCAAGAGCAATATGCGTGGGCATAGAATAGTGAATAAGAAATAAGAGATGACTCTAAAATAAAAATGCAATATTTAGTAATTTGTCGTTGGGGGATCTAGGGTGACAATCTATGTCGACAGTCAGGCGGCACTCAAAGCACTGACAAACTACACGGTGCGCTCGCGCCTGGTCGCACGGTGTAGGTGTGCTCTGAGGGAGCTCATGGAGGCATTCACGGTGAGGCTGTGTTGGGTACCCGGACACTGTAAGGTGGATGGCAATGAGTTGGCGGACGAACTTGCGAGGGAGGGTTCAAATCTGGACTTGGCGGTAAGAGACGGGGGGGGGTAAAGCCCCCTTTATGTTACTACTTTGAGGTTATACGGAAGGGATTCCGCGAAACCGTTAACCAATCATGGAGGAACAGAATGGACTGCAGGGTGTCTAGGGCGTTATGGCCCGCTTTGGACGCAGGGGCAACCAAGGTTCTTCTGGGACTGGACAGGGAAGGTCTCAGGACCCTTACGGGGTTCCTGACCGGTCATTGTGCTGTCAGGGCTTTCACAAGCAGATGGGACAGGGACATACCGGATTTTTGCAGGCTGTGCGAGGACGTTGAGGAACTGGAGACGGTTGAGCATATAATGTGCCACTGTCCTAGGTTACAGGGTCTCAGACAGAAATGGCTAGGAGATAGATTTCACGACGAACTCGGGTGTGTCGCTGGATACAATCCAGTTGATTTGCTGAGATTTGTCAGGGAGATAGAACGGCTGTTTCTAGTAAGGGGACGTTAGGATCCGGTTTCTGGGGAGTAAATATATACTTTCTACCTTTCTTTATTTTTATCTTTCAAGCTATGTTTTCTGTCTATTTCTACTCTTTCTCACCGTTTTTTCTCTGAAGGGATTCACAATGGACCGTATTGGTCTCCGAGTGGAGTTGTGCCCTTGGGTACATAACCCTTCCTAACCTAGTAATTTGTTTATAGAGAATTTTTCAAATGCAATTTTTTTATTTGATAATACACTAATTGAAAAAGTTTTTAAACTCATTATTAGGGACAGGAACTTCACGCATTAAAAAAGCGTGTTTTAGGCGCCTGTAATATGGATGAAAAATCTTGAAATATGCACTAAAAATAAAATATTTACTTAAAAATAGTTTTTAATATAAATAATTAAAAATTTGTGTTAATTGTGCAAAACGAATGCATAAAATATATTAGAATATGCAAATTAATTTTAGAATTTTATTAAAATTGCTTAAATAATTATAAATAATTAATTTAAAATGCCTCGCTTTTCACGTTTTTTTGTTAATTAGCTTCGAAAATATCAAAATCCCAGTTCAGGGTTTTAGAAGAGTACGGTGGATAGAGTTTGATTAAAATCAATTTAAAAAAAAATTATTTTTATTTAGTATATATGCTAGCTAGGTTGATGCTCGTATTTCGATCTTGCTAAAGATCTCATCAGAACCCAAAGTTTTAGAAAAGCTAGAGCCTCCAGAATAGGCAAAGCTTTAACAAAAAACTTATTAATCATCAATTTTGCTTCAGTCTTACCTTCTTATCAATTAAACGCGTGACTAGGGTCTTTTCCCAAAGACGTTACTAAACTTTGTATACCAAAAATGTTCTGTTTATATAAAAAAAAAATAGTTTTACCCTGGTTCAAGTAATATTTTTTACAGTTTTTTGTTTTTATATACATCGAGATTATTTTTATGTTATTTTTATTTATATCTAACGAGCTTTCAACCTCCGCATATTAACAATAATAAAGCAAACTATATATATTAGCAAGGTTGATACATGTAGATCGATCTGTCTAAAGATCAAAATTATTTGTCAATATTTAATGTTTACTTATCAAATGCAAAATAAAATTGAAAGTGATATTTTTACGGAAAACGAAGAAATATGTATGTAAAAAAATATGCATTTTAAACAAAATATGCAATAAAAATATGCCTTTAAAGCAAAATATGCATTTATAGCAAAATATGTATAATATGCAGTAACAAATATATGCTTTGGTTTTCTAAAAATTGTGACATGATGGGAAAATTTGGAAAACAGGTTTGGAATCAGCGAGACAAAATCTGTAAAAAATTTGTATCGCAGTTTAAACTAAATCGACTTTTTCTCATTTTGTAACAGTGTGTAATCCATGGGAATGAATGAATGTCCTTTAGAAGCAACCTACGAGAATCCTGTATGTCCTTAGATCAAAATTAAAATTTTTTAAAATTGAAAATAAAAATTATTTTAGAAATGTTGAGGTTAAGAAGAAGAATAAACGTTTTTCAATGAAAATGAAAATTATTCAAGTTCGAGGCCATATACTCTATATTTCTTCATTAGGATATTGTCCTAACAAATAATCTATAGAGTTTTTGTTTTCAAATTTATTATTTGACCCTTTCAGGAATGTGTTGATAGATCTATTTCGGGAATTTTCTAGGTTCCCATCATCAGAACACGTTTTGAAAGCGGTAACAATCCCATGCCAAACCTCAAGCATTCATATGAACTAGTTTACTCACTACATGAGAACTAATATACATATGAGTTTGAAATTAAAGATTATAACCATTGATCAAAAAATAAATTGAAAACTTGTTTGATGTGCAAGATCCACCTCTGGTGGATATTCAATACACGTTTTTTTTTTTTTTTTTTTTTTTGTTTCTCTCTCCTTTTTTTATATTTTGTTAAGTTAGTTAACAAAACAGGGAAAGTAAACTAGGCGGTACTTTGCCTTTTTTCGCAAGTTTGTTATAATTTTTATTAAAAATAAAAATTATGTTTTTTCGACCTTTAATTGTGCAATGAAAATGAAAATTATTCAAGTTCGAGGCCATATACTCTATATTTCTTCATTAGGATATTGTCCTAACAAATAATCTATAGAGTTTTTGTTTTCAAATTTATTATTTGACCCTTTCAGGAATGTGTTGATAGATCTATTTCGGGAATTTTCTAGGTTCCCATCATCAGAACACGTTTTGAAAGCGGTAACAATCCCATGCCAAACCTCAAGCATTCATATGAACTAGTTTACTCACTACATGAGAACTAATATACATATGAGTTTGAAATTAAAGATTATAACCATTGATCAAAAAATAAATTGAAAACTTGTTTGATGTGCAAGATCCACCTCTGGTGGATATTCAATACACGTTTTTTTTTTTTTTTTTTTTTTGTTTCTCTC
Source organism: Delia radicum (assembly GCA_021234595.1). Classification (NCBI taxonomy): domain Eukaryota; kingdom Metazoa; phylum Arthropoda; class Insecta; order Diptera; family Anthomyiidae; genus Delia; species Delia radicum. The sequence goes on from CM037854.1 coordinate 191,902,597, forward strand.
TCCTTTTTTTATATTTTGTTAAGTTAGTTAACAAAACAGGGAAAGTAAACTAGGCGGTACTTTGCCTTTTTTCGCAAGTTTGTTATAATTTTTATTAAAAATAAAAATTATGTTTTTTCGACCTTTAATTGTGCAATGAAAATGAAAATTATTCAAGTTCGAGGCCATATACTCTATATTTCTTCATTAGGATATTGTCCTAACAAATAATCTATAGAGTTTTTGTTTTCAAATTTATTATTTGACCCTTTCAGGAATGTGTTGATAGATCTATTTCGGGAATTTTCTAGGTTCCCATCATCAGAACACGTTTTGAAAGCGGTAACAATCCCATGCCAAACCTCAAGCATTCATATGAACTAGTTTACTCACTACATGAGAACTAATATACATATGAGTTTGAAATTAAAGATTATAACCATTGATCAAAAAATAAATTGAAAACTTGTTTGATGTGCAAGATCCACCTCTGGTGGATATTCAATACACGTTTTTTTTTTTTTTTTTTTTTTTTGTTTCTCTCTCCTTTTTTTATATTTTGTTAAGTTAGTTAACAAAACAGGGAAAGTAAACTAGGCGGTACTTTGCCTTTTTTCACAAGTTTGTTATACTTTTTATTAAAAATAAAAATTATGTTTTTTCGACCTTTAATTGTGCAATGAAAATGAAAATTATTCAAGTTCGAGGCCATATACTCTATATTTCTTCATTAGGATATTGTCCTAACAAATAATCTATAGAGTTTTTGTTTTCAAATTTATTATTTGACCCTTTCAGGAATGTGTTGATAGATCTATTTCGGGAATTTTCTAGGTTCCCATCATCAGAACACGTTTTGAAAGCGGTAACAATCCCATGCCAAACCTCAAGCATTCATATGAACTAGTTTACTCACTACATGAGAACTAATATACATATGAGTTTGAAATTAAAGATTAAAGATGATCAATGGTTATAATCTTTAATTTCAAACTCATATGTATATTAGTTCTCATGTAGTGAGTAAACTAGTTCATATGAATGCTTGAGGTTTGGCATGGGATTGTTACCGCTTTCAAAACGTGTTCTGATGATGGGAACCTAGAAAATTCCCGAAATAGATCTATCAACACATTCCTGAAAGGGTCAAATAATAAATTTGAAAACAAAAACTCTATAGATTATTTGTTAGGACAATATCCTAATGAAGAAATATAGAGTATATGGCCTCGAACTTAAATAATTTTCATTTTCATTGCACAATTAAAGGTCGAAAAAACATAATTTTTATTTTTAATAAAAATTATAACAAACTTATAAACGTTTTTCTCTAAAAATTATAAACACTATTAATTTTTAAATCAGACTAGACTAGTTTCTGCCTTTTTATGGACGGGCTCATCAGTGATTTTCCATATAAATTGTATTTTTATTTGTGTCTTATAATTGTCAGATTGTCTCTATATAATAAATTTTTCAACAACCTGCGGCTGTAAGGATCAAACCTGCGCTCATCTAACATTACAAACGTAACAATACCAAGTCATGACCGTTTAGCGATTACACCCAAGTATGGCCTCGAACCTAATGCAGCTAAATTGCAGTTTTCTTTCCAATTTTCTGTTAGATATTATACTCAGTAGTGACAACACTAACAACACAAATATTCTATTTTTAGATTTTTGTTTATTTTTCTAATCTCCTCTGTCTCTATTTCAGAATGTTTCCAGATTGACGTATGGTTTTTACGTTCAGGGTTGACAACTTTTGCGTTTTAAGTTGTGACATCGCCACATGGCAAACTTTATAATATATTTTAGTACAGTGTTATATTAACGTCATATATATTTTAGTACAGTGTATTTTAGTACAGTGTTATATTAACGTCAAAATTATTCAAGTTCGAGGCCATACTCTATATTTCTTTATTAGGATATTGTCCTAACAAATAATCTATAGAGTTTACAAATTTATTAATTGACCACTTTCAGGAATGTGTTGATAGATCTATTTCGGGAATTTTCTAGGTTCCCATCATCAGAACACGTTTTGAGAGAAGTGACAATCCCATGCAAAACATCAAGCATTCATATAAACTAGTTTTCTCAATAAACGAGAACTAATATATGATCTCGAAGTTAAAGATTATCACCATTGGTCAAAAATAAATTGATAGTGGTCAACTAATAAATTTGAAAATAAAGAAATATAGCGTATTGCCTCGAACTTTAATAATGTTCATTTTCCTCGCACAATTCAAGGTCGAAAAACCATAATTTTTATTTTATTCTTTTTAGTTTAAACGAGCTTAAGATCATTTATTTATTAATTATTTATTTCCAATATTTCGTCTCCACATTGGGTGACTTCTTCAGGGAACAAATATAACAATTTGAAAAAACTAGTTTTAATAATGTATATAAATGTTTTAATTATTAAAACTGATTTTTTCAAATTGTAATATTTGTTCCCTGAAGAAGTCACTCACTCACAATGAGGAGACGAAATATTGGAAATAAATAATTAATAAATAAATGATCTTAAGCTCCTTTTAACTAAAAGAATAAAATAAAAGAAGATCGAAGAAAACTTAACATTCATAATTTTTATTTTTAATAAAAATTATATCAAAATTTTTAAAAAGCTTAAGCTTCGACCTTACTTTGTGTTTACTATCAACGGTTTCTCGTTAACCTAAATATGCTTTTGAGATTTTTGAAAATTGTGTTTATTTCACAATATTTACTTTTTGAAAATTTACGAATTTTAACTTGAACACTTTCTCAAAATATTTTGTAAATTTGGTTTTCTATCGAAATAGCTTAATTTCTTCTTATAAATTTATATGTTTTATGACAAACTTTATACATAAAAAATAAAATTTACACAGTTCATACAAAATTTACAACCTTAATTACATGAATCCTGTAAGAAATGGTTACAAAATGGGTTAATGTATTTTACTTTTTTTTTTTTGTACTGATGCACATTTAATGATAATGGAAAAATATTGTTTAATATACAAAAACAATTATTTTCTTTACATTGTTTTTATATAGATAAATTTTTACAATTTCTACAGCTGACTGATTATTCTATTATTTTTTTTTTTTTTTTTATCAAAAACGCTTTTTTTTTTTTTAAAGTTGCACTTATTTTACTTTAATATTCACCTTCTTTTCTTTGTTTAGTATTTTTAACATTTACTATTTATTTCTGTATTTGTTTCATGGATAATCAGGCCAATGAACTACATTTTTTCGTACCATTATTTCACTATGGTTTGCTCGTCATGATGTGTATATGGTTTGTTTGTTGCTCTACAAACCAAAGTTATTTTAATGTCTTTATTTTAGGTAGTTTGGTAACATAAATAAGTATAAATTTTGGTAGTTTTTGCGAATTTTTTTTGTTACATTACTTTAATATACCTTTCACTTAACCATAAACATTTTATTAGTTAAGTTTCTTTTTTTTTTTAATTTTAATATTTTGTCATTTAGTTATGTATTATGTAGGTATATTGTATATAGTACATACATATATTGTACTACATATGTATATGACGTCATATTCATGGGTGACTAATGGAGATGTTTATGTTAAGGGTTTTTTTTTGCATAAATTTAAATATTGTATTGTTTTATTATTACATTGTTGCTAACCTAATTTAATCCTTTTGGCTAAAATGTAATTTAATTAAATTCTGAAACAAATGTGTTTGCATCATCAATTAAAGTCCTATGATATGCAAATAAAAACCCTAACAATTAAAGTTTTAATAGAATCATTGAAAAGCTGTTTTGGGTTTCTAGCAGATATTGTAGACGATCCAGGATAGAGACCTTTCGTAAAAAAAAACTTAACTCAAACATGTTTAGTCCTTGAAATCAACTCGGATTCTGAAAAGTGATTACTTTAAGTAATGTAAGCAACTGTTTTGATAAAAAAAAAAATGGAATTTGGTGTAAAAAGCGGGATAATTAATGAAATTTTTGTCTGAAAATATTGATTTTATCAAATTTTTTAATTAAAATCACTTGGAAAAAGTTGTTAAGGCAATCTCGCCTTTGCGAACAAATATAGGGTGTTTTTTATAGAGGTATAGAATTTTAAAATGGAATAAAACAAAGATGATTTTTTTAAATTGACATGAAATTTACTTTATTTGAAAGATAATCTTCTGGCATTATAATTTAAATATGACTTCTGGCATATGACCACCTGGCTCTGACGTTGTCTAATCTGGAGGTCCAATTTTCGATGACTTTTCCAGCATTTATGGCCGTATATTGGCAATAACGCAGCGAATGTTATCCTCCAAATGGTCAATCGTTTCGGGCGTAGACTAGCGACTTCATATATCTCCACAGAAAATAGTCTAGCGGAGTTAAATCGCACGATCTTGGAGGCCAATTCACGGGTCTGAAACGTGAAACTATGCGGTTATCAAACGTTTCCTTCAATAAATCAATTATGGTACAAGCTGTGTGACATGTTGTGCCGTCTTGTTGAAACCACAGCTCCTGCACATCATGGTTGTTCAATTTATAAACGAAAAAGTCAGTAATCATGGCTCTATAGCTGTCACCATTGACGGATAGACTGATTGGGGTCTTCCTCTACGCTACGCTCTACATCAGCAATGGCTTCTTCTGTACGCACTGTACGAAGTCGCTGTGGATGCATATTATCATCAAGAGTAAACGAGGTGCGAAAACGTTCCATAGTTAATCGAATTAATTGCTCTGATAGACGATTATGTTGACACTAAATTTTTTTTTCGCTAGAAATTGTTTTTATTTCGGCTTAAGGTCTTCTCTGGTGTAAAATATATTAGAAAAATAAAAACACAAGGGTTTTGTAATTTTTAATTATTTTCTTTCGATATTTCGATTAAATTCATTTACCGTCTTCTGGGAGTTTAATTTTTTTTAATATGAAATGGCTATAAATTACCGATAAAGTACCGATTAATTTAATAATAATAAGAAAAATATTGTTTTTACATTTTTTCATTTTCCTTCACATTTTCTTTCGCGACGGAAATTCGCCGAACCGAGTATGAATACAAATTTTAGGAGATTGAATTTTCAGACATTTTTAGTTAGGAATCTCTTAAGCCGATATGCTCGTTGGTCAAATATTAAAAAAATACAGATTAACATTTTCTGTAATTCAACCGACATTTCGTCGACTTATTATTGGTTTGACCCACCGACCATTTTGAAAAAAATGAGTTAGTAATGAATTGTATAAAATGTTAATATCTCCTTTCTGATTCCGAAAAGCGTTTCTCGTTATTTTGTATCATATCAGAGATATTCAGTAACAAATTTGACATACCTGCCGATTTTGCATACAAAAATTAAAATAAGTGTATCTTCTTTATCGTTTTTTTCGATAACATCTTTTTGGCGTATGGGTCAAACCAATAATAAGCCGACGATTTGTCGTTAGTTAACGAAATCGATAAAATCGCATTAAAAAACCCTATCAAAATAAATATTTTTCGAATTTAATTTTTTAATATTTTTTTTCTTTTAGGTATGTTTGAGAAACGTCGTTTCCGCAATTTCTTGATCTATGTACAAGACTTTAAGGAAGATGATCCAAAAACCTGGAAAGATTTCGATCCATCTAAATCAAATATGCAAGCACTCTATGATAAATTCGGTTTGGACAAAAATACACAAGATTTTACCGGTCATGCTTTGGCCTTGTTCCGTGATGACGAGTATTTAAATGAGCCAGCAGCTAAAACCATACAACGTATTAAATTATATTCGGATTCATTGGCCAGATATGGAAAATCACCATATTTGTATCCCATGTATGGTTTGGGTGAATTACCGCAAGGTTTTGCACGTTTATCGGCCATTTATGGTGGCACTTATATGTTGGATAAACCAATCGATGAAATTGTCTTGGGCGAAGGTGGTAAAGTTGTGGGTGTACGTTCCGGTGATGAAATTGCTAAATGTAAACAGGTCTATTGTGATCCTAGTTATGTGCCAGATAAGGTAAGATTGTGTTGTTTAAAATAAGGGAGCAACGATAAAATGATTAATATTTTCATCTTTCTATCTTTTCATTTCAGGTACGAAAGAAGGGCCAAGTTATACGTTGCATTTGTTTATTGGATCATCCAATTGGCAACACTAAAGATGCATTATCTACCCAAATTATCATTCCACAAAAACAAGTTGGTCGCAAATCTGATGTTTATGTTTCATTGGTCAGCTATGCCCATCAAGTGGCCGCCAAAGGCTGGTTTGTTGGCATGGTTTCGACAACCGTTGAAACTGATCAACCAGAAAATGAAATTAAACATGGTTTGGATCTATTAGAACCCATTGCACAAAAATTATTTCGATCTCGGACTATTATGAACCTCTTGATAATGGTGGTGAATCGCAAATATTCATTTCAGAATCTTATGATGCTACTACTCACTTTGAAACAACTTGCCTAGATGTATTGGATATTTTCAAACGTGGTACCGGTGAAGATTTCGATTTCTCTAAAATCAAACATGAATTAGGTGATGAGGATCAGTAAATCTAACAACAAAATCTATAAAAAAAACATCATCATAATATTTTTATTAGCAAGCAGTTAACAGGGGGAATCAAAAGAACATGAAAATTTGCTAAAAAGAAAAACATATAATGAAATAAAAAGTAAAAGATGGTATTAAGAAAATCTATGCATATGTAATCATAAATTATACAAATAAAAAATGAAACAGATTTGCTTTGAAGGATAAATAAAACATCAATAAATGGAAAAAATAAAAAGCTTAAAATAAAAAAAAAACTCAATTATATTTAAATAAACATCTATAAAACGGAAATACAAACGAGAGATTTTTTAAAATTAAACTACAATCATCTGAACAAAAAAAAAAAAATACCCTCTCTAACTCGATTTAAAGATTCAATTATACATTATAGTGTCCCTTAAAAAACGATTTGTTATTACAGCCCCAAGTTTTATTGCAAATCGTTCCAAATGGAAGAAATAAATTTTTTTGGGAAAACTTTAACCCGCACAGAAAAAATTACTGTCAATAAAATTTCAATTAAATTTTTGTTTGGTTTTAAACTCACTTTCAATTAATAATATCTATTAAATGTTCAATTGAAAATGAATTAAATGCACACACAATTTTCAGTTTTTATAACCCTTATTACAACAAATTAAAAAAACGCAATAATTAAAATAAACAAGAAAAATAAAAAAAAAAAATAACCAAAATTTAAAAAAATCTCTTAAATTCAAAAAACCTCTAATGTTTAAAAAAAAAATCTCCAAATTTTAAAAAATCGCCAAAAATTAATAGAATTGCCAAAATTGAAAAAAATAGAATAAAAAAAGCTAATAAAACAAATGTAGGCGATTTTACCAACTTTTGAGTTTTTTCTCTAATTTTACGATTTTTTGTGTTTTTAAAATTTTGGCGAATTTTTCAAATATTAGCGATTTTTCCAATTTTTGGCGATTTTTTAAATTTTAATTGAAGTTTTAGTATCTACTAAAAACTTGTTTAAAACTAAAAACAATATACAATTAAATTTTTAATAGATATGATTAACATCTTAATTGAAACTATAAGCGATTTTTAAATTTTGACAATTGGCTATTTCTTTTTTTCCAATTTTTTTTTTAATTGGCAATTTTTTTAATTTTTGGATTTTTTTTTTAATTTTGGCGATTTTTTCAAATATTTGCGATTTTTTGCAATTATAATTAAAGTTTTATTAGTATCTATTAAATTTTTTTTTTTAATTAAAAACATTCAATTAAATTTTTAATAATTATGATTAAAATCTTAATTGACACTAAAATCAATTAAATAGTTAGAAATTATTTTATTTGAAACTACAATTTTCTTAATAGGGCCGAATTCAATTATACTTTTAATTGAATTAGCAAATATTTTATTCGATTTTAGTTTTTTCTGTGAGAGTCTAAAATCGGATTTGTGAAAAATTAAAATTAAATTATTAAAATTACCCAAAATTCGAAACTGAGAAATTTAATTTTTCAGTTTATTTATTAATTTAATATACTCAAATTTATGAAATTCTGACTTCGTTTGTTATTATTAACCCACTAAAGCCTTCAATGAAAAATGACCACGAATTTTATAAATATGCAAAAACGGGCTTTTTAAATTTATTTTAAAGATTTTTAATTTGACTAACTTGTGATTGTCGATTGCCATTTTTATAAAATAATAGTTGTAATTAAAATAAACAATTAATTGAAAAAGTGATTATTCGTGTTAGTTAGTCGAACGAATCCTTTCCAGGACATTTTATGAAAATTGCTTATTTTGTCAAAAAATTGGCCGATTTATAACGGTATTTTGTATATATCAAAATTGAATGGGTAAAATTTTGATATCAACCCTGTAACATTAGAAGACACATGCCACTAATGAAATCGCAGATTTAAAATTTTCATATCGGTATTGAGGTAAGCGTATTAGGCTACTACCGTTTTAATGAAAATGTAGTGTTTGCCATGCTTTATATGGATTATCCGATATTGAGCTTTAAAAACATGTTCTTAATATTTTTGAGCTTTATTGCTCTGATAAAGATTTGTTTTCTTATAAAATAATATTTTTTTTTTTTAATTAAAAAAAGTGTTATTTTTCCAAGTTTTTTTCTTGATAACGTTTCGAATTGTGCATTATAGCTCTCAGCTCAATTAGTTCACTTTCATTATTGAACTAGTTCTTTCTTCTAGTTCACTCGCCCATTCAACGAATTTTTTCACTTGTTTATAAGATTATATTGGCCAATGGTTTGTTTGATAATTCTGAATATAGAAAATATCATTTGAAAATGAACTACTTCGTGAACGAAATGAACTAAAACGTAGGAGTCGTTTAGTTAATTAATTAAGATAATATTATAGTTTTTATATAAAATTACAATTTTTTATTGAAATTTAATAATTTAAAGTTATTTTCCGTTTGAGTGACAAACGATTTTGTAACCACCAGTTTCGTTGAAAAGGATTAAATCAGAGTTCGAAAATTTATGCACCACTAACGTAACGTTGCTATCAAAAAACCCAATACAACGATCTCTATTGTTTCGTTCGTATTTATAAACACAAGTGCTCAAATCGTTGTTTGTAATATAACAAACAGAACAAAACGAAAATGTTTCTTTCGTCAAACATTATTATTTCGTAGTGGTTATTTTTTTGTGTTCATTCAACTTAAACATTACAACGCGTTTTTAACGTTGTGGTTGGCAGAATAAAGAAATGATTTTTCTGCATGTTATCAATGTTTTTTTTGCATTAGTTTTATGAAATTTCACTTGAACTCCTCCGTTGAAACTTTTTATTAAACTAATGCAATTATTCGTAAAATTCAATGAAAATTTTTTTCACTTGTAATATGACATAAACACTAAGAACGGTTTACGAATAGTTTTGTTCCATTCCATAAACACAATCAAATCAAACTGTTTGAAATATTGGACAAACAGAACAAAATCGTTTAGTTCGGTCTCTCATCGAAAACTAGTTTGTGAAAGTGTTTGTGTTCTGTTTACAAATCAAAATGAAAATAAAGAAATGTTGTGTTTATGTTTACTGTGCACAACAAAATGATTGTGTTGAGTTTCAGCAAAAAGCAAAACAGAACGATAGAAAAACGTTTGATTGTGTTTAAATTCAAACTCTGGATTAAATCTTTCGATTTTTTTTTGTGATTTTTATCCACTGTTTATTTTTTAATATCACATTTCCACATATAATCCACATCTGTCAGTGTCCCGGTAGAAGATACGCCATTTTAGTTAAATATAGTTTTTACTACTTTAAATTTGTTCAAAATAAGTTTAGTCGAAAAGGTCTGGAATTATTGCTATATTGTAAATTTAAATATGTTTGATTTATCCTCAATGGATATTTTTTTCTTCCGCTGTAATTTAATAATTTTTTAAATTTACAAAGACCAAATTTTGGATTTTCCCGAAACTCATTTTATTTTGAAAATAACTAAAAAGGCGTTAGAAGGAAATCTGTTAAGTTTTAAATGTTAACATTTAAAGTTTTGGTATTTTTTTTGAAATTTGTACAAAAATTTGTTCAAAGCGATATTTAAAAATAAAAAAAAAAATGTTATTCGAACCGATAAGTGAGTTTGCAAGAATTTTTTGTTACATTTAAAGCTAACCCCTTAAAATAGCTAATTGTATAAAAAAATGGTTCTGATCCTAACTGAGAAGAGAACAAATATTATAAAAACGCGTGAAATGTACAGCTCGAATAATCGAACATTGGGGCGATATGGGTTTATTTTAAAAAACCGAAAACCTGTTTTTAAAAAATACGTTTTTAAGTATTGGAAACCCGGGTTTTAAAATATATCGAATATTTGAGAAAAAAAAAAAAAATATTCACTTGATAAAAACAATTATTTTATGAAATTTTCTACATATAGGGTTAATGTTTCCACTCTTGACCAAAAGAAATTTACAGATTGACTGGTTTAAGGTTTTGATTAAAATTAGATATGTGGTTAAGGGTATAAAACTAACGAACAAGAGTATTTGCTTATCGTACCAATCTTTAAGATTTATGGCTAGTTTCCTTTTTGTTTTTTCCCACATTTATTCCAAAGAAACTATACAAAACTGGGTATTAAATTGAAGGTATTTTGACGATTTACTAAATATATTTAAATATATTTGCCCCTTCACTACACGTATACAAATTTTGAGAATTTTGGACCATTTTGCAATAAAGAAGCTGTGGGGAGTGTAATGCAAGAAAATCGACAAATAGTTTTTAAAGTGACATCCTGTTATACATATGTATAGAAAAAATTCCATTTGATTTATTAAACAAAAAATCTCGTTTACAAAGATCCAATTGAAACATGTAATTTGTTCAAGTTAATTAGAAATTTGTTAGTTTCCTATATTGGGTACAAATTTAAATTTGAAGTGGGTTTTGAAAATATACCTATTAATTATAAAAAAATGTTTGTTTATGTTTTAAAAAAAAGGCACCCCAAAGTGGACCACTAAAAGATATTTTCTTAAGGTTGAAAAACAAATTGTACGATTCTATTATTGACCGGATCTTTAATGTAAAACACGGCTTTTAATGAAATATTTTAAATAAAATTTTATATAATTTCTAATGTATCAAAATTTTCCTTTATCTAAAAATCTTGAATAATAGCAATTTTTGCAAATCATTTCGAAGATGGGACTACTCCCATCATAAGTTCCACAAATATAATATTTGAATTAAAAGATTTTAATTATATTGAATGTATAAAATCACCACTTCCCCCTTAAGAAGAACAAATGCAACACTTTATATTATAATAAAAATTTTGCGTTTTTAAATTTTAATAATTATAAAAAATACAACATATAATATTCAATAGTTTATGGATAACAAAAAAAAAAATGAAGCCTAAATTATATAAAAAATATATTTAAAAAAATAAAAATGTTTGTACGTCATTTCATAGAAAAATATCTAAAAATAAAAAAAACAAAAAATTCCCGCTTGTTATTTATAAATGTATCATTATTATGTTTAATAACACAAACACCCAATAAAAACTCAATTCCAAATCCAAGCTTAAACCAAAATCAACGATCACATTATTCTAAACAAATGTTTATACATATAGAAAAATATAAGATTTTTATTATTTTCAGAATTTCAACTAAAAATGAATACTTAATTAACTTAGCAGTGTATACAGAGTAAAATTAAACAAAATTTTTAAACAACATTAAAAAAAAACAAAGATAAACATGAATTAAATACATAAATGTAAACCAAAAACAAAACAACCATAAATATATTAAGGGGTTTCATATTAACTCGTATATTTCTGGTAAACACCAGAAACTTGTAAACGTTATACCATTTACAAGTAATATACGGTTTTATATGGGAACCCTTATAGTTTTAAATTGTATGGTTTTATTTTTAAATGATATAGAGACATTTTAAAAAAGTTGACTACAACGATCAGTGCTTAAGGGGGGACATTACATTCGCTGCAGAGAAAACAGACCTTTTTTTAAAAAAATTCATAACTCAGTCAAAAACAAACATTTTTTTTATTATTGTAGAGAATTGAACAAGTTACAAGAAAAAAAATTCAAAAAAATATATTTTTCACTCCAACATGGTTTTATAGAGCCCAAATTGGCGGCAGAGAAAAAACGGGGCCTCGTGGTTGTCCGATCTGGAAAAAAATGACTTTTAAATCTTAACAAAATTGGTTATCGTATGACACGGGCTTTTTTTTAATTTTTTTTTAATTTTTGGTGATGTTCCAAATTTAAAAGTGTGTTTTTTCGAAAAAAAATATTGACTTTAAAAATTCACAAAAAATCGAAAAAAAATTTTAAAAAAAGCTCGTGTCATACGATAGCGAATCAAGTTTAAAGAAATACAAAAAAAAATTCGTCAAAAAATGAACCCGCTAGTGCCGCAACCAGTACGAAAAACATAGTTTCGAGATAAACGCGTTCAAAGTTTGTGAACAAAGAAAAAAAAGGTTAACTTCAATCTGCCATGCCTGCTTCGTACTGTATGCCTTCGTTATCTTGTGTTGTGCTGTTTCTTACAGTTTTTTGCAATCGTTTAGCAATTCGGGCTTCTTTTAAAGCTTCATATGCCCAAAGTCCACCAAAAGTCAGGTAGCAAGTAAAACAAGTTTATACCAGCTGCCGTACGTAGGTAGCGCGAAAATTAAAAATACGCTCTCACTAATCCGGCTGTAACTTTTGAACCCGTAGGAATTTTTCCATGAAATTTTTTTTCTTAGAATCTTAAGAATTTTTACTAAAATACAAAATTATAAAAAAAAGTCGATTTCAAAAAACGGCCAATGTCATGTCCCCCCTTAAACTGAAAAAAAATCCTTGTAGCATTTTGAAAAAAAACTTTCATTTTTTTTTCGTAATACATACGAATATTTCGTATATTTTACGAAATTCAGCTTGTCTAAACTGAATTTCGTAGATTGACAAATTTTACGAAAATAACGAAAACCTTTCGTATTTTTTTTTTATATTGTATACGATAACACTGTGCTACACACAAAACAAAAATTACTTGTCCAATGACCTAGTGCGGTTCTCCCTATCGGTTCTCTCCTCTTTATGAAATTTTGGTATGTGATAAAAGAACAAAAAATAAGGGACACGTCCCATGTTTAGGGGTTAAAACGCACCTTTTTCGGTTTTTGGCTTATTTCGAATTGTTTCAAGAAATTTTAGACAAATGTAGTACCAAATGAAAGAGCTTTTGAGAGACGCATTAAGTTGTATATGAAAAATTTCCGAAAACTTTCAAGTATTTTTGTTATTGAAAAAAATATGTTTTAAGTGATATTAAAACTGGCGTTTTGTTAAAGAATTATAGCATTATCACCCCTGTTAGGGCTTTTAAATCAGAGCAAAAGTGAAAATTTTAGAATTTTTCGGTGTTCTGTCGATTAAATCAGAACGTTTTTTCCCTATTTTTAATTCGTGTAAAAAAAGTCTGGTCGAAAGTAAAACGAATGTCCTTTTTTCTAATAAATTACAATTTAGGGTCAAAAATGGTGCTGAATATTAAAAATTTAGAACTTTTTTTTTACTTATTTCTGGTTTTATTGTATTTTTGGTTGTATTGTTTATACTCTAAAAAATCATTTTTTTATTTTGATATTCTAGAAAACACTCAAACAAATTGACAACAATGTTAGAAGCATTTCTTAAAAGCATTTTACTTTATATATGTGTTTTATTTTCCATAAAACCACTTGATTTTGGCACTTCGATAATAATTTCGAAAAAAAATTCGAGTTTTCGAAAGCTTTTAGGATTTAAGAACACCAAATTTCAATTTCGTGTGATTTCACAAATTCGTTCTATTTGCAAAACGTTCTAAAGTAGGGATATGGGCGTATATTATAGAATTAAGCTAAAAAATGTGTATATTAATGGCTATTAATTTTATTCGAGTGGGTGTCCTGAGTTTTTGCGACATTCGCTATTGTTCGGCTTTTATACGACTTTTTCCGAAGATCTTTTTAACCTATATTTTAAATAAATGGCAACCCTAACACACTACATAGGCAATATTGATATCAACATTTTTGGTTTCTCTGCGAATTTAATTAATTTCGGACATGTTTCCATACATAAAAAAAATTTAAACTTTAAACTTTTAACCTGTAAACGTGAGATTGTGTCAAAAATATTTTAAAGTATTTTTATTATTCAAAAAAATGTGTTTTGTATTACGCAAACAATAATGCATAGCAATGCCTATTTAATTTAATCGAGGGGTGTATGAGCTTTTCCCGATATTCCAAACCGTTCGTTTGTGCGACTTTTCCCGAAGAGCATTTTTTCCTATATTTCAATTCAACTCTGGGTCTTTTTTTTTTTTTTTTATAATTTAACCAATACTCAGGGGATGCCCCCTACTCATGCAGCGCATTGTATTGATCAGGAAAATAAGGTATGGGAAGGAGGAAAGAGGGAGTAGTGTTTGTGGATATTTGATTTAAATTTTTCTAAATTGTAAGTAACAGGGAAGACTTCTGCGGGAAGTTTGTTCCACATACGAATCGTTCGACTAAAAAACGAATTTTCTCTGTAATGCGTTGTGCGACCCTGTGTACCCTGCGTACAAATAAATCTAGTTTTCTTAAATTAAAGACAAGTTTTCATACAAAACCAAATGAATTTTTAACCTTACTTGTTAACCCTTAAACGTGAGGTTGGGCAGCTAAAAATATATGCGTCTTATTTTTGCTCCTTTACAGCATATCCAAAGTTTATGAAAATCTGCGAGTTCGGGTCGGGATACCTCCCTTGTCAGTAATTTTTTAACCCATTTTAAATTTTTAAACGGTAGGTATTTAATTGAATTATTAATTTACTGGTATTTCCAAATATGTAAACTTCTTATGTTATTAACCCTTTGTAGCCCATGAACTTAAAAATAAATTTTTTTTTGGTACGGGAAAGGTTAAGGTAAATAAGAAAAAACGTATTACTTAGAAATTAAAAAATATCGTTTATTTACTATTTATTTGACATTTTAGGGATTGTGACATTACTATTACATAACATAAAAATATAACTTTTTCATGTAAAAATGTAAAAATATGCATTGTATACAATAAGTAAAAAATATTATTCACAGGTTTTCATAAAAACAATCCAATTTTTTGCACTTTTTGTATTTTTTTATAAAATTTTAAAATTACACATGTTCAAGCTTGTCACTATTCGTATTATGCAAACTTCAAACTGACGGAAGTCAAAAAAATTACGCCATCTATGATATTTTTTTGGTACTAATTTGATCAGTGGTATGTCACAGTTGGGTGACACAAATTTGAGCGAGCTAAATAAATTCAGTATGTATTATTTCGGGGTTTTTGGGGTTTGTTACAGTAATGTTACATGAGGCTATAAAGGGTTAATATAAATATGTAGAGATTTTCTTCATAAAAATTTAAATTTTCTGTTTTTTTTTAAATTTTTTAATTTCTACTGGGTTTTTTTTTGAATCTTCTAAAACAAAAATATTATTAAAGTTAAGAGTTTTCTTGAGTAACAGAGCAATTATTTGTTACAATCGGTTGAAAGTTGACAAAGTTATTTTAAGTTGCCTTAAAAAGTTATCTAGAGGTTTAACAATAATTTTCACTCGATTTTATAAGAATTTTATGATATTTCATATAGCTTTTCTTTTTTCTAAAAGTTTTTTTAGCCAAAATTAAGAAAATTACCAAGTTTTTTGAAACAATAAAGGCAAAAATCCATATAAAAACTGAACCGGTTAATCGACCTATTTTAACCGATTATTCGAATCGAATAATGATTTGTGTTTTGAATTATTTATTTCGATATAAACCGGAATAGAGGCGACTAATCGAGGAATCGATTAACCGAATTGTAAACACTAGTTTTTTTTTAATGGAGAGACCTTTTGTCCAAAAAACTAGAGTTAAAATATAAAATAGACCTCAATGGGTTAATTTATGGGGGGCACATGGTACCTCAATGAAAATATGTTTTTTCATACGATATTCTCGTGATCAGAAATGAACATGTACTTTTTGATAGAATAAAAAAAATTTGCACCATTAATGTTCGGTTCTTTTAAATAAGCTCCAAAAATACTATCTGGGGTTAAAGTTTTTAAGTGATAGGAATTATGCCACTAAACTCCAGTGATATGAATTTTGAGCAATGAAATACGATTTTAAAACATTTAATTTATCATTACATTACCAAAACTTATCCATAAGCTTTAAAATGCCAAATAAAAAATACAAGCACATCATATATTTGGGTTCAATTGGTTCATAAAAAAAACAGTTCTTAAAATTTGTAGGCGTTTTTTTTTAGAAAAATGCTTGCGAGTTTTTAATAAAACAAAGTTCTTACCGTCATTGCTACTTATAAGACATTGAAACTTAGTACTGATTTCGTTTAAACATAAGTTCCTCTTGACTTTTTACCCGGTGGTCCATCATTTTGTTTTGTTCTAACGCCAACATCTGTAAGTTTTCCTCCCTTACGCTGCAATTGCTTTTCAATAATACGTGCATTATTGGCATAACTATCAGCAACTTCACGCTAAAATGAATAAACGCAGTTTTATTTCAAAATATGAATGATTTATATAAAAAAAAACATACCGCTTCTATTTCATCTTCTTCCTCGTCTATCGTTGAAACTGTAACAGAGCTAAATTTACCCATATTTTTGGTATGACGTGTAACCATAACTTTTTCTGATTCGCCAGGTACTATCTTTCTTGTTGATGAATTTGGTTCCAAATTGAGATGAATATCATTTTTAGTTTTCACCAGAGCATGGTGCAATATAAAAGTAATATCAGATTTAGGATCATGGCGATAATAAATGGGTAAATTACAGGATTTACACTAAAATATAGATTTGATTTAAAAAGAAGTTAGTTTTGTAATAATAATTCAAAAGCGCTTAACTTACATTAAAGCGATATTGTTTCTCTATGCCCTTTTCCTTACGCCGTATATAGACAGTTTCACCATCTTGATGGGTTAATTTATGGGCATGATGCTTACCGTCTATAACACGAGCACCATCAGTACGTCTTAAGGGTAATTTCTCTATAGAACAATCTGGGAAAAGGAAAGGTAATCCATGAATGGTTTTTTTAAGGAATATCTACTCCAACTTACCTAAAATTAGGGCCAGTTTACCGCATAAACAATAGTAAATGTTTAATGGTGTCTCATCATTATATTCCTCTTGATCTTTTGAATCTGAACAAACGATACTGCGTGATACAACTTTAGGCATTATAAAATTTTATTTAACTTAAAATATCAGTTTGTTAAAAGAATACATAAACATTAAAAATCTGTTTATTTTCCTTAAAAAAACTTTTTTTTGGTCATTCACTGTAAATTGATGATTTATATATGGCAGGGATGGATAATTCAATACAATATACTTTAAAAATTTGACTTGTGTTTCAAGTTTAAAATCAGTCTTGAGGTTTTTAACCCTCTAACCGGCTTAAGCTTTTTTGCAATGAAATTTATATCATGTGTTCTTCTGAGTTTTTTTTTTGTTGCCTACTTTATGCGATATGTCATAAATATGTTTAGAGTGAATCTCGAAAATTAATGCATACAAATTATTATTTATTATTTATTAATTATATTTATGTATTACCAAGATATAACTAAATGTCAAAAAATTACATAATTTGTACATTTACCTTAGAAGACATGGCGATTTTGTGTTTTTGAAAAACTCAATATTGAGCGAAACCCTACCTTAACTTCATCATATATTAATAATGCCAAATATATTTTTACTGCAAAATTTTATAAAAAAAATTTGAGGTATCCTTTTGAAATCCTGCAAGTACTTGGACCACAATGAACATATATTTTTGAAACTTAAAATTTTCATCGCTGCTTCACGATCTATAATGTTTTACGGTGCTCAAATTTGGGGTATTAAAATATATGATGAAGTGGAAAAATTATTCAGATACAATACGCCAAACTACATGCTCTATTTAGAAACTGGTCTAACCTCCCTGTATATTGATACCTTAAAGCTACATTTTTCTTACATTAATAGAGTTCTACGACTACCTGAACATAGATTACCACGAATGTTAGCTGAAAAAATTATTTCAATGAAAACCTTTTGGGCTGAGGCTGTATTGTATTACTTACCTTACCTATTTTTTGAAGCTTAAGCTTCAATATCACATTGTACTTTTTATCAATGGGTTTTATTCAACTTAAATATGGTTTTTAGAATTTTTAAAATTCTACAATTTTTTTTTTTAATTTAAAAATTCTCGGACTTTTGTGAAATAATTGAGTGGTTTATAAATTATTTCCTCAAATTAAAGGATTAATATCAGAAAATTTGTATGGAAAATATAGTGATAATCAGAGAAGACAAATTTGCACTTTTTTTTTGCCATTTGTACACATATTTTCTTAGTTTTTGGGTTTAAAAACAGGATTTTCTTAAGTTTTTGAGTTTTGAAATTGCCTTTTTCAGATTTTCTTAGCTTAAAATGCTGTTTTTTTCTTAAAATTTTTGACTTCTTTTAAAAAAGTTAATTTTTTTCCCATTTTGTAATTTTGCTATTTTTTAAATATTTTTTTTGTCATGAACACAATGAACTTTCCCATTTTTTGTCTTCTCTGTTGAAAACTTCTCGCATAGTTATGTTCTATAACTCCCACTCCCACTGGAAGATTGAATCATTGTTTTGAGATTAACTAAAAAGCCCGTTCTACTTAGTTTAATTAACATTTAAATTCGTTTATTATATGACTTTTGAAAGTTTTCTTTTTTAATATAGTTGTTTTACTTAAATAATTACACGTTTAAAACTTTTTTATTTACAATTACAAACAAAATTGCTAAAACAACTAATATTAACCATTAAGGATAGTTCACACGTCAACTACCCCTATCTACTAGTGTTCAGTATAGGGAGTATAAATTGTCAAATTATTGTAAATGAAATTTCGTATACCCAATACTGCAAAATAGTAGTTACAATGGACAGGAATAATTAACTTGTGAATAAAGCTTTAACCAAACCAATGAGCACCCATACAATCTCTAGTCCATTCTGTTTGACAAACCCAACACCATTCAAAGCCACATCCAGCACGTGTGCAGACCATATGCATGCAGCCACCATCTCTTTCAGTAGGAGTACGGCATTTGGGACAGGGTTTTGTTGAAACTTTAATGGTTACATTAGTAGCTTCATCCCAACGAGCCTCAGCAGCACGCTAGAACAAAATTATGATAGTTTGTTATAAAAACATCTCTTATATAAAGTATTTAATATAGTTTTATTAAACAAAGTACCTTTTTTCAAAAATGTACCCTTTCTTAAAAGAATACATTTTCTTAAAAAAGCATTTATTTGTTTGTTTTTTTTTTTTTTTTTTTATTAAAAACAGTAAATTTTATTAAAAACGATCTTTAATTAAAAAATTAGCTTTTCTTAAAAAAAATACAATTATTTAAAAAAGTACATTGCCTTAAAAGAAGTATATTTATTTATTTATAATTCATCTATAATACTAAAGCGCACAAGGCCAGATAACAGTATTACATAGTAACAAAAAACTAAGTATTAATCTTCAAAATAAAAAAATTATAAAAAAAAACTATTAATAAATCTACCTTTTATTAAAAATTTACTTTTTCTAAAAAAGTATCTTTTAGTAAAAAAAGTTATTTCCTTAAAAAAGTACATTAAAAAAGCATCTTTTTAAAAAATACCTTCTATTAAAAAAGTGTTTTTTTATTGACTAAGTACCGTTTATTAAATAAACTACCTTTTACTAAATACGTGCATTTTCTAAAAAAAAGTACTTTTTAGTCAACTAGTACCCTAAAAGGTACCTTTTATTAAAAAATACTTTCTATTAAAAAGTAACCTTTTTTTAGAAAGTACGTTCTGTTTAAGAAATACTTTTTATTAAAGAAGAACTTAATATTAAAACAGAATCTTTTTTAAAAAGTACCTTTTATTAACATAACTACATTTTATTAAAAAAGGAGCTTTTAGTAAAAAGGTATCTTAAAAATGTACCTTTTATTTAAAAATACCTCATATTAAAGAAGTCTCCTTTTATTAGAAAGTACCTTATATTAAAGAAAGTACATTTTGTTAAAGAAGAACCTAAAAGAATTTTTTAAAAAATACCTTTTATTAAAGAAGAACCTATTATTAAAAAAAAAATCTTTTTTAAAAAGTTCCTTTTATTAAAAAGTAATTATTACAAAAAAAAGTATCTCTATTTAAGAAGTACTTTTTATTAAAAAAGTACTTTTCTTTAAAAAGTACCTTATATTAAAAATATACCAAATGTTTTACATTTAAGTTTAAAAAAAAAAAGCAAAAAGTTTATTTTTAGATCTTTTATCATAAATTATTATATGAGCAAGATTATTTATGTTCAAGATAATTTGTTTTTTGTTGAACAAAAAACCGTGCAATGTTTATTTATTAATAAAAATTTCTTCATCCGTTAATTTAAATTAGAAATTTTTGAATTAATAAAAATTGCATGGTTTTTGTTTAACAAAAAACAGATGATCTTGAACTTAAATAATCTTGCTCACATTTTTTTTTTTGGGTTATTAAATGTTAATGGCGGTATAATCAATACACAAATTGCCAAGTTATAGTAAGCGTTTAACCCGAAACGCATGATATTTATAAGATGATCAAAATCAGACGAACAGGAACATCAGCAACACATACACAACCATTGCCTTCGCAATGGAGGCTCAGCCAAAGGAATCCGAACGGTTTGCATATGGCTAGACTCAACAGTCTAACGGCATGCTGAGACACGTTTATAGTATTGCAAAAAAGAATAGAATTAACCGTTATTCTCCATTAATAATTAATGCGAGTGACGAGATAACTTATCTCTTCGGCAACTAACGGCGTACTCCATGAGCTTTATTCAGCCAGCCTGAACTTATGGTTGGAACACAACTAAACACTTTGTTTCCAATAAGGTGTTTTTGAATCTTGCTCACATAATAATTAAAAAAATATACCTTTTATTTAAAAAGTATGTTCTATTTTCTATTAGAAAAAGTACATATATTTTAACCCGTCAATTGTTGCGGTAGTAAAAAATCTAGTAGCTACTATTTCACCAGATTTCTATTAAAGTAAAAAGTAGCTAATTGGACATTTTATGCCATAGCATAGGACATTTTATGCCATAGCTAATTGGACATTTTATGCCATTACATTTGAATTTTTTTTTGTTGAATTTGTTCAAAAGTTCTGGTAAGTTTAGTGAAATTTAATTCACAATTTTTAAAAATTAATAAACCAGTTAAGGTGATAAAATAATTGTATCTCATATGGTTACCTCAAGGATTATTCCATAAAATTGTTTACTTACATTTGGATCCACAGCATATTCACAATTACCAGCTGTATTACCCGTACCATTTTCTGGCAAACAGTCACCCAAATGATAACCTTGTAGACAATTACGACAGAAGACATACTGCAACATGAATTATTAGCATTTTTAGTTGTTTTTTTTCTTTGTCTTACACAACATTTCATTTTACAACTTACACCACAACCATTCTGACAAGTAACTTTTATACAATCAGGCTCAATCAGCAGACCCATTCCACAGCCTGGTTGTGGGCACAAAACACCACCAGCTTGTAAAACATATTCCTCAGTGGCAAATCTTTGATAACGATCATATTCATCTCGTGTAAGTAATTTAAAATGATGTATTTCGTCAATAAATGAATTTTCACAGCCAGCTGGACAAGCTAAAGTGTAACCAATATCAGGATGAGGCATAAATTGACGCTCCATAAGACGTGAACGACAATAGTGCAAAAAACATTCAATACAGGTGACGTGTTTTGAGGCACAGGGAAAAACTAAAACAGTCTCACTGCAAAAATGTGAATCAAAATTATCACAACTTTAAAAATTTAAAGTTTTTTTAAAAACCATTACCTTACATCGGTACAGGCTAAACAAGGAACATCTTTAATATTAATTTTAATTAAATTTAAAGGAGCGGCAAAATCTTTTTCCCCTCCCGAAATATGTTCGCCACATTTGAAATAGAATTCAGCAAAAGGAGGATCGCCAACATCATTATCTACGCAAGCTATTTCCAATGACTCGCAGTGACCACGTATACGACGTGATTTTAGGACATCATCCCAACATTCCGGATCACGATGTACTGTAAATGCACCACCTTTACAGAGAGAACAGCGTACACGCAATTTGCCTTTGCACAATTTATTGCATTGAGAACAATGAACAAAAAAATGAGCTCTAGAACGTTCACGGTCTGCAAAAATATAAATTAATTTTATTTAAAATCTAATTGTTTATACTTTACACATACTCTCTTCCGATATATTGGATCTTTCTTCACTTATCAGTTGCAAATCGACCAATGTCTCACATAATGGTTTTGATGGCTGCTCTTCTGGTTCTTCTTCGGCTACTGTAGAATGTAGACGTGTCCTTTGTTGTATTGGACGTGTTTGTATAGCATGCAATATACTTTGTTGTCCCAAATCACATTCCTGGGTTCCATTAAATGCATTTTAAAATTAAAAAATGTTACTATTTCTTTGTACGTTATTCTCACCTCAATTGTTGTCGCATCGCTTAGTTCTTTGCCAGCAAATATTATTTTCACTTCATTCGGCTGCAAACCCAATTGTGGTGCAACCAATTCTTTAACATTTTTTATATCCCATTGTGGTTCTAAATTAACCGACAAGGTACGTCCCGTATTTGTTTTAACATAAATATTTAAAGTGTTTGTTATGGTCTTACGTCCAAATGATAGCAATTCCAACATTTTATCAATAAAGGCTCTAAATAAATTGATTAGAAAACTCATTTAACTTATAAATAGATTTAGTATTTAGCAAAAACTTTGAAAAACATTAAGTAAAAAAGTAAATTTTTATCAAAATGCACGTAATAATAGAATCGGGCCAATTATTGACAGAATTGGATCAAAACATTGAACAGCTGTTTGCCAATAGGCAAAATTAAAATATACATGCGGCAGCACTGATTTAATGTTTTATTCCATTTGTTTCCCACACAGAAAAAAACTGCTTTTTTTTACAAAATTTCCTTTATTAAGGGACACGCGATGTGTATTTGCAGACGATGTAAATAAGCACAGTTTGCATCGTCAATCCTACTCAATATTGAGAAAATGCAACTAACCGTCTGTGCACATTTGCACCGTATGCAAACGACCATCGTGAATTATCTCATAGAAATTACATTATAGGGAGTTCAGATTGCGAGGTTAATCTACTTGATTAACGTTAATCCACCTTTTTAATCTCCCTCGTTTACACTGCAGCCACACGATCAAGATTTTCTTGATAGTCTTTTACATATACTGTAGGCTGCACGCAAGTTGAAAGCAATTTAATTTTTCCAGATGTCGTCGACAAAGGAAAAACAAAAACAACTTCAAAAGAATTGTGATCAGCTGTTTTCTTGAACGTAAATTGATACACTCCACTTGAAAGAGAAATCTGAAGCAAGTTCGTTTCAATTTTAGAAAGTGTGAGTGTATTGGTAAAAAAGTGTGAGTGATTAAAACTTGATATGCAAAACGTTACATAGCAAAAATGTTTGTCGCAGCGCCTTGTAGTTATTAATTTGTATGGAAAATCTGGTTTGAAATTACTTTTCATAACCAAATTGTCTCCAAAATCCGGTTTAAAACAGATTTCAGGCATAATGTAAATTCCCTATTACTTAAACTAAATAATAAGAGGGATAAACCCAATAATATAGCACTTTTTATTGAAAGAAAGCTTAAAGTCAATATCCAGTGACTAGTTTTAGTTTCCAGCATGGACAATTTCTCCAAACAACAATGATATGGTAATGGTAACCAGAAGAACAAAAAGAAATTTCCTACTTCCAAGTAGTCATCCCTAATAAAAACACTGTTTTCAGCAAAATTAAAATGCCCTTTAAGTTTGCTGTAAATTGTATATTCCGCTAATAAATAACTTTTTAGAAAATGTCACAGAAAATTAAAAATATGACCAAAAACTTCAACGAAACTTTGCAGTCCGTTTTATCATAATGGCAACTAAGATAAGCTTTTTACTTTTAAGTTTAATGCAATATAAGTGTTTTTCTTTAATAATACAAGTCAGAAGGAATTATTTGCCCACTTTTTTTTCGGTCATTGTTGACCTTTATATCGAAATGTCTATACGCATTTATTTTGAATTTTTTGTTTAGATTTTTAATTACCACTTGCTTGTGTTAACAAATCTAAGGAGCACGTGTTTTTCTTCTTCTTATAAAAGCCGATCAACATAGATTGGCATGTTAGGGAAAAAACACCAGTTGTTTTTAGCTTTATGTTGAATTTATATTTTTATAATTTCTGTTTGTTTGTTTTCTAATTTTCTTTGATTTTTTTAATTTATCTTTCTGTTTTTAATGAGCACGTGCTTTTGTAAATATAAAACATCTGTTGTTGTGGAATTGAAACAAGCATATTAAGTTTTCTTTCGTAATTTCTTGCTAACTTTTCGCATATATAAATTAATAATATTTCAATATACTCGGCATGCTGCTGGACTGTTGAGTCTAGCCATGTGCAAACCGTTCGGATTCCTTTGGAGACATCGTTTACTCCTCCATTGCAAAGGCAATGGTTGTTTTGTGCGCGTGTTGGTCTGATGGAATTCGTTCTTTTTATGGCGAATTGGTGCCTCATCTCGCTGAGCCTCCATTGCGAGGGCAATGGTTGTGTGTGTTGCTGATGTTCCTGTTCGTCGGATTTTGATCATCTTATAAATATCATGCGTTTCGGGTTAAACGCTTACTATAACTTGGCAATTTGTGTATTGATTATACCGCCATTAACATTTAATAACTCAAAAAAAAAAAATATATAAATTAATAAAAAATATGGCAACTCTTTGTAAATTATGGCGGCACATTTGTTGTGTAAAATTCCCATACTAGTGTTTCTCCAAATCCAAAAATGAATTGTACAATAAAAGAAATAAGTGGAGATTTATTTTCTGCTGATGAAAGTTACTCAATGGCACATTGTGTGGCAGCTGATATGAAAATGGGAAAAGGCATTGCAGTGAAATTTCGGTAGGAAGTCGGCTTCTAAAAATTATAGTGTTAATAACATTTTTATATATTTTAGCAATAAATTTGGCAAAATCAATATACTGCAACAACAAAATGTAAAACCGGGTGGAGTAGCTATATTGCCGGATAACTCACGTTTTATATACAATTTGGTAACAAAACAAAGTAGTTGGGGCAAACCAACCTATCAAACTTTACACAGTTCATTGGGTGCGATGAGAGCACATATGGTAAGTTGAGTATATCTTTATGGTAGAATTGGAGATTACTGGAAAACACTCCATTTCTTTTTAGCTGAAACACAATATTAACAAACTAGCCATGCCTAAAATTGGATGTGGCTTGGATGGTTTAACTTGGTCCAAGGTTAAAGATTTAATACAAGAAGTTTTTTCCAATGATCCCGTAGTAATAGTTGTATACAATTATTCGCCACCTAAATCAGGATAAAAAAACATTTTGTAATTTATTTTAAAGTGAGATTCATGTATTTAAATATGATTCATTTGTTTTCATTCTTTCAATACAATTTTTGTTACTTTGGTACAAAATTATAAACTACAATTTCCACATCTTCATTAGAGAAAACACCATTTAATTCAGCACTGACTTTATTCCATTCGAGTCCATCAATACCGCAACCAATTTTTGGTATGGCCAATTTATGGACGTTATTTAAACGCTAAAAGAAAATAGAAAGAAAAATAATTTCACACTATTCAGAGTTGTTAAAGTCAGTTTCCGAATTATTCGATAAACGGTTTTTTATTTTTAGTTAAAATTAAAAAAAAAAAAAAACTGTTAAAAAACAAATAATTCTGAAAAACCGTAAAAATTGTTTACTATTTTTTAAACCCGGTTTTTGAAAAATATCGTTTTCGAGTTATTCGAGAAACCGGGGTTTTCGTCTCAAATAACTCAACATTTTCGACAATTTTTTAAGCTGAATTTTTTAGAGAAGTATGCATTTTTCGTATTTTGTGTGCAAGGGTTCTCTGAATTTTAAATGCTAGCAAGTACAAAAAAACTGAGAAGATACACTTGTTTTGTTCCTTGTTTTGGTCGTTTTTGATGCTTTCTTTACCCATATGTGCTTTTTTGGATTTCTGATTTGACATTATTTTAAAATTTTGATTTTAAATATTTTTTTTTTTTATTAATTAATAATCATATAATTACAAATTATATAATATTACCATAACCGAGCACTAGCTACTATGGCCTTCGGCGCGTTGTAGCGAAAACAGACCAGTGCCTCTGGTGGAAATCGAACCCACGACCCCCGCACTGATAAGACAGCACGCTACCAACTAGCCTACCGGGCGCACTAAATAAATATTATATATGGTACAGATAACGCTTAAATTAATATTAAATATTTTTGCATATTTCTATTTCTTTTTTTTTCTTGTATCTAATCTGCAGAGTAGAGTACTTTAGTATTGTTAATCTACATATTGTTTAAATCGACTTTTTGCTTTATCCGTACTATACAAAATATTTACAACTAGCTGACCCGGTCCACGTTGTTGGACCTTACAAAGTCTGTTTCTGGACTATATTCAAAAGCAATTCGATGAAATGAGGATAAAGACTTGGCTCTTTCAATCTGCATACGGCTTCTGTTACCCAACTGGCTTAAAGTACGATTTAAATCTGATGCGCGGTTACGTGATGTGAGTCTCGTTATCCGCATAGTGGCCAATCGTTGCATACGGTGTTCATTTGTTTCAGCTTGGCGACGTACAGCACTTGATTCACGTTCGTTTTCTCGACGTTGGGATTGTTGTTCTGGTGTTAATTGATTTCGTATTCTTTGGGTACCTGAAGCATTTCTAGTAGCGCGGCCAATATTACCACGACGTCTTAAAGGCATTTTAAAGCTTCTGTTTTATAAAAATAATTCTTTTAGCACATATTAAATAATAAAATAATTCAAAATTATATTATATGACATTATTTGAAGTAAACAGAAAAGTAAATAATGAAAACTGAAAAGCCAATCTATATATATTCGTTTATGTCGTACTTGGGAACTTTTCATCGTTATCAAAATGTTATTAAAATTTAATTGAATTCAAATTTTTTGGCAATAGTATTTGTGTTACTTATATTATAATAATAAAATCATACGAAAAATAATAACTTCTATGAATGGTTAATATTTATGTGGAAATAAAACGGAAATTGACGAAAAATAATAACTCCCATGTATGGCTAATATTTATGTGCAAATAAAACGCCTAAATTTGTGTTTAAAAATTAGTTCTGTGCCTAAATACATTGCATTTAATAATATTATGAATATGACTGAAAAAAAATATACGTTTTCGTGAATATTTTAACACCAGCGCCACCTACAGGTGAAAAACTTTGTCAGCAACTTTAGTTTTATGTACATAATATATGTTGCGAATTTGAGCTAAATTGGACCGTAAAAAAAATGTTTTGGGAGAATCTCGACCACAGCGCCACCTATCGGGTACAAAAAAAAGTTATGCAAATCGGAGAACCAAAGGAACATATGGTATGAATACGAAGTCGCTAGCACCAGTGGTTCAACAGTTATTAGAGTACCAACATACGCACCAACGTTTTTATATATTAAGATAATGTTTTTACAATAAAGTCAAACACAAATTTTTTTTCGAATTCCAAGATCCCTATCAGCAAACAAGCTGAAAAATAAGTCAAAAATGGGCTCAAAATATGTTATTGAAATTAAAATTTTTTGTTTGAAAGTGGCTAGTTCAAAAGGGACGTCTGTTTTTTTTTATTAAAAAATTACTCAGAAAAGAAAACTAAAAAAGTTTTTTGGCTAAAAAATTAATCCATGTTTGGAATCTTTTAAATTGTTAACAATATATTCAAATTCAGTTACATTTCTGAGCCAATTCTGAATTATTTTTTGAATACAATAATTTTCTTTACATTTTTGTGTCTTTTATCATTCTTTTTAGAAAGCTCATATTTTTGTCCAAAAAATTAGTAACTTTTGAAAAAAAATATTCTGGCTGGAATATTTTAAATATTTTGTATGGTACAAAAATTAAAAACAAATAGTGGAATTTTGTGATTTAAAATCAACTTTTTATCTTTAATAGTAATTGCCTTTAAGTTAAATTAAAATAAGCCCTACATATTTTAATTAATCATTAATATCTCAGGAGCGTATTCGGAAACTCCACAGAGATAAACGTTTTAAATCTTTGCATTTCGATTAGAATCTACATCTTACCATATGTTCACGCATGGCATTCAGTGATGATCTCAAACTGTCATAAGTGGGTGAACCCCAACTTTGTGGTTTAGTTACCAAATAGTAAATATATCTTTCATTATCTTTAAGAACGGCTACACCACCTGTTTGTACATCTTGCGAACGTAATTCATCAACTTGTCCATAGATTTGTTTAAACTTCACTGCAATACCAGCTCCCATACCAAGATCAGCCGCAACACAGTGAGCTAAGCTATAATTTTGGGGTGCACTAAATAGATCACCTTCAACATCAGAAAGTTTATAATTAGATGAAGACATGTTGCGTTTATTTTCTATAATTAAAGAAAAGATATAGAGAATAAAATAATATCCTCTGGCATGTGATGAAAATCGATCGTTGTTTGAAATTTCAATTCCTAATATTTTGCATTGTTTTTAATTTAACAATGTTTAAGACCCTGTTTTCGGATGACGTTTTCCTTTACACAAACAAAACAACAAAATATATGTAGTCACTCAATCGTGTAGCGGAGAACGTCATCTAAAAACAGGGTCTAAAAGATGTAAATCGATAGTCTCAATTCAATTGAAGCAACTAAAAATAATTTTGATCCTCCGCTTCCTCTTTATTAACTTTTAAATTTTCATTTTTATCAAATCGAGCGAAATCAAAATCGATCGGGTTTCATCACATGCCGCTACCATTACAATTTAAAAAAAAATAATAAATATATTCGACCTGGCCGAATCATTTATAAATATTTTATAATGATACGTCCATTGAAAAAGGTGTGGGCGGAAAATATTTATCCTGCTGAAATTTAATGTCTAATAAAAATATCAACTTTTTATTAAAATACTGCTCGAAATATTAAAAAAAACTTAAATACCCGGTTAAAATATATATTTTTTATATGATCACATGTATATGGTGATTCATATCCATACATACCAGAAAAATTAACCTACATTTCCATATATTGTTTTATATGGTCATCCATATACGTTCATACATTATACATTTTTTGTATTTTTTTTTTTTAGAAATTTGTTGTATTTTAAAAAACTGTTTTAACAAAAAAAAACAATATTATTTAAAAGTCCTAAAGAAATGGTAGTAACCACTTCTGAACTTAATACAATTTTAAAATAAATCCTTATGAATTGAAGGGCGGCTTATTGTAAAAACTTGATAAGCCACATTTTTAAGTTTCTTTTTCACCTCTAAAAGGTTGAAAACCGCAAAAATATGACTTTTGCAGGACGTTTATACTCTTTGCACTTGTAATAAGTATTTAAGCAAATATTAATCAATGGATATCTAGAAAGCAGTGAAAATCAAATTTTTACAATAAGCCCTTCAATTAGATAAAGAATTGAAGTTGTCTTCAATCGGTCTTTAAAATGGGATTATAAAACACAATTGTTATATGTTTTAAAATCTTTCTTTGGGTATATGGACTCACATTTACTTCCTTATATGTTCATATATGAGCCCTTTTTGCACATACGGAACATGTTTGTACACATATGAATTTTTTTAACCGGGTAAAGAGAATTCTAAACGTTTGTGATTTTTTTTTTCATTAGTTATACTTCCACTGCACATACCACCGCAATCAAAAAATCAGTGTATATAAATTACAGTGTAAATAAGGTTCTTTTTTTCCATAAAAATGTCTCTAGTTACGACAACGATTTGAGGCAACAAAATATATATACTACATATTAGTGAGTTTCGTTTTATTTATAAACTAAATCTTATGGCTATATCAATTAAAATAATTACAAACTAAAATTACACAGTATTTTTAAGGTTTTAATTAAAATAAACAATTATAATACTAAATTTTAATATAAAACATGTAGGTACATACATATTATGTACATTTTCTTATTTGGATACATTTATTTTTTTCCCCGATTGATGTTATCTGAAAGAAAAAAAAAAATTGTTTTAGATTTTATTTTTTTTTTTTTAATATAGAGTCAAATTAATAATTAGAAGAAAACCTATTACAATTTTAATTTTATTTAACTCCATTTTTTACATACAGTGACGGACAAAATTCTTAACTTTTCAGAAACATGTACTAATTTTAAATGAATTCTTAATTTTTTAAATATGCCACCAGTTTTTCGTGGTCGTGTCTTTTTATGTAAAATTGTCGATATCGTCCTTCTCTTAAATTACATATCGTTGGCTTCGTCGGCAAATATTATAAGTCCATTTTTTAAAATTTTTCAGGAGGGACAAAAAACTTTTTTTGTAACTTTTTTTAAATCTGTAAACGTACTTTTCTTCTTTAGTTCATCTTGCTTAAATACAAATAGTTGTAGAATTCTAAAATAAAGGTTCTGCAGACTTATAGGCTCTTTTGGGACTTAACATATTTGCTTTTTATGATTTTCTATTTTAAATGTGGACTTATCATATTTTCTTACAAGTTTTTTTTTTTTATTTTATTTTTATTGATTTTTTATTTTTTTAATAAAAAATACTACAGACTTATTTCATTATTAATTTATACATGTTTGTACTATTAAAGTAAAAGAATAAATAATTAAAAAACAAATCATAGATAAGGTAAATCATCATAAAATTTATGGTAATCTTTGGAAAATTTGATTTTAAAAACCATAAGTCATCGTATTTTCTAGCTGTTATTTTTCTTCTTTCCTGGTAAAGCGGTTCCAAATTCGAAAACTTCATAGAGTCTATATATTTTTTTTTTTGAGGTAAAATTTTCCATCCTTCAAGGAATCGAAGTTTAAAATATATATCTCTATTGGGAGACCAATAACTGTTTACCCACCAATATTCAAAGTGTTTAGGAAAAATGTTTTGCATACTCTGATATTAGCATGTTCTACTCTCAGATAGTACTGTAAGGTTCGATATCTTTTAGATTCGTTGTCCACTTTTCTATTTCGAAGTCTTAACGTTGGAACAATTTGAATCAAAGTGTTTACGTAAACCTTTTTTTCAGTCCATTTCATTTTCCAAAACTCTGTAAATATTTTTTTTCTATCCTCATCTGTAATCTGTGCACACTTCATGGTGATATTTTTTTTACAGCTACATCTATTCTTCAGTGTACGTGGATCTTTTCTTTTTTAATAAGTCCAACTAAGTTACATTAATTTTGTTTTCCCAATTAGCTTTTACCCTTTTCTCTACGATCTTTATTTCTGGGCCCAAACCAACAGCATTTTCCATACGAACTCTCTTCTTGCGTCCTTTTAATGTCGATGGCAACTCGTACGAATCATCGGAATCACTATTAAGCCCATGGGGAAGAAGTCCTTGAACTCCGTCATCCGATTCAATCCCATAATCATCTTGATTGAAGTTATTAATGTCGGAAGAATCCATGACAATCGCCTATTAAAATTTATAATTTAACTATATTTTCCCAGAACCAATATATAAGTAAAAGCTGCCTTTAAAGTTAAAATAACTAAATAATTCTTTAGAAATATTTGTCGCAACACAAATAAACAAAAATCGTATTTAATTTTAAAACGAAATGCTTGTTGTTTTCAGCTGGACTTAGCATGTGATTTTTTTTTTTTTTTGTTTTTTTTTGACTTATCATAATTGATTACCATTGCATAACAACAATAAAAAACAACATAACGGTATTTTGTTTTTTGTAAATCATGTATTTTCGGTTACACTAGCATACTGCATTAAAATCTCAATTTGCATATAAAGTGGACTTACCATATTTGAAGACGAAGCCAACGATATAATAAATCTGGCTATTATTGACTAGAACTGTACAAACTATATATTGCTGGAAAACTTATGAAAATGTCTTAATGCTGATTTAACTAATGTGCTGACGGATTTTGGAATCGATCCTTTTCGATTTGATGAATTTTGGTCAGGACTTTTCTTTCATCATATAAAAAAGTTCCGCCAAAGGAAAAAAAATTACTAATTTTTTTTTCCAAAATTATGCAAAATAAAAATTTATAGATTGATTACATAATTTAATTGATAAAGAGTCATTTTTTTGAATATCTCGACTTTGTTTATGTTAGTTACAAAAATGGTTCCTAGCTCATTTTAAAGAAGATATTTGGGGTCATAAAAAAATATATGATATAAAAATATATATAATACAAATGTCTTCCAAAATTATAAAAAACCTTAATTGATTATATTGTACACAAAGAGAATTTTCTTGGACGAGTTTTAATGAAATTTTTCACTAAACTAATGAAGTTTTTTACACAAAGTGAATAAACAATTTCTTAAACATATGAAAGTATTTTTAATGCAACTTTTTCATTAGGCGTATACAATTGTTAACAAATAAAATAACATTTTTCATAAAAACAAGTTTGATATAATTAATAAAAATTATGTTTTTTTTTTGACCTTTAATTGTGCAATGAAAATTATTCAAGTTCGAGGCCATACTCTGTATTTCTTTATTAGGATATTGCCCTATTGTAGTGAGTTAACTAGTTTATAAGAATGTTTGATGTTTGGCATGGGATTGTTACCGCTTTCAAAACGTGTTCTGATGATGGAAACCTAGAAAATTCCCGAAATAGATCTATCAACACATTCCTGAAAGGGTCAAATAATAAATTTGAAAACAAAAACTCTATAGATTATTTGTTAGGACAATATCCTAATAAAGAAATATAGAGTATGGCCTCGAACTAAAATAATTTTAATTTTTCATAAAATTTTATGAAAAACTGAATTAATTTAACGAAACGTTTCAATAGACGATTTCCTGAGACACTTCATAGATATAGTGCAACAATTCATTAAAATCATGCAGATATGGTGTATTGTCCATCACTGTATATTAGGGTGGGGCGATTAGTATGACAGGAAAAAAATCTTAATGGGCGCTTCGCGTTTCTGATTCTTGGGATTGTACTGAGCAAAAAAGTCCACTAGACCATACGTCTATAGTGAAAATCGAGCTTCCAGATTTTGACTTTACGGCAAAAAAAGTCCTATTTTGAAATTAAAAATTATCCCCTTAAACCCACAAATATGATTGATTCATTTATCTGCTAGAGAATCTTCCAAAGAAGAGATTGATACCATAATCTTGGATAAGCTCCTCCTACTTCCTGAGATATGTCCATCCCACACATTGTAACTTTCAAAAAATACGGCAAAAAAGCCCTATTTTGAAATTAAAAACTAACCCCTTAAACCCCACCCACAAATAGGATTGATGCATTAATCTGATAGAGAATCTTCCAAAGAAGAGATTGATACCATAATCTTGAATAAGCTCCTCCTACTTCCTGAGATATGTCCATCCCACACATTGTTACTTTCACAAAATACGGCTAAAAAGTCAAAATCTGGAAGCTCGATTTTCACCGTAGACGTATGGTCTAGTGGACTTTTTAGCTCAGTACAATCCCAAGAATCAGAAACGCGAAGCGCCCATTAAGATGTTCAAATCGCCCCACCCTACTGTATATATTTACGAAACAGTTAAAAATATTTATTTAGTTCTGCTGCTAAGAGGAAAACTAATAATAAGTTCCTAAGTTTTCCATATTTTTTCAAATCACATGCGTACCTGGTATTTTATTTCTGTAATACAAAATCTGCGTCTGGATTAACTCCTGCTCCAAATCAAGATTACGTGCTCGCTTTCTTTCATTTTGTACTTGCAGTTGGTGCAGTTCCTGGCGACATTTCAAATCAAAATTATCCAGCTTTCTTTTATTCCCAACGTGGATACTAGTTTCTGAATTAAGTGTATCCTGAACAAAACATAAAACTTATAAAATTATTTACGGTAGTGTTTATAAAAATCATCTAACAATTGGCTTTAATCTTAGAAGATATGATATCGGATTCCCTATGCTTTAAAGTAATTTGGCGTGTGATTGTTAGAGTTATCTTCCTATCATATGCCTGAATTGAATAAATTGTTAGGAACTTGGAGGATCGTTGTGACCTTCCTTGTTGATTAAAATATAAGATATTGCAACATAAGTTTACCTCTTCTAGGGAATCATCAGAATCGTGTGTCTCGCTTTTTACTACTTCATTCGATAGCCAAATGTTATTCTCGTTGACTGCCAAAGACGTTTCTGAAGACGGAGTTTCACCGTCTAATTTAAGCTCATTTATCCAATTAGTACCCTTTTCTTTTCTAGCCGCTACTTTGGTCAGAGTCCACTGTGACTTCAGTTGGACTACAGTTCGTGCCTCTCCACTACACGATTCATTAAAACTAAAAAAAAAATTTTAAATTAATAAAAATTGTTTTCAGTACCATTAAAGCAGTCTTACCAATCTTGAAGGTCCAACCAAGCATTTTTCTTTTTTTGATTAGAATTGGTGTCTGTTTTTTTGTTTTCAATGTCTTCCAAGCGCTCTTTCACAAGTTCTTTTAGCAAAATCTAATTTTTGGTTATTTTTGTATTAAAAAAATTTTTTGTTGAGTTTTGTGCTAATGATTCCAATGGAAATATTGAGAACATTTACCTTATCTTCTTTCACCCAATTGTCTCCTCGTTTTCTTTTACCATCCTGACTTTTGTCTTCGTTACCCATTATAGGCAATAGTTTTAAAGTTTTTTAATAAATTCAAGTTCCAAAATATTTTTTCCTTGCAATTATGTTTTTTTTTTGTTTACGTTTTTTCCTGTATAACAGAAAACAATGTCACGCTGCTATTAGTCGGCTAACAGCCGCCGGGTACTGTAGCCGTCGGCGATATATAAGGCTAATTTCTTCAGCAAAATGTTGGAGAATGTACAAATGACAATGTATTTGTGAATTTTTTTGTTGGTCTTAAGTTGCATTTACATCACCCTCGAAATCCAGTTTAAACTAGATTTAATTTTTTTTTAATTTATTAGTGTCCAAAAAAGGTGATTTTAAAATGGGAAATAGTATTTAAGGGTGGACAGGAGTGGATAGCGCGTGAATCAAACTTAAGGGGTTATTCACTCGCTATCCACCCATATCTATAATTCCCCAGTTTCCCAGTATTTTGGCATTTTCAAAAGAGAATTTACAATAATTTACTATGTATTAAATCACCAATAAAAAAAACTGGATTTTTTAAAGAAATTTATTTTAAGCGTTTTACCCTATTTTGGGAGCGAAATTTGTAAAATGTGGCATGAGGAAAAAAAATGTAAAGTAAAAAAAATTATTTAATTTAGGAAAACTAAATAAAGCGAGTGTTAAACCCATTCAATTCATCATCCAGTTACTTATTTTTGTTTCCGGCGAAGACAATTTGTGCAAACAACCTTGCTATAAGTGACCAGAAGAACAAAAAGAACTACCGCACTTCCAAAAAGTCATCCCCCCAAAAAATGCCTTTTTCAGCAAAATTAGTATTGTTTCTTTCAGAATTGCTGCAAATTTTGTCTTCCGCCAGTAAATTGACAATGTTTGTAACTGGATTCAACTCGATTTTAAGCCAAATTTCGTGGAAGTGCAAATTAAATTTATTATGTTGTTTTAAAAATAATGTGTTTGGACTGGAGATGGCCACGTCAGCGAGTTTTGACTCGCACTAACTCACGCTCACGAGAGAATAGTGTCACTCCCGCACAATCACTCACGAGCATTTTTTTCTACTAGCACTCACTCACGCTGTTGTGATTAAATTTGGATTTTACTCACACATTGGACTCTTACCGGAAAAAGTAACAATTTACGAAAATTGTGAATGTTTAACTCAAAATTGCTCTGAATATGAAATTTTGCCATTTATTTGTATTTTCAAGGCCCAACAAATGTTAAATCGGTGAAATATTAAAGAAAATATTTATTAAAAGCAAAAAAAAAAAATCTGTAAAATTCTACTCACGAACACTCATTCACGCAAAAATTTGACTCACACATATTCACGAAGAATTTTTTCCTACTCACAACTCACGTTGACGTAATTACAATTGGGTTTCACTCACACTCATCCGTGAATTATGCAAAATTCTGCTCACGTGTCCATCTCTATTTTTGAGCATCAAGGGTGCTTAAAACTCAATAAATTTGTACTATTTTAGTTGTAGAGTGGGAAATGTTCCATTAAATTTAAAATTTTTGAGCAGAGAAAACATGAAAATTAGACTGCAAAAACTTTATTACACAAATTATAAGAAAATTACAAAAAATTTGTACGATCAGTTCTAATAATGTTATAAAGTTTCTAGAGTATCTACGACAAAACGACTAAAAGCAAAAAATATAAATATATAATAAATATATAAATACTATGAATTGAAACCGAAAACATTTAAAATAACTGCTTTTTTTGGTCCAAAGTATTTCGCATGGTGTTGGTCCAGTAATCAGGACAAAAGGGAAAATATAAGCTGGTAATTTCGTTACCATCTCTACAAGTAAAATGCTATCACTCAAAGGCTATTAAACTCCGAAAAAGTGTGAATTCATGGGTGACAAAGGAAATTATTCCGTATATAGCGCGTAAATAAGTGCAGACTTAAGGATAAATAACAATCAGTTATGAAATAAGTTATTCAATGTCTGGTATAAAAATCAATAAGACATTACTGAGGAATATTAAAATATATTTTAGATAAACGTAACTTTAAAATTTTAATCTAATTTTGAGTTATAAAAAATTTATTCGTGAATATGTTTTATACCAGAAATTTCTCCTAATATAATTTAATTTATGCAAAGTAGATGATAAGAAAGCATTAAAATCAATTATTTGGGAATCAAAAACTTGCATAATAATAGATTCCGTAAAATATCGCGGTTAAATTTAAAAATATCACAATGTTAAATCGTCCCTATTTTTATTTTGAAAATAAAAAATACATTTTATTTATTATTGAAATGTGAGCAATCGTCCCTTTTATTTTTTCCAACACTGTATAATACTAATAAATACTCAAGTAATTATTCGTACCGGCATAAATCCAACAACACTATCACACTAACCGCAATAAACAAATGCGCAGGTCCCAAAATAAAATAGATAAATGAAAAGAACAATAACAAAACAAATAGGCTATTTTGCGAATTTTTCTTAGGTTGGTTATTGGTGAATCTATTTGAAATGCGTTCATAATTCTTAGAATGGTATCACCACCGCCACCGTCACGACAATCAGTTCAAGGCAGTTCAATTTGTTGGAACGTTAGTGACGTTAGTATCAGACGCGGTTGGTTAAGAGTAAAGTGGTGTTAGCTAATGAATATTACATTAACGCGATTCTAAATTTCAACATGACAGTCTCTAGTTAAGCTATTGTAATACTTACGCAAGCTTCTGCTACTGGCAAATAATAGAAGTTCCGTATTTTTATTGAGTATTTGAAAATTTATAAAGTTGTTCACCAAATGATTTTTAGAAAATTTAACAAAAATATTTAAACACAGCATTTAATTAAAATTTAATAATAAATTTGAATCGTTTCCTTATATTTTTTGCTCGTTGTAAATAAAAATAGAACAAATAGACTCGTAGTTTGCGAAAAGTAATTGACGACCGCAAAAAGAGAGAAGTAAAAAGTGCAACAACATAAATAAAAACAGCTGATTTATTCAGGCAGAAAAAAACTGGGAGAATATCGAAGTGCTTAGTAATTATACAACTACATAAGTTTCAAGTTATTTTTACGAATTTCTTGTAAAATATATGATTTTTTTTAGTAATTTCTTACTAGGCTTGTATATATTTTACAAAAATTTGTAAATATTTTACCAGAACTTTGTACAACTAAGTTGAAACTTATGTAGTTGTATAATTACTAAGTTCCACCAGTTTTTTTCTGCCTGAATAACTAAATCAGCTGCTTTTATTTATGTACTAAGCACTTCGATAATATTCCCCCAGTTTTTTCTGCGTGTTTAAAAAAAGGAAATCAAAATAAAAGGAAGTTAGTGTGGAGAATTTGTAAATAAAATGGCATCCCTTAAATTGTTCACCATCGCAAACTGTAACGTACAACGTAATTTATTAACAAGATGTTTAAAAACTCAGAAACGATTTTATACAATACTCTCTTCAGTTCAGTATAATCAGTCACATCAGCTGCCTCATATAGATTCAACTCGTAATGTCAACATAAACTGTTGTAAGTATATATTTATAATTAGATACACTCAGTGAATTATGTAGGTAATGTCAAATGAAAATAACAATTATAATTAAATTCTCATTTTATTTAACTGGAAAGTGCAGCTATTTTTAACTTTTAAAAAACGAATTGACAAATGCACATACAGAGAAATAAAGTGCGAACCGAATTGAAAAGTGTATTTTGGTGTTAACAACTAACCATGTTTAAATTTGTTTCCTGAATATTTTGGTTGTTGCATCTAAAATTCAGTTGTATTAACCGAATTTTGTTGTGAAAACAAATATCTAGTTGTACCAACCAATTTCAGTTGTTGTAACCTGGAAAATGGCAAAATGTTTCTCTGTGTGCAGTAAAAACAATATACAACTGGACACCGAATAATATCTCTGTTACTAAATTTTCAACCGACATAAGTCTCAGGTAGTGTTTTCAATTCGGTTAATCGATTAACCGATTCCTTGATTAATCGCCTCCATTTCGGTTAATGTCTAAACAAATAATTTAAAACTCAAAAAATTCTTCGACCCGAATAATCTGTTAAAACTGCCTAATTAACCGGTTAAGATTTTATAGATTTTTTCCCAAAAACTTGCTAGTTTTCTTAACTTTTGCGTAGACAAATGACAAGAAAATCTTATAAAAAGTAAAAAAAAGAAAGAAAATATCACTTAATTCTTTTAAATTGACTCAGTTCTGCTTTAAAAATTTTAAAAATTCAAAAATCTTAAAAACGGACATTTTTAGGTAACAAAATAGCAAACGTGAGTATAAATGGAAAAAGGGTAACAATACACATTTCGATCATTTACTGCAAGAGTGACATAACTCAAAAAATACGATTTTGCAGAAAACGAGTTTAAAGTTTTCAACCCATATCTGCCTCGCTCGACCCTTTCTCTTTTTATTTGGCCACGGTTTTTATAAATAGGGGTTTTTAATGTATAGTTCTCTTAGTGAGAGTTGTGTGCGAATTCGCTAATTATCGAGAGACCCATGAGTAGCACAGTTTCTGTATGAAGTATATACTCTTTGCACCCACTTTAAAGAAAAAATAAAATATATTATCCTCTATCTCGAAAAGTATACATGATATTAATATGAAATTTTTACACAATATAAAGCATGATATAGCTAATAAATCTGCATCATCAACTAAAGTTTTTTACCTATGAAAGTCTTGAAGTAAATGAGCGTTTTGTCTTCTCTGAATATAACTAACTATAACTAATTTCAGAAGTGATTCTACAAAAATTCTACTTTGGAGCAATTGCACCGGTTGCTTTTGGATCAATCATCGGGGTAAAAAACCACACTAAAACGGGATTATAGTGAAAAAGGTTGTCCTACAAGTCGTTCTATTAAATTCACATATTTTCAAAATGGTAACAATGGTAAGAGCTTTTAAATAGAAAAACTTTGTAACTCTATAAATTGAGAACATATCTAAGAACATTTTTTTTTTGAAAAGTCCTTAGATTCCTCCAAAACAAAACTCTAAAGATCTAAATTCATGTTTCTTTAGAAAAACGCAAAATACTTTCATTCATAAACCCAGTCTTGATATTCAACAAAAAAAAAAAGAATACTCAGTTATTTGTTTTTTTATTGAACATAAAATCGAAGAAATACATTTATTTTGCATTAAACGATTAAAAGATTAATCGCCGATTTTGTCGATTAACCGACCCGAATAACCGGTTAATCAATTTCAGAAATTTTTCGAATAATGTCATAACTGGTTAACCGCCTAGGTCGAATAATTGTAAACACTAGTCTCAGGTTAAATACTACTACCCACTATAGAAAGCATTAATACCCAGCAAAATAAAGTGGAAGTAGTGCTTTAAGAACGTCTTTAACTTGTCTTCCAAAGCATTAGCATACGCACATTTTTTACTTTAATAGAAATTATTGTTAACAACTGCCAAAAACGTTAAATCAAAGTTATTTTAAACAGCATTTGCATCACCATATAAATTAATTGCTATCTAAATTAATAACATCCTAAGAAGTACTTTTTCATAATTTCATATATTCTTTTTTTATATGGAGGTTAAGGTGGTAAGTGGTTGGATTTGCAATCAGAAGGTTGCGAGATCGATTCCGCGCCGGGGAGATAATTTTTTTTTTTTTTTTTTTATTCTAATTAATTTTTTTTAGTATTTAAACCCCCCATCCCATAGTGCAGGAGGGTATATATTACTTTGTCAAATGTTTTTTTATTTAATTTAGTTTTATCTGAGTATTTTAAGAGAATTAAGTAATTTAAAAACGACCAAATAATTCTTGACTTTAACATAAAGAAATTTTTTTTAGAAAATTGTTATCCAGAGTGGACAAATAATTATGTTATAAAAATCTATTTTTTGCCTTTGCTATGGAACTTTTTGTAAAACTCATTTAAAAATATAAAAAAGACCTAAGGTTTTATATTTTTATTGTTATGTTGATAAGAAAATGCAAAGATGTATTTCACTGCTAAAAATTAGTTTATCGAATTTTTCATATTTGTTTCAAGATATACTTTTTAGGTGTGCCTTGAAACGTGTGCAATATTCAAAAAAAAACTAGGTTAAAAAATTTGATTTTGGCTTCAAAAATCTGTTTGATTTTTAATTCTATTGTTTCTAATCGCAAAAAATGAGCAAAATCAAAAAATATCGAAGCCAAATTTTAAAAGCTATTTTATAAATAATAATAATTAATTAGTAAATTAATTAGTTAATAACTTTTACTTAATTTAAATATATCAAAATCTTTCTCCAAATCTTTAGAAAAAAATACGGGAAACATTAAAAGATCTTACGTTCCAAGGCACACTCGTTTCATTGCAGGCCACTTTTCCCTACCTGTAGTTAAACTACTTCTCCAATATTTTTTTCTCATTGTCTGGTAGATTTTATCTTATTAAAGATAAAAACACTTCTCGTCAAATTAATTATTAAAATAATATTTTAAAATATGCAACGAATTCAAAATTGTTAAATGAGCATTTTTATTATTTCTTAATATTTTTTTAACCTCATCAAAACTTAAAAATATTTTAAAAATAATTTATATCTCAGTGATACGAAATCACATAATAAAAATGTTTTAAAAATCATTATTTTATCTTTTTTATTATATATTTGTGTAGCATATTTTTCTTGTTTTCATAAAAATATATCAATATTTTCAACTTAAGTTCGTTTTAAGTTTGTTGTACTGCATAAGTAACTTTGGTGCAACTAGTAGAGCGGTCTACTTTAATACAGCAGATCGTAACTCAGATTCGTGTGTTCAATACTCGCTGGCGCCAAAAGATTTTTTTTTTTAATATTTAAAGAAACATCCCTAAAGTATGCTGCACATTTTTATTAAATAAAAATGTTAATATATATTTGAAAAAAAAACCTTCCATGAACTATTGAAAAATAGCATTCATGCACTGTTTAAAATGCTATTAAAGAAGTAGTATATTCACTCCATCCACCCAATGACACGACAATGTTAAAATCATTAATGATTCACCTAAATTTGCACCACATCCAGATGTGGTGTTTTTACTACTTCTTCCTCAGCTCTTATTTTGCTGGGTATATAAGTACATATTTGGTAATTTCAAGAACTTACAATTGTCATTACAAATCTCATTACTTACACTCAGAATATTTTAACAGTAACTATATGTAGGTCATTCGGCAGATAACGGTAATAGTAATTTTTAACTGTAGTTGTTTTTCTAAGTGCCAATGTAAAATTACTATTTCCGACAATCATTTAAAAAAATAACTAACCAAAAATACTGTATTGTAGTAACAGTTATTTTGGGTAGTTGTTTCGGCTTTTTAACAAAGTGTGTGTATATTAGGGTTACCGAACGAGACTGATTTTTATAATATTTATATTTTTTAGTTCATATAAAACATTAAATTAAAATAATTCATTAGAAAATTTTACTATTCACATCTTACAGTCTAAAAAAAAACAAGGAAAAACTTTTAACTCATCATTCACCAAGTGTTTAATCAATTTGAGCAAATCCATTTTTTACATTTTTTGATGTGACCGTTTTCGAAAATTTTTTGAAAAGATAGAAAAGCCTAATCTTACATACTTTTTATTGTTATGTTGATGAGACAATATGAAAATGTTTTCTCCGGTAAAAAATTAAAAAATGATAAACTTTGCCAAGTAATTAGGAGCATTTAAACTAATAAAGTTTATTTACAAAAGTTATGCGAAAACTAGTAACGTTTTAATAAGTTTTTACTTGTTTCTACTTAATTATTGAATAATTTATGCGAAAAAAACTTTATTAGTTGAAATGCTCCTTACTGGTCACGATATTTTTGTGTGCACTATATTTTTCCAAAAAAAAAATTAAAAATCGGTTAATTTAAAAAATTAAAATTTTATATACACACAAAAAAATCTAGGGGAACGTTAATCAAAAAAAAAAAAGGTATAATATTACCAAGGTTAGTAAGAGCATTTCAACTAATAACTATTTTCAGTAAAGTTTTTCAATCAACTTTTGATATATATCCAAAATATATATCCAAAAATGTAATAAACAATTTTAAATCCCGGGATTTTATGGAAAAAAAGCCCGGGATTCCGGGATTTATAAATCCCTGGATTTTGGAATCGGCACCTCTAGTGTGCCCGATACACACGCACAATTTTTTGATAACAACATAAATGTGCGTGCAATGATTTTCTTGTAAAGGAATGTAAGAAGAATGTTTGTATGCTATTGTTAGTCAAGAAAAGAAAACTGAAGAAGACGCGTTAGTGAAAACTTTTCTGCTGTAATTTTTATAAAATATATAAAATATCTATAAAAGTTAGTTTTGTAATAGAAAATAAATTAATTTACGTTAATATTATTAAATATTGTATTTCTTTTCTTTCAGCTCTTTAATAACAGCATTTTCAGTCATTCTGATGAAAGCAATATTACGTATCGCAGACAGACATGTGGCAAGAATGATTTGGACAAATATAATAAAACGTAAATAATTAAAGTGATATTTTTTGTAAAAGTAGTTTCCCAACAGTATAGATTAGGAAAATAAAATCAAGTTAAGAATATTTACAAAAATTTTGTTGTTTTATTAATATTTTTTTTCAAAAAGCTGGTAGTGTAATTTTAACCGCATTTGCAGTGATGCAGTGAAATAACTAACTAAAAATACTGTACTTCAGCAACAGTTGCTTTGAGTAGTTATTTTAAAATTTTAATAAACAACTACCGAAGCAGTAAAGTTGCAGTAAACAGTTAATTTTTGTTAGTTATTTAAAAATAGAAGATTATGTCTAGTTTTTAAAAATCCTCGTTTATATTCGTTATTATTGACATGTTCATAATTTAAAAATAATAATTAGAAAATTTCGTTGTATCTCCAATGTGTAAAAACGAAATAACTGGAATACGGTTTGAAATTTGGATTTTAAATAGGATGTAGGAAATACAAATTTAATTTCATTCATAATAGGTTCGTATATGGTGTATAAGTACATAATGCTTATTTACACGTACGTACCTTTACAATTGCTTCCGCATTTTAAGTATTGTCCGTTTGTATTTTCTTAAATATCAGCATTATTATAAAAAATATTTTTTTTTATATATATAAATATAATTATTTATTTTCCAGTTTTTAAATGTTTGAAGTATTAAAATTTAAAAACAAAACAAATTGAAAAATAAACTTTCCAGGGTTAGTAAAACATTTATGACACAAATGTGGTCAAAATACGATGATTACAGTATATACAACGTTATATGATTCCGGCTATTGTAATAAAAAGAAAAAATATTTTTTTTATTAAAAATATTTTTAAAATACCGAAAAAATAACTGCTAAAAACAGTTGTTTTTACAACTTATATAGTCGTTCTATGTTCATTGTTTTTATTGTTTTGTTTCTCGTTTTTATAGTTTAAGCATTCATTTAAGGTAAGTTGTTTTTGACCGCTTCGATAGTCGTTTTTACTACCATTGTAGTTGTTTTGTCAATAGTTAAAAATGACTACATGGTTAGTAATTTTTGGAACAAATACAATTTTCGCCTTTTCGACTACAATTGTAGCCATTAAAACTTCAACTTTTAGTAATTCCTACCTTCTTAATTTCCTGAGTGTAACTGCAGATTTTCTCTGAGTGTATTTAATGATTTACTTGCGTGACCGTTATGTATTTTTATTTACGTTTTACAAATTACTTCATTGCTTAGCATTGCTTAATTATTAATATTAGTCTTAGGGATGTCAGTTAATCTCGGTTTACTTA
The DNA here is from genome assembly GCA_021234595.1 of Delia radicum. Taxonomy (NCBI): domain Eukaryota; kingdom Metazoa; phylum Arthropoda; class Insecta; order Diptera; family Anthomyiidae; genus Delia; species Delia radicum. The sequence continues at coordinate 191,947,391 of CM037854.1, forward strand.
AACCGACAACGAATTTTGTCTGCAATATCCAAGCTTATTAACAAACAATTGCCGGAACCACTTAATTTTGCTTAGAATTTTGTCCTTTATTAATACACAATAAAATAAAACACATTTCAGAAGCAATATTTCATTTAAAACCTAAGATAATCTAAGTTTAAACATAATCTACATCCCAAAAACTCGGCCTTAGTGTAAATTTCGTTTATTATACTTGTGGGTGCTGTGACAATTAAAACAAATATTAACCAAAAATACTGAATTTTATGAACTCAGAAAATTATGTAGGTAGAATCAACTGCATATGACAGTTGAAATACACAACATTTACAATTAAATCCACTGCAATGTGTAATTATTGTAACCTTTCCAAATCAATGTAGTAAAAACAACTGCAAATTCAGTTAAAACAACATTACACTCAAAAAAGTTTGACAGTAGAATCTACTCAAAATTTTTAATTAAAATGGTCACTAAGGTACCTCACCGTTAAAATAACAATAATGTTGTTATTTGTAAATGTTGATAAACAACTCAAATGCATTAAAATAACAACACTGAAACAAAAGTCGTAAGTGAAATCAACATAATTTTATTCAAATTGATGTGAATTTTTGTAAAAAATGCTTTTGGTCTGTGGCGTCATTACTCGTGTTAGCGTGTGAAAGTTTAAAAAATTAATAAAACTATGTCAAATGGGGTTTTACAAAAGAAATCCATTAAAAATTACAGTTGAAACTAATGTTATTTCAGTGGAAAAGGCGACAAAAAATAACTAAAAATGTAGTTGTTTTCAACTGTTGAAAAACAACTAACAAATGTTGTAAACGCAACTAACAATGTAGTAAAAACAACTGACAATTTTTTACTACAGACATTTTGAAAGAACTGTTAAAATTGGTAAAAAAAAACTACTGTTTTTAGCAGTTATTTTTTTTTTTTGGTGTTTGAAAAACAATATTTTTAAAATTTTTTTTTTCTTTTAATTACAATTTAATTGAAATGCAATCTCAAAATTCCAAACGGTATTCCAGTTATGACGTTTTTATGCATTGGATATACAATAAAATTTTCTAATTATAATTAGTTAGGAATTCCTTCCTGTACTCATTTTACTATTGGAAATGTAAAATAACTAATTTTGATAGTAATTTAAAAGTACCTAACCAAAAATACCGTATAATAACGACTGAGATCAAAATAAGTGTAACACGAAAAAGTCGTAATAACTTTCTAACGCATTCATCAATTTTAACACAGTAGGCTATTTATTGGACAAAATTTTATGCAAGTTTATATTAAAAGAATTTATGAAATTTAAAATTTTGATGCAATTTATAGGCATAATCTTAAAACCATATTTGACGGTATGGGCCTGGTTTTTGAATAAATAAATAAAATAAATAAATTAAATAAATAAAATCCTATTTTAGGAATTCTTCTATATCTTTCAAAGAGTTTTGTTTTGATGCAGTCAACTTTTAGACAATATGGGCAACACATGTAGTGATTGTCATAACTGTTTAACAACGACACAAATATCTATCTACTAGTCTAAGTAAAGGGTGTTTTTTATACAGGTATAGAACTTTAAGTTGGCAACACTTTTTTAACTGGCGACCATTTTGGCATTTCAACATGAATAGACTGACGTCTGAACAACGCTTCCAAATTGTGCAAATTTATTTTGAAAATCATGGTTCTGTTCGAAATACGTATCGCGCAATACGTCCATTTTACGGTCAACATAATCATCCATCAGAGCAATTATATCAGTTAACTATGGAACGTTTTCGCACCACGTTTACTCTAAATGATAATATTCATCCACAGAGACGTCGTACACTGCGTACAGAAGAAGTCATTGCTGCTGTAGAGCGTAGCGTAGAGGAAGACCCCAATCAGTTTATTACAGTCAATGGTAACCGCTTTAGAGCCACGATTACTGACTTTTTCGTTCATCAATTGAATAACCATGATGTGTAGGAGCTGTGGTTTTAACAAGACAACATGTCACACAGCTCGTGCCACAATTGATTTATTGAAGGAAACTTTTGTTAACCGCATAGTTTCACGTTTCGGACCTGTGAATTGGCCTCCAAGATCGTGCGATGTAACGCCGCTGGACTATTTTCTGTGTGGATATGTGAAGTCACTAGTCTACGCCGATAAGCCCGAAACGATTGACCACTTGGAGGACAACATTAGCCGCGTTATTGCCAATATACGGTCACAAATGTTGGAAAAAGTCATCGAAAATTGGATCTCCAGATTAGACTACGTCCCAGCCAGCCGTGGCGGTCATATGCCAGAAGTCATATTTAAATTGCAATGCCAGAGAATTATCTTTCGAATAAAGTAAATTTCATATCAATTTAAAAAATTCATCTTTGTTTTACTCCATTTCAAAGTTCTCTACATCTATAAAAAAAACACCCTTTACTATGAAGTTATTCAGATTAGATTACTTTGACCAAAAACTGATATTTTTGTATTGTGTTCACACTCGAGCAACAAAACAATAAAAATAATGAACCTGAAACGACTACTTAAGTTGTAAAAACTACTGTTTTTAACAATTATTTTTTCGGTATTTTAAAAATATATTTTATAAAAAAAATTTTTTATTTTAATTACAATAAAAATATGTATTAAATACATCCTATTTAAAACGCAAAGTCAAAATTCCAAACGGTATTCCAATTATGAACATATCAATAATAACAAATAATAACTAAACGAGCATTTTTAAAAACACGACATAATGTTCTATTTAAATAACTAACAAAAATTAACTCTTTACTGCAAAATTACTGTTTTTGGTAATTTTTTATTAAAATACTAAAATAACTACTCTAAACAACTGTTACTGAAGTACAGTATTTTTAGTTAGTTATTTTTTGAAATGACTGTCTAAATTATTCGTTTTTTATTTTCTCATAGCAAAAGTACTACAATATCAGTTAAAACAACTACTACTGTTTCGCTACCTGCATTTTATAATTTGTAGTTACTGTAAGAATATTCTAAGTGCAGGAATCCTGCGGCTTGTTATAATGTCAATATCAAAGATCATATAATTAATTACGAACCCCTCGTGATGTATTATGGAGTTATAGCAGTTTCCTCCTCTAACTCTCTTTGTCTCAAACTTGATATTAATTGTATACATTATTCGATCCAAACTGATTTTCATATTTAAAAAAATTTAATTTTTTTATGGTAAATTTTCATTGATATTTTCTATAACATTTAAATGGTAAAAATGTTTAGCTCAAGCCTGTGATTAGTTTACAGCAGAGTACCTTCATCCAATATTATGAAGTACTAAAATTTTTAAATTAATTTTTTCAAAAAGCAATTTTATCCAAGTTTGTACATCCTGAGACCATTCTCAATACCTGTTTTGAAAGTTAAAAAAAATTGGAAATGTGATATTTTCCAACTCGTTTCTTGTTTTTACCAAAAACCACCAAGAAATCAATTTTTGTCGCTTTTTTACACGAGTGCACTAAATACTTTATCATAATAGTCAATAATTCCACGCCTTATTTGAGTGCGAAATAAAAGTATCTCACCACACATCTATAATATAATGGTCCCTGTGTTATTATATAATTTGAAAATTATGTAGGTAGAAGCAACTGCAAATTGCAGTTAAAATAACTACATTTGCATTTAAATCAATGTGTAAATTAAGTGTAACTACAAATGCAGTAAAAACAACATTACCAGCATTAAAAAAAATATGTAAAGAAAAACTTTTTTGTAAATATTCTTTATATGATTTTATTATTTAATAAACACACTATTGTAAAACTATAATTACATAAAATATCACTTTAAATATTCAAGTTTCAAGTTATTTTTCCAAATTATTTGTACCACATCACATGTCTTTCGTTAAGAGATGTAATTAATATTCTCTCTTTGATTTCTTTTCGTCACATTGACTTTATATACAAATATTAAAAAGGTAGAAGAAAATAAATACAACATTTAATAATACTTAATACATAAATATTTTTTTCTATTAAAAATCTTACAATACTATTTAATTTATGTGATAAAATTTACCTCGTTTTTATTTAATCTCTCTATCTTCACTCTATTTTTACACTAAAGACAAAAGAGAAATAATGTGTAAACAATCCGCTTGTTGCAGACGCCATATTGTTTTTTTGTTTTTATATGTTTTAATACACCCACTTTGTTAAATAGTCAAAACAACTGCATAAAATAACTGTTGTCGCAATGCAGTAATTTTGTTGGTTGTTTAAAAAATCAAACCTCAAAAACGTTTAAAATTATTTTTTAAGTAAAATAACTGCAATTGCTGTTTAAATAACTACAAACGCATTACTACACAAATAACTGTCATGTAGTAACTGTAGATAACCCCCAAAAACCATATTTTTAGACTGTTATTGCTTTTAACCACTCGTTTTCATAGTACAATTAAAAAATTCGTAAATATTTTTACAAATGATTTAATGCCTTCTTTTGTTAAGGATCCAATAAAAGACAACATAAACTTTCGATAAGGTTGATTTTTGGTACACAATTTTTGTGACATTTTTCAAAGCTAACTAGATTATACAAATTTAACTTTTTATATATGAGAAAATTTACGCGAAAAAAAACATGTTATACTTATTTCAATCTCAGTCTTTAAGTAAGTAAGTAAGTTTAAGTAAGTCTTAAATATTTTTATTGTTATATTTCTTTTATTGTTTCCACAAAATAGTAAAACAAATTAAAAACCTCAAAACTATTGACTAAAACTGGTCAAAATATTTATGAAGAATATATATATATAAATAAAACATACACACATTTTCATATACTATATCAAATATTTTTAAGCTTCTCGAAGTCGAATTGCACACGTCTAATACAATAATAACACTGTGTGTAATTTTTTAAGTCTCAGGCTCATATCTTGCAAACCTTTCAGAATCTCTCTCTGAGGCAAAGTTGTAGCTCTTGTCATAAAGAACAAAAATTGCGAACATATTAAATCAAAAAACTTCACCTTCCAGATCAAAATCGCAAAAAACTTAAAAAAATTCGATTTTTTTTTACCTTTTTTCCCGTGTTCAGGTCCATAGGTAGCAAACCGTTCAAAATTCAAGGAAACAATCAACTACAAAAATTTACCTAAGATCTCAATAAACAAATTTCTAGAACATATAAACTTCCTAGAGATGATTCTTAACACTGTTTAGGTAGCGCGCAAAAGTGAAACATTTGCCGAAAATTTTTTAATTTAATTTTTTTACCTTTTTTCTCCTGTTCAGGTGCATAGGTAGCAAACCGTTCAAAATTCAAGGAAACAATCAACTACAAAAATTTACCTAAGATCTCAATAAACAAATTTCTAGAACATATAAACTTCCTAGAGATGATTCTTAACACTGTTTAGGTAGCGCGCAAAAGTGAAAAATTTGCCGAAAATTTTTTAATTTCATTTTTTTTACCTTTTTTCTCCTGTTCAGGTGCATAGGTAGCAAACCGTTCAAAATTCAAGGAAACAATCAACTACAAAAATTTACCTAAGATCTCAATAAACAAATTTCTACAACATATAAACTTCCTGGGAATAATTCTTAACACCGTTTAGGTAGCGCTTAGGTAGCCGCAAAAGTGAAAAAAGTGACGCGGTGAAAGTTATATACAGTGCTACAACATAATTCGTACACAACAGTGGCAACTGACAGTTTCAGTATGCAGTGTGAAAAAATTGATTTATTTTGCTACGTTTGCGGTCATCAAACCAGAAAAAAAACATCTACAAGATTTCAGAAGGAAAATAATCTTTTAACTAGTGAATTCAAAAGAGCATATACATTGTTTTTCGACGAAGTGGACTTGACCGGTGAAAATTACACACCTAATACAGTGTGTCGCCAATGTTATAACAATCTCATGGCATGGTTGAGTGGAGGCAGAGGTACTATGAAGTATTGTAAGCCGGTAAACTGGATTAATCGCCCAGGTGATCATGATGCAACCAGTTGCTATGCATGCGTAAATTACACATGTCGTCTAAATCGACATGCTGAGAAGAACAAAGTTTATAAAGCAACTGCAACAGCCACACTACCAGTGCTTGCACCTGAAAATTTTGTATCACCAAGGCCGCCAACTCCAGATCGTACTACAGAATTTACAGCAATGAGTAGAGCAAGTGGTGTTACTTATGAAGATCCATTTGATACCGATTATGAGCCCCAACAGGGAAGAGATGGACCACAACTAATAACACAAATGGAAATGGATTTCATTGTGGCCATATTGGGATTATCGCAGCGACTTGCAATATTTTTGACAGCTTTTTTAAAGCAAAGAAAACTCACACATGCTAATGTTAACTCTACGGCGTACCGCAAACGACAAGCTGAATTTCAAAGGCTCTACACTCTAAATGATGACAATTCGTTCGCTTACTGCAACGATATAAAAGCGTTGGTGGTAAAAATGGGAATGAACTACATCGCTAGTGAGTGGAGATTATTTATTGATGGTTCTGTTTCAAGCTTGAAAGCAGTGTTGTTGCATGTGTCGAACCGAAAACCTTCTTTTTCGGCAAATTTTTCACTTTTGCGCGCTACCTAAACAGTGTTAAGAATCATCTCTAGGAAGTTTTTTCGTGTTGCACTGTGTAATTGAATTATGTAGTAATATTTTGTTAGTTGTTTTTTTATTGTTTTGACAGTTATTTTTTAATAGTTAATAATAACTTCAATTGTTAGTCGTTTTTATGACAAATGAAGTCATCGCCTTTTTAATTATATTTGCAGTTGTTTTAAGTGTCATTTTGAGTCGTTTCTGCCTACCAGTGTTGCCATATATTTTTTAAGAAAAACTGTTTTATGAGAGAAAAACTGTTTTCCAAAAAAATATAAAAAATCGATGTCTGGAATAAAATAATATACACCTTAACTAAAAAAACCTATTTTCTATCGAGAATACTGTAGCATATTGGATACTCTGCTCCATTTTCTTACCAGTAAGTTCAATACTGGACTGACCATAAAATAATTTAAAATCCTGAATACAACCGTAAATTTAAAAAAATTAAACATTTTTATTCAGCGATGCCAAATATTTATTTGAAAAACTCTTTTTAACTTTTAAATTCATATTTTGATGAGCAAATACGAAACTTTATTTGCGTGTTGTAAGCTAATTTCTAAAAATGTACATGCAAAGTTTAGGTAAATGTACATGCAAAGTTTAGGTAAAAACTATGTTTCAATTTTAATTTTATTATTTTATATGGCAATCCCAGAAAAAAATTGAAAAGTTTTGTTGTTATTGTCGTATTGAAACCTTAAATATCAGCAAAAAATATTTTCAATTTATAACGAGCTTTCAACCTCCGTATATTTACAAAAATAAAGCAAATCAAACAAATATTTCGATCTGGCTAAAGATCTCATCAGAACCCGAAGTTTTAGAAAAGCTAGAGCCTCCATAATATTCAGAACTTTAACAAAAAAACCTATTAATCATCAATTTTGCTCCATTCTTGTCTTCTTAGTAATCAAGCACGTGGTTAGGTCTTTTCCTAACAAGCATCATGACGTTACTAAACTTTGAAGACCAAAAATGTTCTATTTATATAAAAAAAATTTAGTGTGTACTCTGGCTCAAGTAATATTTTTTACAGTTATATTAGTTTTTTGTTTTTATATACATCGAGATTATTTTTATGTTATTTTCAATTTATAACGAGCTTTCAACCTCCGTATATTTACAAAAATAAAGCAAATTAAACATATTAGCTAGGTTGATATTAGTATTTCGATCTGGCTAAAGATCTTATCAGAACCCGAAATGGTAACTGGAAATAAGCTGATTTAGTATGAAAAACTGTAAAAACAGCATGAATTACAGAATAACTGTTTTTTTCATGAGAAAACTGGAAAACTGTTAAGCATTCCAAAAAACTGAAAAAAACAGTTAAAATTGGCTATATGGCAACACTGCTGCCTACCAAAAAATACACATGTATTGTGTATTATATATATTAGGTCCATTCGTTTACACCAAAATTTGCACAAATTTGTACTGGATTTTACTGAAATGCGTTCGCGTACACATAAATTTGCAAAAGAGAGCATCTACTAAGAGAGTAAAGTGACAGTTGTCAGCAAAAAACCTGCAAATTTTTACTGGACAAATTTTTGCCAGTAAAATCCAGTAGAAAACAAAAACATATGATTAAATTAAGTAAACAAACAAAAATAAGCATACATTTAGTAATAAAAACATTTAAAAGATTAAAAGCGGAATTAAAAGGGCGGCAAAAACTAAATATAATTATTTTCAAACTGAAAAAAATTAAAGTAGTCAGTTACAATTATTATAGTAAAAATTTATCAGTTTTCTAATATCTCTGTTAATTGTTTTTATTTACATTAATATATTAGAGATGTAAAGCTAATGAATATATGAATACTTCTTACTGCATATTATTCAGGGTACCGAATATCAAAAATAAAGTATTCATGTATTTTTGTATGTTATTTAACTAGAAACAAAATTAAAAGTCATGTACAAACTAAAAAGGTACAAAAGCTTCCACAAAAGTTTATTTAATTAATACAATTGCTACGAATTTATAATTATTAAAATGCAATGCATCAAGTACCAAAAACAATATATACTGGGTAGTCTAAATAACACTTATTTTACAACACTAAGCTTTTTAGCGCTCATATGTTTGAATTAACCTGCAAGTTTTTGCAATTTTTCCGTTCGTTTACTTTTTTGTGCAAGAGAGTAAAATTTTCATTTTGCCCAAAATTTACTCATCTACTGGATTTTACTGGAAAAGTAAACAAATGGACCTATTATATGGCAAAACAATACCTGGTAGACTTATTAGAAAAATGTTCTCTCGTTTTCAAAAACAAAATGACAAAAATGCATACAAAAAGTAAACAGAAAACCATAGAAAGTCAAATAAAAAACCCTATTTCGCCCTAATGCCTTTACCTTGTATTGTTATGCCATGCATCTCTTAAAGACAGACATGTAGCTGAAATGATTTGGAAAAATAGCATGAAACGTGAATATTTAAGGTAATATTTTATGTAAATACATACTATAGTTTTACAATAGTGTGTTTATTAAATAATAAAATCAGATTAGGAATATTTAAAAAAAATGTTTTTTTATTACTATTTTTTTTAAAATACTGGTAATGTTGTTTTACCTATATTTGTAGTAGTTTTTACAACATTCGACAGTTAATTTCTAACAGATAAAAATAACTACACATTGCTGTTTATTTAAATGCAAATGTAGTGTACACCTTTCCTACTGCATATGTAGTTATTTTAACTGTCATTTTCAGTTACTTCTACCTACATTATTTACTAAGTGTAGTCTCGTTTTTAAAGGGTAAAAACAAGTTTCAAATTCTATTAACCCAACATTAAAAACAAAAAAAACTTTAAATGGGATCACTTTTGACCTCAATTTTTAAAATCTTAACATGAGATTGGGCAGTCTTTACAACAACACTCAGGAAATTAAGAAGACAGAAATCACTTAAAATTACAGTTAAAATTACTACAAATATAGTCAAAAAGGCGATGACTGTATTTGTCATAAAAATGACTTGCCATGTAGTAATATTAATAAAACAACTACAAAGGTAGTATAAACGACTATCGAAGCGGTCAAAAACAATTAATCTTAAATGATTGCATAAATCTTAAAAACAAGCAACAGAACAATGAACATAAAACGACTGCATAAGTTTTAAAAACTACTATTTCAACAGTTATTTTTTCGGTATTTTAAAAATATTTTTTAATTACAATAAAAATTTATATTTCCTACATCCTATTTAAAATGTAAAGTCAAAATTAAAAAATGTATTCCAGTTATGACGTTTTTTGCATTGGAGATACAATGAAATTTTTAATTATTATTTGCAAACTATGAATAACAAATATAACAATAATAAGTGTGTTCGATAACACAAAAATTTTTAAAAATTTGTAAAATTTTTACTGGAAGGTGTTCGTTTACACAAATACTCAGTAAAAAATAGTAAGAAGAGAGAGTACAATGACAGGTTGTTGACAAAAAACTTAATTTTCCGTTCGTTTACTTTTTTGTAAATTTGTCTTACTCTCTGTAATTTTGTTACTGAGTAATTTTTACTGGACTTTACTGGGAAAGTAATCGAACACACTTAATAACAATTATAAACTAAACGAAAATTCAAAAATGTCTTAATTTTTGTATTAGAAAAATTGTTTTTTCGGACTTTCTATATTTTCATATGTTTAGTCTCATATGATATTGTCATATTAGATTTTATTTGTTGCTTTTCAAAAAGTTTGATCATCCTCATGATACAATTGTTTCATTGGCATCACACAAATCTTCAGTTGTCTGCAATTGAAAAACAAAATTGGCTGAACTCAAACCGAGATCTTACATACAACAGACAAAATAAACTCTATGAGAATCTTTTTGTCTGCCTTTAAATTACCTGATCTGGTAAGCCTAATTATAAAATCAAAACTATTTGAAAAACGAGAATTTTTAAAAACTCGACATAATTATGTATTTTTAAATAACTAACAAAAATTAGCTGCTTACTGCAAAATTACTGCTTTGGCAGTTGTTTATTAAAATACTAAAAAAAATACTCAAAACAACTGTTACTGAAGAAGTACAGTATGACCTACTGTAAGAATATTCTACGTGAACATAGGTATCTAAGTTTTATTACTATCTTAGGCTCCAGGAAACACCCCCCGCCCCGCAAACCCTTATAAGCCTAAGTAATGTAATTTTTTTCGCATAACGGCAATATCAAATTCGACAAAAAATTTTAATAGCAAAATCCAACTGTGTATATATGTATGTATGTATGTATATTTTTCACAAACACAAATAGGCTATGTTTGTTGTCTACCAATTTTTTTTATTAGCACGTTATCTCAATTTTTGAGATATGATTTTAAAATCGAAAAGTGTGGTGTTCAGTTTTATATTGGTGTGACAACATGAGAGCAATTTTAATGATCGTAATATAAGTTGAACACAAGGCTACCAGATGGTTTTAGTGAAAATTTAGGAAAAAATCAACAAATCAATTTAAAAAAATCATCATAATTACATTACAGTTATTTTTGAACTATTAAAACCGGTTATATACAAAAAGTATGCGATAAAACATATACTCCAAGTACACGGACATTTTAGTTATTTTTATAACAGTCTCAAGCTAATATTTAGTAATACGTGCTTCTCAAATTTACAAATTTGAAAGTTAATTTAAACAACAATTATTTTTAAAAAAAATATTTTTTGTGTCTCCGCTGACAGTCTCACTTGTAGATTTATTTTTCATAATTTTAGTATATAATCATAAAATAGGCTATATCTCGGAAAACTAAGCGAGATAGAGCAAAATGGAGACAGTCGAAATATACACACACACTTTGTCAAAAAGTCGAAACAACTATATAAGAAAATGTTTACCAAAATGCAGTAATTTTGGTAAGTTGTTTTGAAAAATCAACTGTCAAAAACATTGAAAATTATTATCTATGTAAAACAACTGCAATTGGAGTTAAAATAACTACAACCGCGTTACTACACCAATAACTGTCATGTATTAACTACAGAACTTTTATGAGTGTAAGACTTATAATAATCAACAAAATTATTATACATTAGGTTGATTTTCGATATGTGCGGTTCTGAATAATATAACACTTGGTAGTTAAAATTTAAGTTAAATCGGATAATGTTAACCCGTGCCACACCGGAACTAACATTTCAGATTTTTTCAGGAAAAGAAATATTTATATTCAACAATATTAATATCGGATAGGATTTGATTTTAGTTAACCCTTTCGACCCCGAAGTTGCCTGTGGGCAACTTCACTGTTTGTGGTCATTTAGCACAAGCTGTGATTGATATATTTCTTTTGTTTAAGTAGTTGCTTACAAGTTAATGTTTTTAGAAGTGAAATGAAAACAAACCACGAAAATGGGTTAAAAACTATTATTTTAAAATTTGATGAATTCGGTTTGAATGATTTTAATTATCATTTAGAAAAGTTTATAAATTTAAATATTTTATGAGATACAGTAAAACTCGCTTAAGACGACTCGGTTAAGACGACCCCTCGGTTAATACGAACTAATTTAAAAGTCCCGACGTTTTGGCAACAATTTTCATATAAAATACATCTTTTAATACGAACCCTCGGTTATTGCGAACTGTTTTAAGCAATCCCAAAAAATCGTTATCATACAAATTACCATGTTTAGTACACTCTTTATCCGTTTAATGGGATAGACCTAATATGAACTCCATATCCGTGGATGACTTTCTAGATAAAGTGTTAATGTTTTGACTTCACATACATTATCAGATGAAGAAATATTGGAAATTGTTATTGTTAATTGTTAATTGTTAATCCTCCCAATGTTGAAAATTTGTCAAGTAATAAGAAGTCGAAATAGAATAGGAAGTACCTAATATACAAAGGGTACACAATAGCTTAATAAACATAAAACAAATATATTCGAACAAAATCGTGTGCCGAAGAAGCTGAAAATCATATTTTGGTAATAGAAAAACTAACGAAATCGGTCATTTAGAAAAAATAACAGATTTAAAAAAAAAAAAAAATAAAGAATTTTAAGTGATTTTTTTATTGTGAATGTATGAAATGCTATTTTTTTTTTATTTATGTAAAAATCTGAATAATCTTGTTTTCGTTTTAATAAATACATATTTTTTATCGTTAAAAAAACCCGCTTAATACGAACCTCGCTTAAGAGGAACCAATTTTTTTGGTCCCTCGGAGTGTCTTAACCGGGTTTTACTGTATATTGATAGAAAGTTTTTGAGCAAATTAAAGCTATTTTAGATAAACCACTGTTAAATATTAAAACATATTATAATTTTTATTAATATTTCTTTAACTCTACATTTATATTACAACCAAAAACTAGGCGTTTTTTAAAATTGATTGTTTTAGCACACAGCAAAAAGGCATTAGTAAATCAAGTAGAAACAACATTAAATTAAATAGAAACATCTTTGAAATCAAACAAAGTGTGTTTTATATTTAAATTAAATATGTTTCTAGTTATTTTTATAATGCGGATATTGCATCTATAATGTTAAAATATTAATATAAATACTAAAAATGTTATGTTAATTAGAATCATATTTACTTTCATAAGATTTAAAAATGTTGGTAAAAATATGATTTTAATTTAAATATGAAATAATAATTGATTTAACCGTGATTTTTTTCTCTGTGTACTTGTCAAATTCTATAGAAATTTTAAATAAAAAACTACGTTTTTAAAAAACTATTACACTCCAAAAGTTTGTCTGTCAATTCTTTAAAAATGCTACCGTTAAAATATCTCTTATTTTTAACTATTGAAAAACAACTAACAAATGCAGTAAAAATAACTACCAATGTCGTAAAAATAACTGCACATAGTTTACTACAAAAGTTTTGAAGCAAGTAAAAAAACGATAAAAACAAACTACTATTTTTAACAACTTTTGTTCGGTATTTTAAAAATACATTTTAACCAGGGTTGTCAGATTTTTTTGAGCTCCATCGCCAAACCGGATGTCAAAAATCGCCAGAAATCAAATTTGTTCAGTTTTGGTTAATTTTTTTATTTAAAAAAATAAAATTTTGTTTACACAAAAAAAAGCTGGTATAATATTTAAGTCAAAAATCGCCAAAAACTGATAAAAAAAACTAAAAAATCGCCAAAAGTAAATTTAGTTTTTGTTAATTTTTTTTATTTAATTAATAAATATTGGGAGCTTTGCATACTTATTCTAATTTAGCAAAATATATACATTTTGTCTTATTTACTGTTAAAAAAATTTTAAAACTTTGTAAAAAGAGAGTTAGTGTTATATATTTTTAAATTACATAAAAATGGAGATCATATGATCTGTTAAAAAAAAGTAAAATTAAGTACATAAGTAAATAAGATCGTAAACTTCAGCCTCATCGATTTCATTACTTGCGTCTTGACTTTTATACATATTATTTGAATTTAATTTTTTTTATCATTTCATTAGTCGGTGTAAAAAATTTGCAGCACAATTTGTTAACGTTCATGTGATGTATTATTCTCAATAGAGCGTCTAAAAGCTCATATTCAATTTTATTTCTTAATCGTGTTTTGGTATAATTCATTATGGAAAATACCCTTTCAACGCAGGCATTACTGGTTGGAACAACCAACATATTAAGAACGGCCAAAGATAATTCTTTAGAATGGTACGTACCTGCTGCATCATGTAATCAAACACTTTTGGCCAAAAATCAAGAAAATTTGTTAGAATTTCGCTATTCAAATAACTATTCCAATTTATGAACGGAAGTTCATATGTCATACGACATGACATGACTTTTGATGTCGTTTGACACTAAATATGAAATTCACTTAAAATGATAACAAAACAAAAATCATGCAAATAAGGTTCCCCTACTATTTTTTTTTATTAGTAATGATAACAAAAAAAGACAAACTATTTAAAAAAATCACTGAAATAATATAAATGGTGAAAATAGCCAAGAAAATCGCCAGTTACATCATAAATCGCCAAAAAATCGCCATGTCGCCATATGGAAAATCTCGACGCCAAACACGTTTCAAAATCGCCATGTTTGGCGAGAAATCGCCATATCTGACAGCCCTGATTTTAACAAAAAAAAATTCTTTCTATAACAATAAATAATTTAATGTCAAGAGTCTTACTCAAAATACAATGTCAAAATTCTAAACGGTGTTGCAGTTATTACGTTTTTATGCATTGAAGATACAATGACAATTTTTAATTATTACTACTGTCATGTAGTTACTGTCAAACTTTTTTTAATGTACTTCACAGAGTTGCAACATTTGTCAAAAAAAAATCTAATCTTCAGTTTTCAACAGAAAAAAAAAATTTGAGTAATCAAAGAAAACTGTTTTTTTTTAATTTTTGTAATCTGCATTTTTTATGTAAATTCACAATACTGGAGTAATAATCTACGCTACAGATTGGATTCAAGAAAAAAAGAAATAGAATTATACAAAAAATATTTAAGTGCAAAAGAGAAAGAAACAAAATCCACTCTGTAGCGTAAAGCAGTGATGCATTTTCCGTTTTTTTGTTTAGGGCCAAATTGACAATTTAAAAGAGCCAAACTATCTTTGACAGGGCCAAAAAAAAAAAAAATGTTGGAATAAATTTTATCATTGGCTTTTTATTTTAATAAAAATATTAGTAATATAGTACTTTAGAGTGCATCATCTGAAGGCCATATAAAAAATGCAAGATAATCCCCTCTGGAAATAAAGAGCAAAATGTTTTATGCATACTCCTCAATTATTTCCGCTGCTACGATAACATCATGTGATACATTTTTTAAAATGCTCCAAAAGCACAATTGTTTGTGAATTAAAAATTAGTTACGACACTTCTTGTGAAAAATTTGGTCATATATAAAAAAATATTAAAAAATTCTATTGTTCTGCATTAACAAAATTTTAAACCCGGTTTATCGGTTCGAGATAAAAATATTTGTATGCTACTTTTAATACGATTTTTATAAAAAAAATCCCGTTCTCATTTTGAATACATCTTTGGAAAGGGTTTGATATGCATTTTGACTCAATAATAATGTTTTCTAGATTCTTCAAAGAACTCGAAAATTCTAGTGTCTAGAGTTTTTTACCGTAACGAGTAAACTAGACACTTTGACTAATAAATAAATTTTATAAAAATTGCAAAACCGCTGAATATTTCCTGAACTATGTCAAAGATGTAATAAAATGAAAAACGTTTAATTTTTTATAAAAATCGCATAAAAGTCATTCACAACATTCCATAAAAATATTATTATCTCGAACTGAGAAGCTAAACTGAACGGCTTAACGTAGTTAGTTGGATTTTGAACTGGAAGGGCCAAAGTAGATAAGAAAGTACCACACGGCCATTAAGAATTTAAAGTGCCACAAATGGCACTATTGTGCCACATTTTGCATCCCTGGCGTAAAGTACTCTAGTATTGTGAATCTACCTTTAGTGGAATAATCATCATAACGCTATTTTTTTACCAAAAAAATCGTTAAAATGATAAACAAAATCTGCAATTCTGGCAGCGCTTGATGTTTGTACGAATATAGTATAATTCGTAAATACTCTCTCATTTATTAAACTATACATTAGAGTGGTCCAAAAAATGATAAAAATGTTGAAAAACTCGATGTGCCAAGTTTCAGCTAAATTTGTTAACATGTAGAGGTCGCAGAAAAAGTTAAGTTTTAAGAATTAACGTATGCGGAGTAAAATATGAACTGACTTATTAACAGTAACAAAAACTTTTACTTAGAATTTGTGTATGTAAAGAAAAATAACTTAAACCAATTTTGGGAAAAAAAAGTCATAACTCCAACGATAGGCCTTTATTATTTGTTGAAGCACCGTACGCATTGCCTCCTGGATAAATGACGTACTCATTTTTGCCAGCTCTCTGTTAATAATATTTGTAAGGCATTTCAGATTATTAGTTTTATAATCTTTTCCATACACACTTCTTTTTAAATTTGTCGAAAAAATAATATTTTATTGTTCATTCATGACCCTGTGAAAAATCTCTCATCATCAAAAGTGTAAATGTACATTAAGGCTGCAAAAGGCAATTTTCATGACAGAGCACTTACAAGGCAGATATCCCGACCCGAACTCCCAGATTTAATTGAACTTCGGATATGTTGTAAAGAAGCAAAAAAAGAGACACGTTTTTTTAGCTGCCCAATCTTATAACAAACAAAAATTAAAGAATTAAGAGAATTTAAGACAAAAGACTGAAATTTTATTATTTTTTTTTTAAATGTTTACAACGCTTATAGCAAACTTCATTTATAACGAACAAAATGGTCCGGTCGAGTTAGGTATAACCGTGCTCCACTGTATTTTATAGCTCTGAAGTGCAGGTAATTTTTTTTTAAATTCAACCAATCAGAACAAAGTATTTAAAAATAAAATATTCTTGCCTTTATATCAGAATTATATTTTAGTGTATTAATTTCGTTGACATTATTTTTATTTGAAAACACTTGATAGGATTTTCCCTTATACCCCAAATTTCTGCCTTCAACTTAGCCCAAGTTTGACAGCATTCCAAAGCGTATTTTTTAACGAGGGCGTTTTCTTTTAGGCAATTTTTCATTCTCGAAACCTTTTGTCGCATTACAAAAAATATTTTTTTAATTGCGTTTCAGAAAAATAACGAAAAGTTATTTTTTCATAAAATTTACAAATTAATTTTTGACGTTCTTCTTCAATTAACCAAATAATAACATTTTGTCAGTAAAAATGCACTTAACTTTAATTTGATGTCTTTTTTTTTGTTAAAATAAAACAAAATTAACTCATTTCTAATTATTTTAATTGCTTTTTTAAAAAAAAGTCAATAACTTAGAAAATATGGTTTTTAAGAAGCTTAAATATACGGCAAAAAAAGAGGGCTGTATTTGATATGTTAAAGATAAAATCAATAAAATATTAAAGCAGCCCCTTCAAGGTCTTAGTAAAAAGAATAAAAAAAAAAAAAATAATTTTGACACTAAAAAGATACCATATAATTTTTGTGAAAAAAATTACACAAAAGTTAATCTAGGTCTTTTCGACCTATAGCATTTTTTTAAACTAAAAAAATATATGCCGCAATAAAAATTTATGTAAAAAATTATGAATTTTCATATTCCGAAATAAAAATTAAGCTATCTCTAAGGATTTAGCAAAAAAGTTGAAAAATATAAAACATATAGGTGTAAAAGACCTAGATTAGCGTTCTAGGGTTAATGCAATGGTTGCCTCTAATTTGAATCTATTGAACTGATCTCTAGCCAAATAACACTGTTTGACATCAAAACAGTTAGCAAGGATCTGACTATCAATTTTATATATTACGGGTATGCTGATTTCCATAGCGCGCTTTATTTTTCGATCTATGGTACAGTTTTTCCGCAAAATGACTTTAAAGTTTGACGCATCTTCATGCTGTTTTTTATTTATAAAAGTTTGTATATGGGAAAAAACTTATTTTTTTCTGTTTAAATATAAGGACAAGACCAGTATTAATATTTATGGTACATATTTGATTCCCAAATCTTAAAATTAAACTCACTGTTAGGCGCTTTTTTCTATTTTTTTTAGATTTCCGCGAATTGTATCGTTAAATAATTAATCGAGTTAATCAGATGTTCACGCAGTGGAAAGATTTATTTAAAAGGAGTTAGTTGTTTTATCGAGGCGTTTTGTAAGCATAATTCGCGGTTTGTCAAAAATTGCTTACTGATAAAATTAGCTAAAACCGTAAAAATTAGGAAAAAAAAGAAAAGCGTGTTAAATTTACAGTTTTGTAAATCAAATATGTACCTCAAATAAGAATTAAAGGATTGTCTTTACATTTCAACAGAAAGGAGTCAGATTGACTGCATTTTAATGTTATATTTTAAAAACTGCATTTACATGAGCCAAACTTTTAAGAAATTTTGTGGAAAACTGTACCATAGATCGAAAACTAAGAAATATATGTATAGAATTGGTTGTCAAACCTTATAAATTTTTAAAAGTTATGATTTTGTTCATCTGTGTAATTAAAGGAATATTACCGGATCTTTTCTCATCTTTTGTTTTGCTATTTGTTTTATTTTTGTAGCGAAGTTTAGAAATCAGTTCATATTTCATTCCGAATACTTTAGTAATTTATCTGTAGAATAAATTCATACAAATTTTGGGTTGACTTTAAATTGCATTATTTCGTAACCTACGCGATGTACATTTACAAAATTTTCCAATCTAGTACAAATTCATGTGCAGAAAAGGAATATGAAATCAAAATTATAAAAAAAAATCTAATAAATTTTAAGTTATTCGCGGTTTTCTTAAAAAAGATGTAAGTAAAAATCCAACTTGTTTACGTCTTATATAAACAGATTTATCAAATTTAAGCTTGATTTTAATGAAGAATAGGAATCTGTAATCGAAATTAACAAAAAAAAAATAGTGGAATTTAAATTATTCGTTTTCAATTTATAACGAGCTTTTAACCTCCGTATATTTACAAAAATAAATCAAACATATTAGCTGGGTTGATACTGGTATTTCAATCTGGCTTAAGATCTCATCAGAACCCGAAGTTTTAGAAAAGTTAGAGCCTCCATAATAGGCAGAACTTTAACAAAAAACATATTAATTATCAATTTTGCTCCATTCTTGTCTTCTTAGTAATCAAGGTATTTTCCTAACAAGCATTATAACGTTACTAAACTTTGAAGACCAAAAATGTTCAATTTATATAAAAAATTTTTAGTGTGTACTCTGGCTCAAGTAATATTTTTTACAGTTATATTAGTTTTTTGTTTTTATATACATCTAGATTACATAAGGTGGCGCAAAAATAACCTTCGGATGTTTTTTTTTTTATTATGTATTTCTTATGTATAGCATTTTCTGATTCTGAGGATTACTTTTGCGCCACCTTATATTTATGTTATTTTCAATTTATAACAAGCTTTAAACCTCTGCATATTTACAAAAATAAAGCAAATCAAACATATTAGCTAGGTTGATACTAGTATTTCGATCTGTTTTTAAAATATTATTTTTTTTTTTGGTATTTTTCTAAATACCTATCATCATATATGATTTTGTTTTTAATTTTTTTTTATAACAGATATCCTTGCAGTTGATCTTAAATTTTGAATTTTTTTAAAAAATTTTGTCTCCCATAAAAGGACATTGCACAGAAATACATTCGTGCCAAAAAAAATGTTCACATCGGTAGATATATGAAAACTTTTTGAGCAAAGTTTACCACTTTTTTGTATAAAATTTGAATTCGCGAACTCCGCAACTGCGATTTAATTTGGATATTATATTCGTAATGTACACCCAAAAATATATTAGATTTCATGTGTCGCGATTATAATTATTCAAAAATGTTTTAATTTTTGTATTAAAAATACAAAAATTGTTTTTTCGGACTTTCTATATTTTACAGAGACCCTTAATAACTGTTAAAGGTTAATGTTAGTTTAAAAAAAATCACTTAACTGATGTTGTCTTATTACGATGTTACATAAACATATATACCCCTAAAGATGTATTCTTAAAGATTCCTTATTAAAATTAATTATTTGATTTTTATATAAAAAAAAACAACTTTAACAATTCAAATTGATTTTTAAATTTAAAAACAAAAATAACAGTATTTTTTTAAGTGTTACTATAAAATAACTGTTATTTTATAAATCCCTTTTAAAAACTATGTTAAAAATCCTTTATTAATGAATGAAATATTAACACTGGTCATAAGTAAAGAATATCACCATAAATTTTAAAGCAATATCAAGTAGATTTTTCATACATGAATTTAAAAAAATCTAATTACTAGTATCAACCTAGCTAATATGTTTCATTTGCTTTATTTTTGTAAATATACGTAGGTTGAAAACTCGTTATAAATAATAAAAAAAAAATAACTGTTATTTTTTAACAGTAATTATAAAAATTCAAAAATAAGATTTATTGATAAGAATTTTTTTTTAAACAAAAATTAATCTACTTCATGATTTTTTAAAATTAAATTCATAACTGTTAGGGTCGCTGATATTTTCATATATTTAGTTAGAATATTGTTCTAAATTTTATTTTTTGCCTTTTAAAAAGTTTTATAATTTTCATGAAAGACAATACGCATGTTTCATAGGCATCACCCTAATCGCCAGTTCTCCGCAATAAGAATAATTATATTTTAAAATTATCGCATTTTAGAACAAGTACAACTTTGAAACTTTAATTTTGACCTGCGACCTTTAAACAAATCTTATTTTGAGTTTTTTTTGGCAGACCATATTTATTTTCATAATGTCATTATTTAAGGGTTGTAGAGTTGGCAAATTCCTACTTTTTTTTTAGACCACCTTACCATACACATCTATCTAACTACGTTAAAAACATTTTCGTTTAAATATTTGGAACGTTTTTTTTTTAGTATTTTGCGAACTGTTGAAGTGGTAGTTTCAAAGTTTTAATCTGTTTTTTTTTTGTACATATAGATATTTTAAATTCATTACGTAGAAATATGACGTCGGTTGGTGGGGAAAAGTCGAAATTGGTAAAAGTGGAAGAGTCCAGGCGTTTTATGGTCGACTGTTTTGTGGCGGTCAATGTTCCACAAGATCATGCTGAGCAACAGGCTGATCTCTTAGTAGGCGCTGATTATCGTGGTCATTTTAGTCATGGCATGAATCGTTTGGAAATGTATTTAAATGATTTGTCTATTAATTCCACTGATGGTGGTGCTGTACCAAAAATAATGAAAGAAACTCCATCAACAGCTTGGGTAGATGGTTGTAACGGTCTAGGTGCTGTTGTCGGAAATTTCTGTATGGACTTGGCCATTAAGAAAGCTAAACAAGTTGGTGTGGGATGGGTTTGTGCTAAGGGTTCCAATCATTATGGTATGGCTGGTTGGTATCCAATGAGAGCCATGAAAGAGGGTTTGATTGGTATGTCAATGACGAATACCTCTCCATTAATGGCTCCTACACGCTCCAAAGAATCTGCTTTAGGCACAAACCCAATATCTTTAGGAGTTCCTGTCAAGGATGATAAGTTTTTACTTGACATGGCAACAACAGCTGTAGCTGTGGGTAAAATTGAAATACAACGTCGTAAGGGAGATCCTTTACCCCAAGGATGGGCTCAAGATCCCGAGGGTGGTATTACTACTGATGCTGAATTAGCTTTTCAAACTGGTTGCTTAATGCCACTGGGAGGTGCTGAAATTAATTCCGGTTATAAGGGCTATGGTATACTCTAATTGAATAATTTCTTAATGAAATATTTTCTTTAATATCTCTTTTTGTTTTATATAAATTTTTAAGGTTTGGGTGCTTTAGTGGACATATTATCTGGTGTTATGAGTGGTGCTAACTATTCAACTAAAGTACGTAAATGGACTCATACTGGTGCTAATACAGCTGCTGATTTAGGTCAAGTATTCATTGCTGTAGATCCCAATTGTTTTGCTCCAGATTTTGAAGATAGAATGTGCGATTTCAATTCACGTTTAAGAGGCTGTCAACCTGTAAGTATTGCAACATTAAATTTAACCCATTTCTTACCAACATGGAATCCGTAATCCAATTTTATTGAAATTTAAAATACCTGACACTTTAGAGTATATACACAATGAAAAGGTCCAAGGTTTTTTCTATGAAATTTTACAGTTAATTTCGTGCACCGGTTTCCGAAAGAGATAGAACTTATTTTATTTTCTCCACGAAATTTCTTATTCTCTTATTTGTTCTCAGATTATTTTACTATGTCGGATTAAACACTACTAAAATTCAGTTCATGAAAAGGCTTGCCAGACTTGGGGGTTTGTCTCAAATTTGGGGATTTTTTGTTTGTCTTGGCGACAGACATTTTCAATTAGGGACAGGGGATTTTAAAAATATTTTGGGGGTAGTATAATTTTTTGATAAATATTGTAATTGAATATAGATTTACAATAAATTCAGTCAAATTAAAGCCTATATGACACCTGATTTTTCCAATATACTTCACCAGGGTATCAATTATGTATCTTTTTTACTACACACGACAATGAAATGACACCTAAATCATTCTCGTTTTAACAGCGTAAATGTAACAATTTTTGTTGCTTGTTGCATCGGCTTCATTTTTAAACTGTTTTCGGCATAAGAAAATCAAACATAATTATTTGATAAATTAAATTATTTAAATTTATTTAAATTTTTTATTTAGTTTTTTTTTTGTTTTGTTCATCTTGTTTAATTTAAATTGTTTTTTGTTTTCCATATAAAAATTGTAATTAGTTGTTAAGTTATTAATTAATGATCTTATAATTTTTCAAATCATCAGTTCCATACTGCAAAATAAGACTCTTAGTCTTGTGTATGGAGCAATTCAAATAAATAAATAAAATAAAAATAAATAAAATATGACATTTATAAGCCATGAGATGAATAAACAAAATTAGTTCCACCCCCGAAACGATAATTATCTAGGTGTCATTTCATTTTCGTGTGTCCTAAAAAATATACATAATTGTAACCCAGAGTTTTTATGTAAACAATTTAAAAAATTTTATAGAAAACGCCAGATAAAGTTGCTTGAAAAAATTAGATGTCACATTAAAAAGAATGTTTTAGAAAACTTCCTTCAAACATGAATGCTCGTTTGCGAATCCTAGAAAAATAACTTTCAGAAATGTTCCCATAATTCGCTTGGCTTTTCAATCAATAATTCAAATTGGGTTGTTAAATAAAAATTTCGATTTTTGGACATCGTCATATAAATTGTAGGACAAAATTCGTATAATCTTAAGATATTAAGAATAAGTATGCACCTCTGCATCTTAAGAATATGTATGCACCTCTGCATCTTTAAATAAAAAAAGGTCCGAAATTTCTTTAAACTTCATCGGAATTAAAATTTAGCTCTGACTTAACTAAAACTTAATGTTGTTAAACTTTAGGATTTTTTCATGAATATTGATTTGTGTAGGGATAGCGAAAAAAAAGTATCTGGTAAGCCTGTTCATAAAGCACAGATTTTGTCCGTGATCAAGTAAGAGTTGAGTATGGTTAAGAGAAATCTAAGCTCTCAATCACTTTTACACTCAAACAAGTTTTACAGTTATTACATGACAGTTGTTTGCAGTTATGACATGACAATTGTTAGTAATCAGTAGTGTCCGACCGAACAGTTCGGCCAAAAAACTATATTTTGTCGGTTTTTTTGATATCTAGAGGCAATGATGACAAATTTTGGTATTGGTAACATGTTTGTTGAGCCGATTAATTAGATTTTGTGTATAAAATTTAAGAGAAAAGCCGAAGTTTAGCTATAAAGTAAAAAGTTCGGCCGCCGAACTATTTTCGATTTGGCAGAACTTTCTGAGGCCGAACAGTAAATTCATTGCTTAACTACAGATTTTTCTTCAAATTTGACATTCAAAATAGCATCTAATCAGTCCAATAAACATTTTTCCATCCGCCAAATTTGTCCATAATGCTTTAAAATACCGAATACATACCAAATGCATTTTCTGGCCGAACTGTTCGGTCGGACACTAGTAATCAGTAGGAGTTGTTTTTATAATAAAATAATATAAAACAACTATTATGACAGCTATTTAAAAAACAACTGAAGAAAATTACTGTACTTTTGCAACAGTTGTTTGAAACAATTATTTTAGCATTTTAATAAGCAACTACCAAGACAGTTATTTTGCAGTAAACAGTTAATTTTTGGTTAGCTATTTAAAAATAGAAGATAGTGTCGAGTTTTTAAAAATTCTCGTTTAGTTTATATTTGTTAGTATTGATATGCTCATAGTTTGCAAATAATAATTTATAAATTTCAGTGTATCTCCAATGCATAAAAACGTCTTAACTGAAGTACCGTTTGGAATTTTGACTTTGCATTTTAAGTAGTATGTAGGAAATACAAATTTTTGTTAAATACGGAAAAAATAACTTTTAAAAACAGTATTTTATAGCAGCTTTTACAGTTGTTTCAAAATTTGTGTAGAAAAAAAACTTCAGTTATGTTCACGACATTGTTAGTTGTTTTAGCAACATTTCTTAGTTGCTTTTGCCTTTTTCGCATATTTAACTGAATTAACAGTTACTTTAACTCTCATTTTTAGTAGATGCTACTGTAAAACTTTTTTGAGTGTAGTTTTGATTTTTTGGTTACAAACCGACTAGGTACACATGCAGAGGCGAAAAACTTTTTTGAATTTACATAAAAAATATTTTTGTCGTGAAAAAACCTTTTTGAGGTGAAAAACTGTTTTAGTGGTGAAAAAAATGTTGGGGGTGAAAAAATTGTTGATGGGAAATAAAGATTTGAGGTGAATTTTAAATATTATTCACCTCTTTACACACACACACACTGTGTTATAAAATAAATGTTACCGCAATGTAGTAGTTTTGGTAAGTTGTTTTAAAAACAACCGCATTCTTACTCAAATAACTGTCATGTAGTAACTGCAGAGCTTTTCTGAGTGTACATGAATTATAAGATTGGGCTGTTTCTATTTAAAAACCATTTTCACAAAATATATTTTCCAAATCCATAACTTTATCGAAATTTGTATCTCAAAGCTAACCCGGTTGGTAATAAATGGGTTACACATATTTTTGACGTTACTAATTTTTGATATTTGTTTTCTAGACT
Source organism: Delia radicum (assembly GCA_021234595.1). Lineage (NCBI taxonomy): Eukaryota > Metazoa > Arthropoda > Insecta > Diptera > Anthomyiidae > Delia > Delia radicum. The sequence goes on from CM037854.1 coordinate 191,972,697, forward strand.
AATCCTACAAAACCTGTACTTGTAGCTGGTGATAAGGAATCATTAAATATGCAAGCTGTTGATGCCGCTGGAGGTCTACAATATCTACCAAATCAACTTAATACATGCGAAGCCTTATCTAAAAGATTTAATGTAAAACCATTGAATTTCTGTTAGATTTCGTATATCTGTCGTTTGAGATGAGAGTATGATTGGATAAAATAATTTAATTATTACCAGTCATATTATTATTACATGTGCTTTTTAATTTTATATATAAAACAATCATTAATTAATGCATTTTTATTGTAGTGTATATAACGTTGTTGAAACTTTTTTATGTACTTTATTTAAAAACTGATTCGTTTACAACTACATATCGTATATTATTAAAGTTATTTTGTTATTAATTGATTTAATTAGTCGTATATTGTTTTTTCTTTATTCCCTGTGTTTGTATTTCGTATAGTTGCTTCATATAAAGTTAAGGTCATTTAACCCTTTACAATTTCAATTTAATATGCATTATAGTTTTTCTAAAGTATTTCTGAAGGAGGTTCAATTTGAATTAATAATCATCAAGAAGATCACCCAGAAAATAGACTAGGTCGTAGCAAGCATACACTCAAATAGATAAGTCTGTAAAAGTTACAGAAAAATCAAATTGTTACAGATTTTTTTTTTTTGCTAATATTAGGCCAGCAGATTGTTTTACTGATTTTGGGTGTTGCAACTAAAACTCAGTTGAATTAACCGAACTTTGTTTAAAAACTAATGTTAAGTTGTGCCAACATTTAAAATTCGTAATAACCGAGTTTGAGTCGTTGTAACCGAATGTCTGTTTTCAAATAGCTAATTTTTTCTCTGTGCGCATTAAAAATAAAACTAAATTTCATAAGAACTTTTCGTTTAATATTTTTGTGACGGCAGGTGGTGTATGTTTCAATTTCAAGTCTCAGATTTTTAAACTATTTATCTTTAAAACCCATTTTATCAAAAATTCAAGATGTCTATATTCATAAGCGTATACCTCACAAAATTCATGTTACAACTATGGTCCTAGCGAAATTTCTAAAAATGCATTATCTCTGACATTATAATTTAATTTTCTAGAAAATCAATGTATTCAGGCGGTCAATGGCTCCCCGTTTTTGTTCCTCCCGTAGGAATATTCAATAATCGCGTCTAAGCGAATATTTACGTGAGATTATAAACCGAAACACGGTACTTCAAATTCCTAACTTTGGCGGGTTGTCCAGGCCGTTAATAGGTAGATTTTTCCCCTTCATGTTACTCCTGGTAGACTTTTTAAAAATCCCGTCTAATTGTATGTCTAAGCGGTAATTGGATGTCACGCATCTCAAATTTCAAGTTCCTCGATATAGCGGTTTGGCTAGACCGCCAAGTGGAAAACTTGTAAGACTTTTTCCACTGCTAACTCCTTTTTTACCACGTTGCTGGCTAAAACTCCATAAGTGAGTAAGGTTATATTCAAAGGAACAGAATAGAATTAGAAAGACTTCCCATTTTTGAGACTTTTTCCATGTTACCCCTCCCCGTAGGAATTTCGAAAAATCCCGCTTAAGCGTATGCCGACGCGTGATTGGAAAAGCACATATTAAATCCCAAGTTCTTCATGTTAGTGGTTTGGCCGATCTGCCAAGGAGGTGACTTTTCCTTGTTGGATTTTCAAAAGTACCGCCTAAGCGTATATCTACGCAGCAATATGAATCAACACACCAATTTAAAATGTCATGCCCCACCACGGTGGAGTTTCTATAAATTTCTTTTATACGGGTTTCTACGCGGGATTAGGAACCCACATACCAATTTTTAAGTTCACTGCTTAAGCGGTTTGACTAGGCCGCCTAGGGGAAAACTTTCCCTTTTGCTCCTTCCAGTAGGAATTTCTAAAAATACCGTCTAAGCAGATGTCTACATTGGATTCTAACCCAATATAACAAATTGTAAGTTCCTCTCTTCAGCGGTTTGTACAGGACATCTATGGGGAGAATTTTCCCCTTCATGGGGGAAAAAAAATAAAAAAAATCTATACAAACCACTTGTTTTGCAAACCACTTGTTTTGCAAACCACTTGCTTTGCAAACCACTTGTTTTGCGTTCTAGTCTGAATAGCGTATAAGATAAACGGTGGAGTTAACTGTTGCGGTGAAGAAAACATAATTTGTTCCTTTAAAAAGTTGCTTAAAATGTTAATTGCTGCATTAAAAATGTTCAATATTTAACTTTTTTTGTTTGAATTGTATTTTTCGGGATTCCCGAAGCAAATTCCCGGAATTGCGGGAACAGAAAAATTCCAAGTCTCCCAGGAATCCCGGGATAGGAAATCCCAGCATGCATACCCTAATTATTATCCAAAATAATAACAAAATATATTAAAATTATTATATAAAGTTAGTTGAAACCGCAGTCCTAAAAACCAGCTCTAATTTTAATACAAAGTGAAACAAATTTGAAAACATACTTTTAAATTTATTTCTATAGAACCATTTTAAAATAAAAACAAAAATAGCGAGCCCTAACCGCCAAAAAGACGTAAGAGCCAAAATCAGTATTTAAAAAGAGGGGCTTTTTTTTAATTTTTTATTTTTCTTTGGTTTAACCGATTGCAACGAAAAATTAAATACGGTATAAAAAACATAATTCAAATTAAATTGTTGTAGCTGTCAAATCTCACTTTTAGGGCTTACATAAATTTTACTCCTAAGTCTAAACCCATTTTGGTTTTTTTGTGTTATTTTTTATTTGGTCCTAAGAAAATATATACATACTGGATATCAATAAGCCTTTTGAATTGCGAATCAAACGCTGCATAATACATGCTTAATGTGTTGTGTCCAAAATTTTGAGAAATTCCTTAAAGAAAAAAATACGTAAGCGACACTTTGCAGTCACGAAATATTAAAACAAACGGTAGTTTGTCCTATAGGAATTGGCGCTAACGTCTTGTTTGTTTTTTATCAAATTCGTAAAGATACTTCCTAGAGCTATGAAATTTTGGGGAATGATGCAAATGATCGATCACTAAAGATTTTCATTACAAGCCGAAAATGGAAAATCGTGCCGCTTACACCTTTTATGCGGTTAGGGCTCGATATATAACTTTATCTCATTTAATCGTTATTAAAAAACAATAGATATTGCAATCAGGAAGAAAAAGGTTTGTTATATTTATGTAACAGTTTCATTGGACGAAAATCTATGAATAATTTTCATGACTTTAGTCATCATTTCAGAAAAATGTCCTCAATATTTTTTATGAAAATGGTCCATGTATCGAAAACCGAAAGAGATACAATCAGGGTATTATGTAGGCAGAAACTACTAAAAATTACGCTAAAATTGAAAAGGCGATGACAAAATTTTTCATAAATATTTCTGAAACGTATCACCTGAACTATATTTTTATGGTACCGTTTCATAATAATTTATGAAACATTTCATTGGACGAAAAGCTAACTACACTCAGAATATTCTTACAGTAAGAAAATGTAGGTCATTCGGATAGTAAGCAGTAGTAGTTGTTTTAACTGCTATTGCAGTAATTTTTCTATGAAAAAAATAAAACTTTTAATTTTAAATGGAATGAAGGAAATACAAATTTTTATTGTAATTAAAAGAAAAAAATATTTTTTATTAAAAAATATTTTTAAAACATCGTAAAAATTTATTGTTTTTTTTTTAAACTCGTTTTTATGGTGTATGCATTCATTTAAGGTTAGATTAGATCAGAAGGCACTATGCGCCGCGACCAATGTAGGTCTTTTGTGCTGCCTAAGGTTACCTACAGATTCAAGCTACCTATAAAGCCAATTATCCTATTAGGCAAAATCTTCGCGATGTCGGAAGGCGAAATGAAGCGATCACCTAGAAACCTAAGTCTCCTATCACAAAGCCTGGGACATTCGCAGAGAACATGCTCCGAGGTCTCAGACACCATCTCGCAAAACCTACACAAATCCGTGTCCGATTGGCCCTTCTTGTGCAGATGGTATCTGAGATTACAGTGTCCAGTTAAGTACGACACCAGGGTCCTCAAACCCCCCCTTTCAAGCGACAAGAGTCGCCTCGACCCCCTACTGGAAAAAGAGATCAATCTTTTAGCCTGGCGCTGACCAGGAGAGTTTTCCCAGTAACCAGAGAATTCAGACTCATTCATTTAAGGTTAGTTGTCTTTGACCGCATCTATAGTCGTTTTTACTACTATTGTAGTTGTTTTATCAATAGTTAAAAATAACTACATGTTTAGTAATTTGTATGACAAATACAGTTACCGACTTTTTGACGACATGAGTAGTAATTTTTACTGTGACTTAGTAATTTCTACCTTCATAATTTCCTGAGTGTATGATAAAGCTTATACTTTGAGTGTAGTGCAAATTCAGAATCAGCGGTTCTAAGTCAATAACAATTAGTATCATAGTTCAAACTTTTACGAAAAAATAAATGACTAAACTATTATTTTAATAAAAATATTCTTAATATTAATTTTTAATTTGTTCGAAAATCAAAATAATTTGGATGCACTTTGAGATATTCGCGAATCAAGGACAATTTGCAGTTGGTAATATTTTTAAAAAGAACATACAATTGTCCCATACTTATTTTAGCAAAACATCACGTATGGCCTAAAACACGTATACACTCAGAATATTCATACAGTAACTACATGTAGGTAATTCGGGTAGTAAGCAGTAGTTATTTTTACTGCTATTGTAGTCATTTTTCTATGAGAAAATTAAAAACGTCTAATTTAAACAGTAATTTCTAAAAATACCTAACCAAAAATACTGTACTTTAGTAGCAGTTGTTTTTAGTAGTTATTTTAGTATTTAATAAAGAACTACCAAAGCAGTAATTTTGTAGTAAACAGTTAATTTTGTTAGTTCTTTAAAAAATAGAAGGCTATGTCGAGTTTTAAAAATTCTCATTTAGTTTATATTTGTTATTATTGAAACTTTTATAGTTTGCAAATAAAAATTAGAAAATTTCATTGTAGCTCCAATGTATAAAAACGTCATAACTGGAAACCGTTTGAAATTTTGACTTTGCATTTTAAATAGTATGTAGGAAGTACAAATTTTTATTGTTATTAAAAGAAAAAATATTTTTAAAATATCTAAAAAATAACGTTAAAAACAGTAGTTTTAACAACTTGTGTAGTCATTTTATGTCCATTGTTTTTGTTTTTTGCTCGTTTTTATGGTTTATGCATTCATTTAAGATTAGTTGTTTTTGACCGCTTCGATAGTAGTTTTTACTAAAATTGTAGTTATTTTATTAATAGTTAAAAATGACTACATGGTTAGTAATTTTTTATGACAAATACAGTAATCGCCGTTTTGACTACATTTGTAGTCATTTTAACTGTAATTTTTAGTCATATCTACCTTCTTAATTTCCTGAGTGTAGGCAATTGGTGTGAAACTGATTTCATTTCGTAGATAAGTTACCGCAATGGGTTTATATCCACAAAATATATAAATGCGCATGAAATAAGAAAAATTCATCTTTTTATCGTTCGTCATAAAATTCCACTAGAGGCGTAAAAACTTACAAACAAAACATAAGTGGAGTTTGTTTACAATAAAACTTACCCCCAAATAAAAATGTGCACACAAGTTTCTGCCGTTTTGTTTTTATACGCAAATTCGTGTTGTCAAGTTAAGAGAAATAATGCGGCATCAAAAAAATAGCTTTAAGAGTGGATTTGAAATTACTTTTAACATTTGAAATCAGTGCTTCGCGAAGCTTATGAAGTTAAACGACTTGTAACGGAAGGCGGAATATTTTAACGTTAAATTTTTTGTTGAGAGCATTTGAGGAGTATTGGTGGTGATTAATAAAAGAAAATAAATTTTACAAAAAAAATAAAACAAGTTTAACGATACAACAACATTCAAGATTTATTATTGTTCAATTGAAAGTTGAAAGTTAGACACCCACACATAAACCAATACATAATGGCAGATTCCGGCGGTAGGAAATATCAAAAATTACCACCAGGATGGGATTGCAAATATGACCAGACGACCGGAAATTGGTAAGTGGACAGACAGTAAAAAAATGTTCACTAAGCATTTCAAGATGGCGGACGTACTTGTTTGTATTTGTGTACCTATTTTCTATTCAAGACGAATTGTATTTAAATATTGCATTTAAAATATTGCATACTTTAAGGTAGTCAAATTATTTAAATCACTTTAACACGTTACGTTATTTAACCTTAAGAATTAGGTCGTTGCAAAAGTACTTGCTTCCTTGATACTTTAAGGTTTAAGTGGATATTTTTTTTTATATCTGTGCTGTAGAGGTGAATGTGTATGCGATTTCTGTATGGTAATTTGAAAATGAAGTACATACAGACAATTTAAAAACAAGGACATTTATTATTGTTGTGAGGAGATAGATGCTTGTAAATACACGCCAAAAAGAAACGTGTGTGATTTTGTTCTTAAAATTCTCAAAAAGGAAAATATTTAATTGGAGTAATAATAATTTATATTTTAGCTTTGTATTCGAGATAGGCACGTGAGCAGAATTTTGCGTGATTCACGTGAATTATGTGTGATCAAGTGTGAGTAAACCTAATTTTAGTCACGTCAGTGAGTGTGAGTAAGAACAAATTATTCGTGAGTGAGTGTGCGTGAGTCAAATTTTATCGTGAGTGAGTTGGCGTGATTACAATTTTATAGAATTTTTTTTTTTTTTGCTTTTAGTAAATATCTCCTTAGTTTTTTTTCGCCGATTTTATATTTTTGTATTTATAAAATACAAAATAAATGGCAGAATTTCATATTCAGAGCAATTTTGAGTTAAACATTCATAATTTTAATATTTTATTTTTTCTTAACGTCTGGTAAAAAAATATTTAATAAAACATTTCTTTGAAATTGTACTAATATAAAGGGTCCGCTATCTAACGTTTTTTTTCAACTAGTGCTTATTTCGTGAATGGTAACACTTAGCTCATGTCTGATTTGACAGATAATTAGTTTTATCCTTCCGCTGAACGAATATGGTCCGTATGTTCGTTACACCCGAGAATATTGCTGCTGTGGCAGAAAGTGTGCGTGAAGCGCCATCAACATCAATCACCGTCGTTCTCAACAATTGAACATTTCGGAGACATCATTGAGACGAATTTTTCATTAAGACCTTGGTATGACGCCATACAAAGTCCAATTGGTTCAGGAGTTCAAACAAAAAAAAGTTATTTGGCGGACCCTTTATAGTGTATTATACACCAATTTGTAAGGAATATTTAGAGGTACCTTAACAATTTCACTCATAACTTTTTTTTTGCTAATTTTTTTGTTTTTATTTGCTCTTTTTCAATACCTTTTTCACCTTTCGCGAAAATCAATTCTAGGTGGAAATGAGTAGTCTTTGTTGCGTTTTCACGCCGTGCTCACCATTTCAACAGACATACAGATAGACAGACGGACATCGCTAAATCGGCTTAGAATTTTATAAGGAACAAAAATATATATACTTTATGGGGTCTAAGACAGATATTTCGGCATGTTACAAACGGAATGACAAACTGATATATACTCTCATCACATATGGTGGAGGGTATAAAAATGTAATCAAAGCAATAAGTAAAAAAATTGATAATTCTAAAACTTCTGTGTGTGGCATAAGGGAACCCAAAAAGAGAGTGTTAAATTTTTATACTCTACAATGCTGACCCTGTTCCAATAGAACACAGGAATGATCTGACCAAATTAAAGCCAAATTGGTCAAATATAAAATAAGGCACAGTGATAAAATATGATCATAACTAGGGCAACCTAAAATAAGTTATAGCTTGTTTTCCATTAAAAGAAATTAAACATTAAAACAAAATACATGAATAAAATATCCTACAGACAAGCCTCGTGGCTTCGTGGGATTAGAAATAAGTTTTATATACACTGTAAAAAATTTTAAATAAAATTGAATTTAAAAAAAAAAAATTTTGAAAGGATAGAACTATTTAGGGCCGTTATTACAACTTGTCTTTAAGGTAAATGTTAGTAAAAAGTAACTTTAGCTAAAGTGAGGAATAAAGTGAGCTATAATGTTTTTCGTTATTACAACTTCCCAATAAAATAAAATTAATATTTTTGATAATGTGGCAGCACTAAACTAAAAACCGATTATTGGTTTATGAATTGGTTTATAAAAATACGTAGTGGCAACGTACTTTTATTTATTTGTTTACAAACAAACAATAATTTGTCAAATTCGGTTGTGAAATTCGATATTTTCTTCTTCTTCTTTATAGAGCAGAAAATGTGGCAACTTTAAACACATAAACTTACGTTTAAAGTTAAAGGCAACAATATCTTCCCTTTAGCTTATCGGTCACTTTTAGCTTAAAGCAGCTATGCCCACCCCATATGCTCGCGAGCGAAAACAGCTTTTTGTGCTTTCACATGTACACAAAAAGAGCTTTGTGCTTTCACACACACGCGAAACTACACCGATAAAATTGAATAGTCGCATAGTTAAAAAAATTCTTAGTTCATTTTTAATATATTAATTTTAACTTTCTTGATCATTAATAACTATTTGTTTTTTGGTCAAAAATTTTTAATTGTCATAATAAATATAACGAATTTTCGTAAGCATAGAAAATTTGACTTTTGTTTTAGAAATTGTAAACTTTAAATTTAAATTTAAAATATTTTAATTGAAAAAAACTTAAATTTTGATGAAATTATAAGTATAAAGTTTATACTTATCTTATACATCCCTTGTTTATACTATAAACAATGAATGCAACAAATAAATGAGTATTTGTTACTACTAGTATGGTTAAATTATAAATCAACTAAGAAATATTTTGGGTGTATTGATAAACAATAGGATGGGCCGAAATGTACACATAACGAGCTTTGTGTACGCGAAACCTAGTAATCAATCGGGTCAGCTAGAAAACATTTGTGCAATGCTTGCGTTTGGTTTATTAAGTTATATTATTAAGTAAATATCGACATAGATTGACCGATAACCATCTTTTAGATCTCTTTCGAATTTAAAATTATGAGAGTGAAATAGATATAGATGAACTAATGCGTTCCTCTTAAAATGTGTACAACACAATAAACCATGAAACGATATAGTATCGTTAATTATATCTTATTAAATATACACTCATGGACAATGAAATATGTCCAATTAAGTAATTCATAAAATATATTAAATTTTAAAATAGTTCAACAAAAGCGGATATTTCGGCCCATCCTAATAAGCAAAAGTAACAATAAAAGAGCTTTTACGCGTACCCAACACACTCGAACAAATCGCATACATTGACGTTGGGCATAGCTGGCTTAAAGTATACTTATAATAACGAAAAACTAATAATCTGTCAGATAACATCCGAACTTTAGCTATTGGCAAGTTGTAATAATGGCCCTTAGACTTAAGAGGTACAAGTTCTGATCATGAAATTATGAAAATTTTAAACTATATTTTCTTTTTTTGGCTTATCTTTTGATATTTGCTTATTTAACCTTATTCTGTAAATATAAGCTACTTGATTTCTTTAAAAAAATAAGCTTATTTTAGATTTTCAATTTATTGCTATTTTTTAGCAATCGGTATTTTGAAGTATTTTTTCAATGAAAGTTGAAAATTTTTTGTTACATGTTCTTGGTTTATCAAAAAAATATTTTGATAGTCCAATTTAAACTTTGAAGCGTTTTAAAAACAGTTTCTCTATTGCACTTTTGTTTAACTTCCGAAGTTCTAAATTAAACTGTTTATTTTTTCTTAGTTTACTGTTTAAATGTCACGTCTTATTTGTATATTTAAACGGCTTATTTTACTTAAAACATTGTTTTAGATCTGTTTTTTGTTTGTTGTCCTAGTCTATAACTTATTTGTAAGTTGTAAAAACTACTGTTTTACCAGTTATTTTTTTGGTATTTTAAATTTTTTTTCAAATAAAAAAATAATTTTTTTTCTTTTGATTACAATAAAAATATGTATTTCCTACATCTTATTTAAAATTGCAAAGTCAAATTTCCAAACGGTATTCCAGTTATAACGTTTTTATGCATTAGAGATACAATAAAATTTTCTAATTCTTATTTTTTAACTAAATTAATAATAACAAATATAAACTAAATGAGAATTTTTATAAACTCGGCATAGTCTTCTATTTTCAAATAACTAACAAAAATTAACTGTTTGCTGCAAAAATTACTGTTTTAGTAGTTGTTTATTAAAATACAAAAATAACTACTCAAAATAAGTGTTACAGGAGTACAGTATTTTTGGTTAGTTATTTTTTAAAGTGACTGTCTAAAATATAGTTTTCCATTTTCTCATAAAAAATTTCTGCAATAACAGTTAAAACAACCACTACTCGAATGAGCTACATGTAATTACTGTAAGAATATACTCTCTTATCTCTCACCTACATTTGGGTGCAATAAATGCAGAGGTTCAGAAAAATCGGAATATATATAATACATAAAACATGTCGCACACCTAGTACAAAAGTGACTCAACTCAAAATTTTTAATTTTTCACAAATCGAAAAAAAATATTTGCAACTTTATACCAATTGAAACATAAAGAAAGACATAACTGTTTTTTAGCAACAGTTACCCACCCAGCATTTTTTGAAAATTTTAATCATATTCGAGTCTTTTATGATACTTCTGCGCGACTAAAAAGCTGGAATATGCTCTCATTTTCTGATCATAAATGATACATTTGTCGGTAGAAAATGGTACCCTAGCCGCGACTCTTCTTGATGACTCATTTATGATACTGTTTTTTTGTTAGTTTTGGGTCATTTTATAGTCTTTTTCGAATCGTTTTATGGTCATTTATGAGTCTTCTTCGAATAAGCTACGAGTCTTTTTGAGTCACTTATCATTATGTTAAGGAGTCTTTTTAGAGCCACTTATCAGTCTGTTTGGGAGTCTTTTTTAAGTCCCTTATCAGTCTGTTTCGGAGTCTTTTTCTAGTCATTTGAAAATATACAGTGACTCACAGCTTATTTCGTGTGTTAAACCTTAGAGAACATATTTGTTTATATTTTTAACATTAACTTAAATATTTATTCAAAATCGGCCTTTTTTTAAAGATTTGATTTTTTTAAGTTTTTTCTTGTAAATATAATAAAAAATAATATATCTTTAAAAAAAATACCCATTTGGACTTAATATTTAAGTTAATGTTAAAAATATTAACAAATATGTTCTTAACAGTTTAACACACGAAATAAGCTGTGAATCACTTTTTATTTTCTTAAAAGAAATAAAAGAATAATATTCAATTTAAATTAAGATTTATTTTTAATAAAAAACTAATACTAAAATAAAATAATAATATAATAAAATACTAAAATTAATTTATTCACCTTTGTGAAGAAAAAATAAAAGACTTTTTAATTCTTTTAATTTTTCTTCACAATTAATTTAAAGGATGCTTACACTTCAATGAAACTTTTATAACTAGACAAATATCCAGCTTGTTGACATTTACTCAAGAATACGCAAAAATTATCCCGTTATTCTTAAGAAAAAAAAAACAACAAACAAGCAGTGTTTAATCATCTCTCTGCTCCAAATACGATAGCAAAACAAACAAAACTAATCACATTTAAAACACCTGCATTATCTATTTGCGATCAAGCAGTTTTCAATCTTCTAGATGAGCAAATTGTGATCTTATAAAACGAAAAAAACAATTACATTTTAAACACCTAGAAGATTGATTTGCGAGTGCTATATAATTTGTTGTTGCGTTTCAAAACAAGCACTTTTTACTCATAAGCGCGAAACATTTTCGAGTCCCTTTTTAACCGTGTAAGTGATTAATCAGTTATTGATCAGCAAAAGTACTCGAAAAAGACTCGTTTTGGTGATTTATCAAAAAACAATCTTCCAATTGCTAGGCGGGTAACAACAACAAAATACACTGATAATTTTTTTATAGATAAACAAGTGTATTGTGCATAGTTTAAGCGTATAAAACCGAAAAATTCAAATTTTGAGTTGAGTCACTTTTGAACTGGGTGTGCGATGTGTATTTTTGGTATTTTTTTTTGGGTAGAAAGAAACGATTAAAAATGACACTTAAAACAACTACAAATAAAATTAAAAATACGATGACTACATTTCTCATAAAAACACCTAAACATTTTATTTATTATTAACTATTAAAAAAAATAACGGCAATATTGGTAAAAATCACTGTTAAAACAATAAAAAAACAACTAACAAAATAATACTACGTAATTAAATTATTGTTGTATTAGACGGGTTTAAGTCGATTTTGAGAAGCTAAAAATAATTTAATATACTTTATATGGAAATGTTTGTATATTTTATATATTGGAAATTAAACTCTGCATTATCGCTTGTACATTCTTCATAACAAGTTTGACCAGTTTTTTAATTTCTTTTACTATGTTGTGGAAGCAATAAAAAATATAACAATAAAAATATATAAAAACTTACTTTAACACGCATTTCATAATTTTTTGCGGTTTATTGCTAAGGTGCAAAAATAACTATGCAGAATAACTGTTACTAATATGCGTAATTTTTGATTAGTTACTTGTTTAAATGACCGTTAAAAATATACTCAAAATAAGTTTACAGTTACTACATGACAGTTGTTTGTGTAGTAATCAGTAGTAGTTGGTATTAAATGTAATTACAGTTATTTTTCTATGAAATAATACAAAGCAACTATTTTGACAGTTATTTAAAAAAAAAACAAACTGAAGAAAACTAAACAACAAAACGAAATAATCCAAAAAATCGAAAAATGGGTTAATTTTTAACCACACTTAATAGCCTCCCGAACTTTTTTCTAACTACATGACAGTTGTTTGTGTAGTAGTCAGTAGTAGTTGGTTTAAAATGTAATTACAGTTATTTTTCTATGAAACAACTAAACTCAAACACGAAGCACGCAATAGTTATTGTTACTGACGATCACTCGTAAATCACGTGACTTATGAATCATTCGTTTTACGCGCCCATCTCTATTTTGTATTATTCCTTTTTTAAAGGACCATAATCATACAAACCCAGACAGAAAAATACATCCCAGGAAAAAATTACACATTCCAAAAAGAAGGTGATGCCCACACTTGCTTACATATCTCATTGCCAAATTTAGTAACTGCAATACCAAACTCATTCCAACGATAGAGTCAAAAAAGCAAGTAGTATTGTAATCAATTCTTTAAATTTAAACCAGAAAGCATGAACTCAATAACAAAGTAATTATATACTTAAAAGAAAATAACAATGTTATTAACTTATATGTTTAACTTTTTGTACTCAAAAAGTAATCATATACTTTTTCTGAATAAAAGGACGTCATTGGAAGTAGTTCCTCATTTTGAAAAAAGAAGTTATACAACTTTAAAGAATTTATCTTATATATTTTTTCAAACAAATTTTTATTTGCATTAAAATAATACTAAAAACAGAAATTGCATGTTGCCTAAATTTTGTTAAACTGTGGTTAGGTATAAATTAGGGAAGCGCACGTGAGCAGAAAATTGTGAGTGGAAGTTGAAATTACTGACGTTATCGTGAGTGAATGTAAAAAAAAAAAATTCGAGGGTGATTGTGCGTGAGTCATACTTTTGTTTTTCAATTTTGAATTGTTCTTTTTTTTGAAAAATTTATATTTTATAGCTCCAAAATTATGACAAACCCATGTTATCATAACAATTCGATGTTTCACTTTTTAGGATTTTATTTCCGTATGAGTTTTGATCGTTATATTTAAGTGACCTAGGAGAATCACGTGTGAGTAAAAGTTGAATTTACTTATGGAACTACTTCTTTTTTTTTAAATGTAAGTACTTCTTATTTTTCTAGGGAACTATTTATTTATTTTTTTTTTTTGTGTAAGTACTTCGTAGTTTTACAATGGAACTATTTCTTTATTAAAAAATGTATGTAGTTCTTAAAAATATAAAGTAAATAGTTCTTCGGTAAAAAAAATAATCAATTCTAAAGAATCAATTATTTTAGTCTCACGCCCTGTTAAAAGAATCGAGTAGGTAATCTAGTAAGGAATGCGTTCTGCCCAAAATGCTTGATTACAAACCCGCTTACCTTTTTGGAAATTTTTTGCTGGGATTCCACCATTGACATAACGTTGGGAATTTAATAAAGTTGTTCTTTCCAAATACTTTATATTCAATTAATTTTATGAATTGTTTATAAAACAAACACATTTAAAAACCTGAAACCCAGTACGGTTTTAGTCTTTTACATAAATAATTGCCGATTGAACATGTAAAATATAATAAAATACTAAAAATAGATAATGCTTCTGAATGGTTGTAATATTGGTAAAAACAATACTAGTTAGATAAGAATTTTGCGGGTTGTACTGGCAAAACATATGCTTTGCGAACAACGTAGCGTTTTTATAGTACAATCTTTTTTTATACGAACGACCCCGCCACTCACTTATACACCCTTACGTACCGAGAGGGCTCGTATCCATAAGGCTGATGCCGCGTACACACCAGGCCCGAGACTTGTCGGATTATTAGTTATACCTTTGGTAATTTCTAAAACGGCTCGTTTTACAAAAATAACAGTGGTACGCCAGTATTATTGTTTTTTGTACGGTTGGCAATGCCTGCCTGGTAATTTTAAAATTTGATGAATAGTTTTTGAGATATTTTAGAAATGGAGAACTATGAAGTGTCATCTTACAATGCATATAACCAGTTTTTGGATCCATTTTAAGTGAATCTACCGATGCTTGAGTAGAAGTGAGAAAATAAATCAAGATTTGTCTACCGCTAATAATTTTAAAGTTTATTATACCTAACAAACTTACCAATTTATATATTTTCCTTGCAGTTATTACATAAATTATATCACCAAGGCAATGCAACTTGAAGATCCACGTTCACGTTATCGACAATTTGAAAATGAACGGTGTTCCAATGAATCTATAGCCATGCAGGTGGGTTTCTTACTTTGATTTCTTAAATATCTCATATTCTTTAAAAACTTACAAATCTTAGCCATTAAATGTGCCATCTGGAGGCTCACCATATCATGTCTATCCAAGCAACAATATGCCAGCAATACGAGCTTTCCAAACCCCAAATACTAGTCTTCATCACATGTCTACCAGTCCACTGTTGACATCTTCCAGAACCCAATTGATCAATGTAAGTTATGATTTGGGCTACCACAAATAAGCAAGAGCTTGCTTTTTATTTGAAAGAATGGAACTATTTAGATTAAAAACAATCCAGCAAAACCACACATTACCAAATAATGGGTAAAGTAATGTATCGCCATAGGACTTCACGCATTACATTACACCTTACTTCACTGATAAATTTTACAGGCGATGAGCCTAAAAGTAATGGGTGGACTCATTACCTTATAGGGGGTAAAGTAACTGGTTACTTATATGGTTACATAGTGGGAAAAAGTTATGTGTCTATAAATAGATTTTTAATCAGTAAGTCATTATTTTATGTTTTGAAGTAATGTAAAATGTAATGAGGTATCATTACAAGGTATCCCATGAGTGTTCAATTATCGGTAACTCATTACTTTAGGTTTTAAAATAATGTTGAATAAAAGAAGTATACATAACAATATAATGCATTATGTAACCAACTATTAATAAATCATTACTGCTTGTTGGAAAATAATGATACAGGTAAGGGTACATATTACAAGGTAATGCATTACTTTATCGAAACCCATTTTCAAAGTTTTGCTTGGAAGTTCCGATCTAGAAGTTATGTAAATTGTATTTTACATTTGTTAGAGCTTTTTTAGCTTATTTTTTTATATTTGCTTATTTTAGATTATTTTATAAATATTAGTAACAATTTGACAATTTTTTAGCAATCGGTATTTTAAAGTATTTATTACAGCTCTATTAACCGGCTCGATGCGCTTATCGGTTAAAGTAACGATATTTTAGTTTATTTCGGCAACGGTATTTTAGGTTTGTTAGCGTTAACGGTATTTTACTTATTTCGGTATAGATATTTAAGTGGTAACGGTATTTTTATTATTTCGGTAACGTTATTTTAAGTATAACGGTTTTGCAGTTATTTCGGTAACGGTATTTTAAGGATAACGTTATTTAGTTATTCAGGTAATGTCAATGCACATCGATCATTTTAGCTCCACTATGCCCGAATTGACTTGTTAGTTCATGATCAAGCTTAGGGAAAATTAGTATATATCTAATAAAAGCAATTATTTTTTATGGATTTTGTCAGATTATTTCTATAACGGTATTTTAAGGATAATGCTATTTCAATTATTTCGGTAACAGTATTTTAGCGATAATGGTATTTTAGTTATTTCGGTAACTGTATTTTAAGGATATTGGTATTTTGGTTATAACGGTAACGATATTTTACTGATAACGGTATTTTGAATATTTCGGTAACGGTATTTTAGGGATAACGATAGTCAGTTGAAAGGGTTTTGAATCAATAACGGTATTTTAGCGGTATTGCCTTTCATTCCTGATTTTTTTTTTAATTAAGAGTTAAAGATTAAAATACTTTGATGATTAAGAAAAACAATTTCTCTATAGCACCTTTGTTTGACTGACGAATTTCAATTAAAAGATATGAAATTTAACGGTTTATTTTTGTTTTTTTTTTAATTTAACGGCTTATTTTTATATTTAAACCGGCTTATTTGACAGCTTTTCGAGCTTTTTTTGCAGCTGATTTTTGGTTGCCCTATATATGCCGAATTGGGATCCACCCAAACCGTTTGGTTTGACTTTCCTAAACCTATTTCGGTTACAACCAACAAACGCTTTGGTTGGATCACAATTTTTCTAGACGTTATCAAACCATTTTAACTTTACCTCCTGTTTACATTGTAGGATATGTCTCCAAAACCCGTACCGAAATCTCATATTTCTCAAGCGCCACGTGCGGTTAATATGTCAAGGCGTTCAACCATACAGGAAACATCATTTTCAAATCAAATTGATACAGATGCGGTTGTGCAAAAAATACAAAATATGTTTCCAACAGCAAGTGAAAATCACATAAGATTGCTTTTAAAAAAGTGAGTATCAATCTAAATATAATACATAACATGCCACGTTATTTTAAGCACGTCCTGTGTAAATTTACACTTCATATATTTTTTCATTGCACATGCCTTCACCTTTGTTATTCTTGGATTTCTGTTGTACTATAACAATGTAGGTATTACAATCGAGAAGCTGTTGTTATCAGTGCTTTGCAAGTTGAAAAACATCCGGTTACAATGCCTGGACCCTTTGTTACACCACCAGCTCAAAGGCATTTGTTTCATAGCAACTCTGCCATTTATATGACACCACCAGCGCGTCGTTTTGATACTGGTGCGCATTTACGTGGCCTAGATTATGGAAGTTATTCTCGTACGGCCAGTCCAGTACCACATGGACGTCTTGGTAGTGTCATTAGTGTCAATAGTGGTGGTGGCCATGGTATTATGAGTCATATGGCATTGCCACCATATCAAGTATCACCGCGTTTTGGCGATCAAATGCGTAGCTCCCCGAAGCCGCATTCATCACCTAAAATGAAATTAAGGTTCGCCACATTTTTCTTATAATGAAAATAACCCCATGTTTCGTTTATTTTATTTTTTTTTTAATGCAACCCTTTGGCAAATTAAAACTTAATTGAACGACGTATCCAACGTATCATAGTTCACATAGATCTCCAACTCTTTGACACTAGCTGTCAGTGCTCATGAGAATGTGTTAGACATATGTACGTGGTATACCTATACAAAAAATATTTGAATGTGTACGAAAAATTGTGTTTATTGATAAAAGAAGAAAAAGAGTTTGAGATCTATGTAATCTATGAACGGTATGGTATGTAAGCAATGTATGAAAAAGGTCAAGTTTTCTTTGAAAAATAATATATGAGAAATTTAAAAAATTGTCGACACTTTGAGGCGAAGTATTTTCAAAAAAAATTTGTATACGTGTTAGTCAATGTTTAACTCATTTTTGACACAGTGTTCATTTTTCGACCCAGTAATTTTAAATAGCTATATTTTTTACTGGAAAAAGATAATGAAGTGATTTAAAAACCTTAAAATTATTCAACATCTTCGCTATAACCGTGAATAAAAAAATTGTGAAAATGTGTTATATAGAGTTGTCAAATAATTATTGTATTTGAAAAAAAACAATTTTTAACCATTTTTGTTGAAACTTGTTTCAAAAATTATTGAAAAATATAAAAAAGAATGTTTTACTTTTAAATTTTAAAAAATCAAAAGTTTATTTTTCGATCTTTTAATAAATTATGATGTGAACAAGATTATTCAAGTTCAAGATCATTTGTTTTTTGTTAAACACAAAACCGTGCAATGTTTATTTATTAATTAAATTAACATTCTACATTGTTCTTCTGAAGATTTTCGGTGACGCGAAATGAGACATGTAAGGACCTGTCAGTAGATAAAGTCTGCATTAAATTAGCTTATGAAGACATATTTAATTAATAAATAAACATTGCGCGATTTTTGTTTAACAAAAACAAATGATCTTGAACTTGAATAATCTTGTTCACATCATAATTTTTTTAAAAGTCCCCAAAATTGTTTGAGTTTCAAATGCGTTTTTGTTAAGAAACGTAGTTCACGCAATACGCTAACTAATTTCAAATCTAATTGTGAATGTCAGATATCAACTTGTTATACCTTGATCTGTATAAAAATAAACAATTATTTTAATACTGTTCTCAAAACCGAATTCCATTAAGCAGCGTGAAAATTCTATGAAAAAAACTGTGAAAGTTTAAAAATCTAAAACTTTCGGTTTCACTTGTAAACCACCACACAACTTTTCTCCAATCAGTGATATGGAAATTACTTTTTTAGTGAATGTATGTCCCAAATCAGGTAACTCCATTTTTATTTTTCGACTATTGAATGTTCAACAATTCTTTATGAGAATACTTTTAACCTGATAATATGTTTTTAGTACTTATAATCGTTTCTCTTAATTTAAAAAACATTGAGAAAAATAGGCATCTAAAGTCAGTTTCAACGGGTATCGAAATTTTTGAAATAGCTCATATATTACCAGCATTTATATTTCCAGTAGGACGTTTTTCAGCGTGAACATAATTAGCTGATTTCAGATTTTTCCTGCATGATTCTTTTGTGAGTGTATTTTGAAATTCGCAGGACATTTTGTTCTAAAAATCATCGGATTTTAAAAGCTTTTTTAACCTGTAATTTTATCATCCCATAATTTTATTGACCTCTGTACAAAAACTTTTAAAAGTTTCAATTTTTGTTTAAGCTATTAGCAGGACAAGTTTAAAATGACACAAAATTAAAAATTGTCACGTAAAATATCACGAAAAAACAGCGAAATTGGCAAGAAAAATATCAAAACAAGCATGCCAATTAAAAATATATCAAAAAATACAAGTTGATTAAAGGTTTGATTAAAGTAAAAAAGTAAAAAAGTAAAAAAACGATAACGGAGAATTTATATTCAAACTGCAAAATGTTATCCTAAGAAATTTGTATGCTTTTAAAAGTAAAAAAATGTTCGGGTTCGATCCCCGGTGCCGGCAACATCAAAATAATATGTATGAGTTTTTTCTATCTCTCATACGTATCGCAATGTCCACCTTCGGTGTTCCCATAGCAATTAACCCCACCGAAGTAAAATAATGAATCAGGGCTATGAACCAAAAAGCTTCAATAAAGTTCGCCAACTCTCCATCAGGTGGCGAGCAACAACTGTTCTAAGTCTTATCATCTCGCGCAATTACAGTGTTGCCATGTCTGAAGCCCTTCATCTTTCCCCACCTTTCATCTCTATACTATCCCTTTCCAAAGAAAGCAACACACTAAATATAGGAAGTATTTCCTGAGTGTTGCCTCTCTTTAAAAAAAAAAAAAAAAAAAAAAACATTAACCCGTTTTTTTACCAGCTTGTCCTTAAAAACACTTTCGTTTTTAATGCCTAAAACTTTTGATAAGAAGAATACAAAGCAGTATAAAGATTTTGGCTACAAATAGGCTTGGCCTCGAATAAAAATTATTCGATTAATCGAACGAACAAAAACAAAATTCGAACGAACAATTTAAAAATAATGATTTTCGAATAACGAATAATTCAAATAAATTTTGACGATTAATCGAATAACACGAACAAAAAATTTTAAAAATAGCAGAGAAATCTACTAAAGATTAGTTTTAAAAAGAGGTTGCAGAAAAAACAGCTAAAATTAGCAGATTTTTTGCCAGATATCAATAAAATAAGAACAGCAAAAATAAAACTGCTAACTTTATAAAAATGTTAGTTATATTCCAGTTGAATTTTAGTTAATTGAGAATATCAATTTAATCTGCTAAAATTAGCAAAAAATTTTACTAAATATTTTTAGACTAGAAACAGCAAACAAAAACTGTAATATCAACCACATTTTTGCTATATTTACATTAAATTTAGTAGAATGCAAATAACATTATATTTGGCTAAAATCAACAGAAATTTTTGCAAAAAATTGTACATTGCTGATTTCAGAAGCGCAGATTTTTATCGCATTAAAAAAAAAACTAGAAAAAAACTTTAAAAATTTCACATTTCTTCATGATTTTTTTTATCTACTTCACTAAACCAAAAACAGGGGTGAAATCAACTAAATCCAATGTTAAATTGATAAATGGGTGATCACTATAGAACCAACAAAACCTGTCAGTCATTTTAACAAACTATTTAGTAAATGTATTTTTTGACGTTTAACTATTTGTTAATTGTTATTTTATAAAAAAATAAAGTAATGACAGTAATAAAAGTTTACAATTTACATAAAAAAGTATGAAATTACATAAATTTATTTAAAAATAATTAATAAAGACCCGCGTAACTATTCACTATAATTCACTGAGTTTAATAATTCCCATAATAAAAAAAAAAACCCCATGTCACATTAATTTATTAATTTTTACAAATTTAACAAATAGCTCTCTCACGCTAACACCAGTAATGAATTATTATTTAAATAACAAAAATTTGTCAAATTAACCTCTAAAAAGGAGAGAAAAACAAAAAACGTGTAGTGAATATTTACCAGAGGTGGATCTTGCACATCAAACAAGTTTTCAATTTATTGTTTGATCAATGGTTATAATCTTTAACTTCAAACTCATATGTATATTAGTTCTCATGTAGTGAGTAAACTAGTTCATATGAATGTTTGATGTTTGGCATGGGATTGTTACCGCTTTCAAAACGTGTTCTGATGATGGGAACCTAGAAAATTCCCGAAATAGATCTATCAACACATTCCTGAAAGGGTCAGATAATAAATTTGAAAACAAAAAACTCTATAGATTATTTGTTAGGACAATATCCTAATGAAGAAATATAGAGTATGGCCTCGAACTTGAATAATTTTCATTTTCATTATGTTTTAATGTTTAATTACAAAATAATTGTAAATTATTAAACCCAGTGAATTAAAGAGGGCGTTGTGGTGTAATGGTTAGCGCGTTGGACTGTTACACAGATGGTCCCGGGTTCGATTCCCGGTGACGACAACATCAATTTAGAAAAATAATATGTATGAGTTTTCTATCACTGATACACTCACAAGAACTTTTCCATAAAAAATCAACAGTTATTTAAAAGTTTAATCGGTAAAGTTGTTTCAATGGAATATACAGTTAAATTAACAAAGAAATATATTTTTCAACTTCCTGTCTGTTATTCAATAAACAAAATAAACAAAAAAACGGACTGTCCGTAGTAGTTAAAATATTCAGTTAAAATTTTTTATTTAAAACAAAAAATTGTTTTATTATATTGTGTATTGAAATAAACGAAAATCTATTGTTTTTATGGATTTTGTCAATTAATTTTTCAACAGTTAAAAATAAACTAAAAAATACAATTGTTTTAAACGAAAAGTAAGTAGTCCTGTTTTTAACTGATTTTCCATTGATTTAATGGTTATATTCAGTAGTCTTTACGGAAAAAATATTGTGAGTGTATGTATCGCTGAGCCCACCTTCGGTGTTCCCATAGCACGTAACTCCACTGAAGTAAAATAATGAATCAGTGCTATTAAACAAAAAGCTTCAATAAATTCGCCAACTCTACTTCAGGTGGCGAGCAACAACTTTTCTAAGACTTATCTACTCGCGCAATTACAGTGTTGCCGTGTTTGAAGCCCTTCATCTTTCCACTATCCCCTTTCCAAAGAAAGCAACACATTAATTCATAGGAAGAATTTCCTGAGTGTTGCTTCTCTTTTTTTTTTTAAAAAAAAGGTGTTAATTACTAATTACTTTTAAATAAATTTATGTAATTTCATACTTTTTTATGTAAATTGTAAACTTTTATTACTATCATTACTTTATTTTTTTTTTGTATAAGTGAGCATCTGTAATAGTGAAGAAAACTATTTATATAAATATAAAAAATGTAATTATTTATTAATTTAAATATTATATAAATTAATGTGTTTTGAAAATGTAATGTTTCATGTGTTTTAAAAGTTTGGCTTTGGTTACGTACTACGTTATAATTTTTAATTTTATTATTTTTTTTAATATACTAACTAAAGAGGTATATTATTAAAAATTTAAATTTATAAAATATAAAGGATAAAGAAATATAAAGTTAAAAATTAATTAATTAAAAAATCATCAATTCAATAAACAGCATTCTTAAATTGAATAAAGCGCATTGTTAAAAGAACAAATTAATTAAAACAACAATTTAATTAAATAAATTTGTTAAAATAACTAATTTCGGGTAATACATTTGACGATATTTCGTCAAAATAACAATCAACAAATAGTTAAACGTCACAAAATACATTTACTAAACAATTTGTTAAAATTACGGACAGGTTTTGTTGGTTGTATAGTGATCACCCATTCATCAATTTAACATGGTATTTAGTTGATTTCACCGCTGTTTTTTTTTCCAGTGTGGTCAGTTTTAATTAGTAGCCAGGATAAAATTTAAATCGTAATATTGTTTTCTTATCCTCAACCAATCAAATCACAATCTAACAAGTTAAAAACACAAAACTATTTATTTGTTAACATTAATTTAGATACATGAAAACAATATTCCCTAAAGCCGATGAAACATTACTTTTGGATGTACTGGCCAATGCTGATAATAATGTGCAAAGGGCATCAGAAAAATTGGTATCATTGGGTTATACAAAGAAAGATTTTGCACCGCCACCTAAGCTAATGAATCGTCCTCAATATGATTTGGCCGAATATGCTAGACAGGCAGCCGAAGATGAAGTAAAAATAATACCATTGCGTCCAAAGGAATATACTGAAGATGAAAAAGAAGCCAGTAAGTATAATTAATTTAATACTTTTAAGCAGGGCAACCATTTATCAATTAAATTTGAGACGCCTTAAAAAATGCAACATAAAATTTAATATATTGACATTAGTTTCATAGGTGATTTGTATTATATATTTGAAATTGGTTATTGCTTATTTTAAGGGTTTAATGCGTAAAAGATTTTTAGTTGGCCCACTTGTAAATGATTCACTCACAATATTTTAACAGTAATGAATTGTAGTTTATTTAAAAAGTAATCAGTAAGATTGTTTTTTAAGGAATATACATTTAATCTGAAAAGAAATATTTTTTTAACCCTCTATCGGGTAAGGCTGCCTCAGTCTTCATAAAATTTACCACAAATGCGTCGAATGAGCGTTTTATACTTAGAATCTAATATATTCCGATAGAAAACTAAATTTGCTAAATACTTTGCGAAGAAATTGTTCGTGTGCCGTCCACGGTTTGGAAGCGAGGAAGCTTCAAAATCAAAATTTCGTAAAATTTCAAAAATTAATTATTTTTTAAAAAAAAATAGTTTTCAAAAATCTAAAAAACTAATTTAAGTTGACCAAAATTTATAATAAAAAATAAGTAAGATTGAAGCTTTATCTTTAATAATAAGTCCTTACTTTAGTCCAAGGACTCACAGGATTTTATCAGGATTCCTCTAAAGGATATCGTCTTAACTTATAAACTAAAAGACGGATTTTTATGAAGAAATAAGACATTAAGTATTAATAGCAAAGCGTTGAAGCTTGAACAATATAAATTGGAGTTTTGATACTTTTTCGCCTAATTTTTTTGGAAAAATCAAAAATTGCGATATCTTCTTAAATAGGAGCAGAAAAATAATTGTTTTTGGGGTGAGAAATAATTTTTGTTCAAAACTTCCCTTTTATATGCTTTAGTTTTCAATATACATCCTAAAATATTTTGTCTCATATCGCTTATATAAGGCAACGATAAACAATTTTGTTGAAGAACATATTCTTTGTTTTTCGAGTGGGGCTCATGGTATGAATTTCGTTGCAAAACATCGTTTGCCAGTTAGAGGGTTAATAAATTATGTATGTTCGGATCCGAAATTTGAGGGTATATGGACATATATGGTCATATATAATGCCATATATGGATGTTCATATATGGTCATATATTATTACTTTTCCTACATGCTCTTATAAAAAATGACCTTTTTTTTAACTTTTATAAAAAATATTGTTTTTTTATTAAAAGAAAAGGTTCCTATAATACTTCTTAGAACATGTTACTGATAAATTCATACATTTCATATTCAAAGTGCATTAATAAATATAAATAGTTTAAAGTGAAATTTTTTAAGAAAATACTATTTGGGAAAGAATTTAATGAACATTAATAAGAGTATGGATAAGGGAAAACCAACTTGTTCCAATAAAAAAAAAAATTCGATGATTTAGAAAATGATGATGACGACGATAACAATAGTAATCAAGCCAACCCACAAAAGAGGTCCTTTGGTACGAATACTTATGAATTTTGTAAAATAAACTTCAGCTGAAATGCGTGTGTTTGATACACACAAAATATCGTTGCCAAGTAATTAGGAGCATTTCATAGACTTCGATTCTAATTTTAAAATAATATCACTGGCGCTGAAACGTTATTGCTTTCAAAAAGCTTCAAAATTTATAATATGTTGAACGATTTTAAATCATTATATTTTTTATGAAAACTAAAAAAAAAATATATTGAAAAGTCAGGTAAGGTACTACCGATTTAGAATTAAGCACATAAAATGAGACTGATATTCTTCAGATTAAGGTGAGATATCTCATAACTCATTTACTTTTATCGTCTTTATAAATTATAAAAGACAATAGATTTGTCTTTTATATAAAGGGTCCGCCATCTAACGTTTTTTTTTCAACTAGTGCTTATTTCGTGAATGGTAACACTTAGCTCATGTCTGATTTAATCGATAATTAGTTTTATCCTTCCGCTGAACGAATATGGTCCGTATGTTCGTTATCTTGTGAAAAAAGTGAAAGAAACTGGCATCCTCATCGATAAACCAAAGCGTGAAAATCCAAAAACAGTGCGTACACCCGAGAATATTGCTGCTGTGGCAGAAAGTGTGCGTGAAGCGCCATCAACATCAATTCACCGTCGTTCTCAGCAATTGAACATTTCGGAGACATCATTGAGACGAATTTTGCATAAAGACCTTGGTATGACGCCATACAAAGTCCAATTGGTTCAGGAGTTCAAAAAAAAAAAAAGTTATTTGGCGGTCCCTTTATTTTTGTTAGGAATTCATACAGCAGAGAGAAGGGGTTAAAAATAAAAACAATTTCGTCCTCATATATGGTCATATCTGATAAAAAATTAAAAAATATTGCCCATATATGGAATAATATATGAATTCATATATGGAAATGTATGGCATATATGAACCAATATAAGCAATATATTATCATATATGGTGGCATACATATCCATATATGAACTTATCCCTTGAATGTATTTACCAATATATGATTCCACACATAACACATATGTTCATATATGCGCATACATGGAACCATATATCCTTATACATGAAACCATATATGACAATATATGATCATATATGAACTTATTCACCTGGGTTTACAAAAAATTCTTTATTTGAACCAAAAAATTAATGATAGTAAAAATCAAAGAAAAATTGCGAGTTAATTTTTGATAGTTAAAATAAAATAAAATCGTTAATTTTTAAGGATTTGGGAGTTTTTTAAAATTTGTTATTTTATTTTCGATAGTTAAAATAAAATAAAATCTTTATATTTACGGATTTTGAAGGAAAAAAATTTTTGTTACAGTAAAACAACATCTTAAAGAAAAATATCCTCAAATAGTAGAACGTATAATACTTATGGCTTTAGAATCCGTTAATTATGCTGAAGATCGGGCCGTGCAAATCTTACAAATTGTACAAGATGAAGAAGAACAGCAAATGAAAAAGGGATCGATACCAAATTTTAATGCAACTTTGGAATGTGAACGTGAAGAGTTGGATGGTGTTGATAATATAAATGGTCGTATTATTAGGTAAGTGCAAATTATTTATAACAATTATACACCTAACGAGATCACCACATAACATAATTTCCATCATTATGCTGAGTTTTCTATTTTAAAAATATTTTTTTTTTTGCTACTATAAAATACTATACTCTTAATATTATTACAAAATTTATACATAACCTTGCTTTTTCAAACCTAATCTTACCTAAGCAGACCTAAAACATCGATATACAAATCATCTGAAGTTGTTTCAACATCACGTAAAGAAATCAAAATCAACGAAAAACCCGAAGTTATTGCAGATAAAACAGCGAATAGTGAAGACAATTATTTTAATAAAATGCCGTCCCTGAGATCATCTTTAAAATTATCATCAGTTACAATGTCCACAAAAAGTATATTAGATCGTTATCGTTCAAATAATAAAATAAGCGTTAACGATTATATACGTGGAACTTGTCCTACGACAGCGCTTTGGGATAAGTTATCTCCACATTCTCGTGATAAATCTGATACGTTAAAGTATGCTATTGAATTCTTTTATGTCAATGAATATTTCTTTTAGATATTTCAAGTTATTTTATTGTATTTATTTGTAAATGTCTTTTAATGCACATAACTAGAATATAAATAGTTTGAAAAAAAGGTTGCTTACAGTCTCAGTTTTAAAATTAATATACCGAAATTATTACTCTAAAAAATAAGTAAGGCCCAACTATATTTCCGGAAATTGAATTAAGGGACTGAACAGCCATATTTAGCTTAAGAGTTATTCTGTATGAAATCACCAAATCGGCAAAGCTGGCATATCTTAGATTTTACTCAAACTAACTGGAAATGATATTTAGGGTCTGAAAACCCAAAATCCAAGAGGATTTAATTTTTGCACACGGCACTACCGGTTCACGCAAAATAAAAAAACTAAAAAGTCTTGTTTTTGTGCCTAGTGGTTTGAGCTGTTAAAATTTTTCTGCTAGAGATATCTACATGATGAACACATTGTTTTAAAGCTGAAGGATTATAGTTTCTATCAAAAATATAAAATTTGACTTAATTCATACACCCGAAAAATAACGCGGTATTGAAAATAAGCATATTTCATTGGTTTTTTGTGTTTTTCGATGAACTCCAGTGTCGGCGCTAATGAATATAAAAGCATAATAATTCTCAGATACAAATTAGACATGTCGGAGAAAAATACAAAATTAAAATTGGCTCAATCTGGCAACTCGTTATGAAAAAATCGTTACTTGAAATTTGGAAATTTTGAAAATTTGCATACTTCAGGCTACAATTTGGTCATGTTCGTTAGTAGATACAAACTTGAAAATTACAGAGTATTTACTCCCTACTTTTAACTTTATAACACTTCAAGACCCGTTTAGTTATTTTCACTCCTCTCGGATTTACAGGGTTTTAAAGAAAAGCCTTTTTGATTTTTTGTATGCATTTTTATACTTCCCTCAATTGTTATATACAGAGAAATTAAAATAAAAACATGTAGTATTATGAAGTAACAAAGAATAATTATGGACTAAAAAATTTATTTAATAAATTCAGTAGATTTTTTATGTTTACAAAAATTTTACAAAAATAAAAAAATTTTTATCAACATTTGTCATCACACAGACGATTTCGGCTTAGAAAGTGTGTGTCACTTGGCAAAAGTCCTTGTGACGGAGCCGGAGGTACAATTAAGCGGACTGTAAGGAAAGCAAGTCTACAGCGAACTGCGGATCATCATATCCTACAACACCTACAGCAATGTTTGATTTTTGTTCCACCCAAATTCCTGGTATATTTTTTTTTTTGTATCCATTCCTGATGTTGATGCTATCGAAAACTTTTTGTCAAAAAGATTTATTGATGTTTGCACAATTAAAAATACAAGAAACTACCACAGTTTCTCTCCGATTTCTCACAGTCAGTTAAAAGTACGAAAGTTTTCAGGTTCTGATAACTTTGAAACTCCAAATATTATAAGAACAAATACTTTATGAAAATAATATAAAACTTATTCCACGATTCTTAATTACCCACATTTAAACTATAACTTTTCTACTTTAAATGATAAAAACATACCATTTGCCTATTTTTTGCCACCACTGTAAAATTTTTTAACATCAAAAATCTACTGAATTTATTAAATATATTTTTAGTCCATAATTATTCTTTGTTACTTCATAATAATACTTGTTTTTATTTTAATTTCTCTGTATATAACAATTGAGGGAAGTATAAAAATACATACAAAAAATCAAAAAGGCTTTTCTTTAAAACCCTGTAAATCCGAGAGGAGTGAAAATAACTAAACGGGTCTTGAAGTGTTATAAAGTTAAAAGTAGGGAGTAAATACTCTGTAATTTTCAAGTTTGTATCTACTAACAAACATGACCAAATTGTAGCCTGAAGTATGCAAATTTTCAAAATTTCCAAATTTCAAGTAACGATTTTTTCATAACGAGTTGCCAGATTGAGCCAATTTTAATTTTGTATTTTTCTCCGACATGTCTAATTTGTATCTGAGAATTATTATGCTTTTATATTCATTAGCGCCGACACTGGAGTCCATGGAAAAACACAAAAAACCAATGAAATATGCTTATTTTCAATACCGCGTTATTTTTCGGGTGTATGAATTAAGTCAAATTTTATATTTTTGATGGAAACTATAATCCTTCAGCTTTAAAACAGTGTATTCATCATGTAAATATCTCTAGTAGAAAAATTTTAACAGCTCAAACCACTACGCACAAAAACAAGACTTTTTAGTTTTTTTATTTTGCGTGAACCGGTAGTGCCGTGTGCAAAAATTAAATCCTCTTGGATTTTGGTTCCTGGAACCCTTAGGAACATTTCCACAAAATTTTAACAAAATCCAAAATGGTCCAGCAACAATTTTTCATTTTTTTCGGTGTTTTCATAGAGAATGACTCTTAAGTCAACTTTCGTTAAGTTTCATCTCTATTAATTTGTAATCGAAACTCATCGCCAACCAACTTAACCAAATTAAAAACATTTTTACAACAAGCAAAAGAAACTTAATAAATAACAAATAAAAAAAATAAAAGAATTAATAAAAAGAGAAAAACATAAAACTTATTCGCAAATCTGGCGAAAAGTGTAATATGGTCGTTCTAAAATTCAAAGAAAAAAATAACAAAAATTGTTAACGAAATTTACAAACGGTAAGCCATTAGTGGTTGAAGCTTTATAGCGAAACGAAAACAGCATAAAGTTTGTATCAGCTTTGGTTTTGACATGTCAGACAAATAAAGTTATTTTAAAACTGTAACGGTAACCAACCTTGGTTAGAATGTATAAGTAATTTTATATCATAGGTAACTTATTTTAAAATTCAGTATAGTTATAGACAAATATCTTATTTAGAAAATTGTTTCAGTTGCTACATGTCAGTTATTTGAGTTGTTAATGGAAGTAGTAATTTTTAATTGTAATTGCAGTTGTTTATACATACAGTGGCGGACAAAAGTATTCACACAGCAGCAAACTTTATTTTTAATCTTTTATATTTTTAAAATGAAACCCACTAGCCGGATATGGTGTTCAACAAAATTGTTTATTAACTTATAAATTATTAAAATACAACAAAAAACTTATTCTTAGTATGTTATATTATAAGAAAAAATGTAATTCAAAGTATTCACACAGCTTCAAATGTTTGTACAAAAAATAAAATTTCACATGATTTAATACTTTGTGGAAAAGCCTTTCTTTGCTATGACATCTTTTAATCTTCTTGGCATAGAATGTACCAATTTCTTCGTAACATCTTTTTTTAATTTTTAATGTTTTTTTTAAAAACAACATGCTTAGTGTTAGTTTTTTGTTGTATTTAAATTATTTATGAGTTAATAAACAATTTTGTTGAATACCTTATACGTCTAATAGCTTTCATTTTAAAAATATAAAAGATTTAAAATAAAGTTTGCTGCTGTGTGAATACTTTTCTCCGGCATTGTATATGGGCAATTCCTGGACGATGACGCGACATTCCCACACTTTTAGTTGAGCCAAAAAAAAAAAATAAAGGAATGGAAATATGTGGTATATATCATCAGTGTATTGAAGTTACGAACAGTACTAAATTTGAGGAAAAACATTGGGCAAAATCAGTAAAGTAGTAAAAAGATGTAGGCAAATATCAGCGAGAAACGGATGCGACAAATATAGCAGTTATTTTTTTTTTTTCATAATAAATATAGAATTTATTCTCTAGAATTTACATAACCCAAGCCCTTAGGGCCATATATGATTATTAAAAGTTACTTTATGAAATAAACATAAGTCAGCGAAATCTGTGAAAAAAAAATTTGTGAATGTGGAAATTATGTTGAAAGAACATCTTTTATGTGTAGATTTATGAAATATGAAAATTTTCTTTTAATTTTTTTAAATTCGGTGAAGTACAAATACGGACGCGACAAGACGGACGCGACAATTTTTTCCAAGAGAACAAAGCACACTAAATTTGGTAATAATAATGATTCACCTTTAATTAAAAAAACCATAACATAAAGTTAACTTCAAGTAAAGGTAATAATAATAACAAAAAATGAAATCGAAATAAAGTTCCATATTCTCAATTAGGTACTTAAGGATACATAATCGTTAAAGAAGTTGGATTTTCTCAGTTAATTTTAATTATAGATTTTAATGAATAAGAGGTCCGAGCAACCTCAATACTTTCGTTGTCAAAATACTAAAATCAATGCAGACTTTTAATCCCTTGATTATCTGGAACATTCTGCCACAGCTCAGCCAGTTCAGGTTAAGAACCCTCAATTTGTTCTGTCGATATATAAAAAAATTGTTCCTTGCACATTGATAAAACGATAAAGCAACTTTGAGAACAATATTTGTTCAGATACCCAGCAAAACTTTGGTAATGGGTGCGATAAAGTAATGCATTACCTTGTAATGTGTACTCCTTACCTGTATCAGTATTTTCCAACAAGAAGTAATGAGTTACCGATAATTGAACACTCATGGATTACCTTGTAATGATACCTTATTACATTTTATATTACATCAAAACATAAAATAATGACTTACCGATCATCAATTACATAATGCATGAATTATAAACGTAAAGTAATTATTAATATATATTTTTGAAAATCTATTTATAGACACATTACTTTGTGATTTTTTGTAAGCATGAGGGTAAGGTGTATATGTTTGATATTTTTTTTTTTTTTTTTTTTTTTTTTTTTTTTTTTTTTTTTTTTTTTTTTTTTTTTTTTTTATACATTAAATGTATCGATAGCTCAGTTGTTAGAGTTCTTGCCTAACTAATTGTTAAATACCAGCGACCCCAGGTTCGAATCCCAGCATGACCACGTTATATATTTAATAAAACAAAAAAGTTATTTATTTAATTAAAAAAAATATCTGTAAAAAATGTTTTATGCATTTTTTTATAAAAATCTATTTATAGACACATTACTTTCCCACCATGTAACCATATAAATAACTTTAGCCCCTACAAGGTTATGAGTCCACCCATTACTTTTAGGCTCAT
The DNA here is from genome assembly GCA_021234595.1 of Delia radicum. Taxonomy (NCBI): domain Eukaryota; kingdom Metazoa; phylum Arthropoda; class Insecta; order Diptera; family Anthomyiidae; genus Delia; species Delia radicum. The sequence continues at coordinate 192,004,630 of CM037854.1, forward strand.
CGCCTGTAAAATTCATCAGTGAAGTAAGGTGTAAAGAAATGCATGGAGCCATAAGGCGATACATTACTTTGCCCAAGATTTGGTAATGTGTGGTTTGGCTGGGTGCGGTAATTGTTAGTAGAAAATTTCTAAATTCCAAGAACAAAAATAATATTACTTTAACCACTCTTAAAACAAATACAAAAATGGATATAAATGACAAAAAGGCTCTGAAAAAATGTTTTTTTGAAGTTATAGATTTCGGCCAAGAAATGAGAAAAATTAAAAATGCTTTTACATTTATAAAGCATAGACCTTTAAGCTTTATTACTGAAAACAAATAAAAAGTTCTGAGCACTTTGCATTTTTCACTCGTGGTTGACCTTTTTCTAGAATTGCCCATATACATATGAAAATAAAAACAATATTTTTAATAACTACAAAAAATTACTGTAAACAAATGTTACGAAATGCAATCATGTTTAGTAGTATTTGAGGTTTTAAATAAATGCCAACAAATTTGTTTTGTTAAAAAATGCATATCAAGATACATTATTTTTAAAGCTGGACCTCCTTTTGAAATCGATCAACATTTGTAAACAATTTAATCTCTAAAATCCATTCAATTCCCAAGATTGTCAACTTTGAAACCCTGTAACTCACCTTATAATGAAACAGGGTATCTCAAAATATAATATTCTTAACACTCTAACTGGCAAACCCGCCTACAGGTGGGGTATTTTAAATTGGCCATAAATGCTCCAAATGAGTGTTTCATAATAAGAAATTTAGCTATTTCGATAGAAAACCAAATTTACAAAATATTTTGTGAAGTAATTTTTTGTGTTAATGGCACGGTTTGGAAGCGAGAAAGTGTTAAATTTAGAATTTCGTAAAATTTCAAAAAATAAATATTTTGAAATAAAAGCAATTTTCTATAATCTGGAAAACATATTTATGTTGACAACAAACCGTTGATACTAAACACAAAGTAAGATTGAAGCTTAAACTCTTCAAAAATAGTACACCTTTAAAGAACTTCTTCTTAATTTGAAATCGTGTGGACGAATTTTTGTGAATTATTCACACGGTGGGAATAGTGTCGAAATGCTTAGTAATTATACAACTGCATAAGGTTCTAGTTAGTTTTACCAAGTTCTAGTAAAATATTTACAAAATTTTTCCAAATAAAGGGTCCGCCATCTAACGTTTTTTTTTCAAATAGTGCTTATTTCGTGAATGGTAACACTTAGCTCATGTCTGATTTGACAGATAATTAGTTTTATCCTTCCGCTGAACGAATATGGTTGTGTATACGCTTGAACAATGCTGGGAAATATTGCGACATTACTTTGAAAATCATGGTAATGAGCAAGGACTTGCCGTTACAGTCAATGGCGATCGTTATCGGGCCATGTTGAACGAAGATCGCATTATCAGCCGCAGAGCTGATGTCGTTTGGCCACCTCGGAGCTGCGATTTTACACCGTTGGACTATTATTTGTGGGGTGCCGTCAAAGATAAGTGTTACGCCAACAAGCCAGAGACAATTGACGCTTTAAAGGACAATATTCGTGAAGCCATTGGTGAAATACAGCTGCACACAATCGATAATGTGCTTAAAAATTGGACCGATCGTGTAGGCTACTGCATGGCCAGCCGGGGCAGCCATTTGAATGAAATTATTTTCCATTATTAACCGGAAGGATTGTACTTTCAAATAAAAAAAGAAATTTGAGAAAATATTCAGTAATTTTTTTTATAGCATTTTCAAAAAAAAAAAAGTTATTTGGAGGACCCTTTATATATTTTACAAGAAATTTGTTAAACTATCTGTATAATTACTAAGCACTTCGATTATATTCCCTCAGTTTTGTTCTGCGTGCAGAAATTACTAAAAATGACATACAAAATACTAACCATGTAGTCATTTTTAACTTTTGATAAAACAACTACAATGATAGTAAAAACAACTATCGAAGCGGTCAAAATCAACTAACCTTAAATGAGTGTATGAACTATAAAAAGCGAAACAAAACAATAAAAACAAAGAACTTAAAACGACTACACAAGTTGTAAAAACTACAGCTATTTTTTCGTTATTTAAAAAAAAAAATTAATAAAAAAATTATAACAATGAAAATTTTGTATTTTCTGCATCCTATTTAAAATGCAAAGTCGAAATTCCAAACGGTATTGCAGTTATAACGTATTTATGTATTGGCGATACAATGAAATTTTCTAATTATTATTTTCAAACTAAATAAAAACATTAGGATAATAACTGTTTGCATTTTTTGCAAATATCAAATCTCCCCAGACAAAATCGTGTAGGGCATGGACAAATATTAAGAACTGCGTTTTTAGTTTTTCGCTTTCGTTAAAAAAAGGTTACGCACCAAACGCGTTAAAGTTTTGGATCAAACAAAGTTAAAAAAAAACTTTTTTTGATGCCTCAACGTCTGACCATCACATCTATATAATTAAGGCATGCTGATTTCAATAGTAAAGTCCGTTTTCGAGTCAATGGAATAGTTTTCTTCCAAATTTGCTTTTAATTTCCGCTTTTTTTTTGCAGTTTTTTATATAAAAAAAAAAATCAGTTTTCACATATTAATATATTAAAGGCATTTTAGAAATCGCTGTCGGTGCGTAAGGTTTTTTTTTACCAAATTGAACTGAAATAGTTTTTTTTATCATTAATACAATATTTACCATTAGAAAACCCCTGGGGAGAATGTTGTCCAAAAAAAGTTATCACCCTAATAAACATATTAATAATAACAAATATTAAATAAATGAGAATTTTTAAAAAGTCGACATAATCTTCTACTTTTAAATAACTAACCAAAATTAACTGGTTACTGCAAAATTAGTGTTTTATTAAACAACTAAAATAACTACTCGAAACAACTATTAATGAAGTATAGTATTTTTGGTTAGTTAATTTTTGAAATGACTGTCTAAATTAGTCGTTTTTTTTTCTTAGAGAAAAATTACTGCAATAGCAGTTAAAGCAACTACTGCTGTTAACTACCCGAATGACCTACATGTAGTTGCTCTAAGAATATGCTGAGAGCATGTAATCTTTGGTTTTGGGAAGCATATCTAAAATCGAAAAAATTATGCTATTTTCGATTTCAATATTATTTGCATTTACAAGAAAATTAATTTAAAGATAAGTTCTCTGTTTTTAAATGCGAGGTGAATATTATTTTTAAAAGGCTAGTAACTTTAAAAAAAACAGACTTTATCTTTAACCACAGATATTTAAATATAAATTTTACATTCTTAACTATGGTTAAGACCTAAACTTTATTTATTATAAAAGGTTTGTGATTTGTAACAATTTCAAAATAGTAAATGACTGATTCCATATAAAACCATCATAAAATATCAAATTGTCGACCCCTACCACCTTCAATTTTTACCAAACTTGGAAGGTAGGTTGTGAAAATATCTCGTTTTAAAATATGAAAGAAAAATCAAAATTTAACAAAAGTAGTTGTACTTAATCGTCCATATCTTTTTAACGGTTACAGCTACGTGTTTCATTGATACCTCCACTTAAAGACACTGTTGTCGTGATTTAAATAATAATCAAAACAATATTTTTTTTTAAGATAAAATGCATTTTTTTAAACCCGCTATTTAAACCGCTGTATTTCAAAAAAACTTGTTTTTTAAAACTTTCAAAAAAATATTAATACTTTTAAAGGCACTTAAATAGTGCACGAAAATAATTTATGCATTTTTTCAAAAAACTGATTTTCTAAAATTTTTAAAAAAATATATGTAAATTGTAAGTTATTCTTTTATACCGTTACCAAATCCCTATGTGGTGCTCCTGCATGCTTCTGAGTTATCGGCTTTTTAGTTAATTTTTTCACATATTTATTCATAACTCAGGATACTGTAAGAGCTCCACATAGGGATTTGGACACGGCATAGGGAAGTAATTTATATTTAACATATCGCACTTGATCAACAAGAGGGTATTAACTCAAAATTTTTAAAATATCACTTTTTTCAAGAAATCAACTAACAACATCAATATCTATCTATTGTAAAAATTTCAACGTATTCCGATTACTCTTTCATCTCGAAAACCACTTTTGAGACCATTTTCATGATAATGTAGTGATTACTTTTATTTCAACAAAAATTTATTATTTTGAGTTAATACAAAAGTTCAAATATAAATGAATCGTATATTTTCATAAAAAAGGTATTATTTTGATTTGAGCCTTTATTTATGTTAAAAATAATCAAACTGTTTTATTTATATTTGGTTGTATTTTGAGTTGATACTGTTTTGTTGATAAAATTTGTTTTATTCTATAAATTTAAATCGATAAAATTTCAAAAAAATGGTATTAACTCAATAAATTGATTTTTTTTGCAATGAGTGGTAAAATTTATAACAAAAACTATGTATATATATTTTCAAATGGAATTTGCTTATTATGATATGTTTGAATTTTTAAATTCTGTTAAAATGTGGCCATAAACAGTTTTTTGACTCTACTGAAAATTTTAAAATTTTGAGTTAATACCCTCTTGTTGCTCAAGTGCGATATGTTTTTTTAAAAATTTAAAAAAAAAAACAGTTTTTTTAAATACACCTTTTTGAACCGCGGTTTTTGAAAACAATGCATTTGCTGTGAAGAAGTGAATAATTTGTGTATACTAGTAAAAGTAGCTTTAACACGTTCGCCACTCAGCGTCACATATATGTGACGTGGGTGTTTTCAAAAAAACTCATGTCACATATATGTGTCGCATAGTTATTTAAATGTTTTCCTTTTATTTCACGAAAGTTTGTAGGAAGTAATTTTCTCTGGCAAGGTGACAGATATATATATGTGCTGTGGTTTGTGCATACGCTAAGCAGTTATTTTAAAATTTCTTTTTTTTGACACATTTTTTTTTTGTTCGTGAGTTTTTTTTTGAAAGTTCGAAAAATTGGTGAGTGGCGAAAGTGTTAAAATGAGGTATCATTGATTCTCGTAGATTATGCCTTTAAAAATTTATGGAATATTATGTATGACTATTTTTTTAACATTTCTTAATATTTTTCATATTTGAAATGCCATATTTAAAGATCCGCTGAGAGTAGATTATAGTTATATGATGTACATCTTCTATACCAAGTTTGCTTGCAACCAGAAGGGGTGGAGGAAATCGAGTGGTTGATTTTATATGTTTTCAGTCAAATATGAAAATTTTGAATGGACAATTAGTATCGCTTTGTTTAAACAGAGGATATGTGATATCGAATTGAATACAATTTAAAGCCACATTCACACTATAAAGCAAAACACGTGCTTCGCCAAAACACGTGTTTAAGCTCTTTATTCTATTCCAACAGTTCTTTATTCCTTTCCACTGGTTTTGGCAAAACACGTGTTTTGCAAAGAAAAAATTAAGTAAAAAGTTGTATTAAAACATCATATATTTAGAATTGTATCCAGAATTGTTTTTGCATGCTTTTTTTCACTTCATTAATTCATTAGACCATTATTTAATGTATGCAAAAAAAGTTTATTCAACATATTTTTAATTAATACTTTATAATTTTATATTTAAAAAAGACATTCCCATCGAGATTATAGTGACGCTACTGCTGATAAAATGTGCAAGGATTTCAAATCATTAATGGGTCGTATTCAAACTAATGGACCAAATTCCAAATTAGCAAAGGGACCAAATGAAAGTTTGTTGTTGTAAGTAAAAATTAATAAATTTAAAATATATTTACATAAATTCATACCGGTTCCTTTCTAACTACAGAGCTGATTATGTCACCTGGAATGGAGCTAATCCTGATTTTTATCAAGGTCAAAGAAATCTTGCTATTGGACCTGAGCCTTCCCTGCGTTCTGAACGTGCTTATAAACCATTTGGTCATAATGGGGATTTGTGTAAGGGACCAAATGCAAGTTTGTCTAAAGGCAGTATTTATAATCAACAAAATACTTCTGCTAATCAAACGATGGATATTAAATGTAATTAAAAACGATTCCAATTTAATTAATATCTTTTTATGTATAAGAATTTGTGCCAAAAAATTATTAAATACTTTTTGCTTCTTATTTTAAAATAAGTCTTAAATATTATTATTAATATTAATATAAAATAAATTATCTCACATCTAATACAAATGATGCTTGATTAAAAAATAACTTTTTTGATTTTCTTTGTCATCGCCATTCCTAATGTAGGTTCTGAAAATCAATTCACGCACTTTAAATTCAGCTAATTTTACAGAAAAGTCTACTATTTTTAAAAAAATCATTTTCAAATTAAAATTTTTATGAAAATAGTCAAATTCGACTAACAAATCAGCAAAACTACAATTTATTTGGTGGCAAAATAACAGCAAATCAGGAAAAAATACATTTAAAAAAGATTTTCAGTAGAATCTACTAGTTTCCAAATTCGTTAATCGATTAATTGACTCTATGAAATAACCGAAGAGTGCTCCAAAAAAAAAAAATTGTGAGTTATTGACTGGACCCCCCTTAAAAATATGAATTTGGGTGTAAAACAGCGTATCCTAAAAAATTAGTACAATCGGATAAGAGGAACACGTGCCTCAATGGCCCTGAAGTTTAAAAAACGGTATATATGGGAAAAAATATTATTTTTTTTAAATTTCTTAATATTTTCAATATTTTAAGTTGATCTTCCATATAAAGGATTAAAACATCATAATAAACAGTAAATTATCTTTCTAATAAGGCAATAAAAACTAAAATCGGTTAAAAAACATCCAAGTTATTACAATTGCCCCCGGCAACTAATGTGTCACAGAACGCTTAATCAAGAAGTTCGAGCCCAAATTTTGAAATTCGTAGAAATAATGTAATGCAAAAACATTTTTGTATTTTATTAGCTCCAAGGTACTCAATTAAAAAGTATTTTTTATCATGTGCTTTGCAAACTCGTTTTAAACTAAAGCCAAAAAAGCCTGAATTATTAAACACAGTTTTCAAATCTCCAATTTTAAAGTTTCAAAATTTTTTTTAAAGAAATTTAAAAAAATCAACAATTGAACTTTTAGTTTAAATTAAGCACATATTAAGGACTAAAACTTGAAAAAATTTAAGGTATTCCTCTTTTCTTTTGGCCAGTGCAGCGATTTAACTTCAGCGGATTTCAAGAAAACCGCGATTTTTGTCACTTATTAAGGTTTTAGGAATTTTTTATTTTTTTTTCAAATTCATCGCAAGTTTTAAAACTTATAACTTACGTTTTTTAATATCCTAAGATATAGTTGGATCAAAAAATGCTAGAGCTACATTTTCTGGCGGAAGATACCATAAATGGTTACCAAATTTACGTATTGCTTCATTACTTATATTTGTGTCAATATTGCTGTATTCATGAAGATTTTTAAGAAACGTTAAAGTTTACATTGGGGCTTCTACAGCCACTGGCGCTTTAAACCATACATTCAGATAAATGTTTACTATAAAAATACATACATCTTTAACACCATTCCTCTCACAATCAGTCATCTCGAATTCTTCACGAAACAAAAATATGTTTAGGCAATAAATCGCCTTAGCCATCCATCGGGCGTGATGATGTGCTCCAGGCATTCGGAAGGAAAAGTTTGGAACTGTGCCACCAAGGAAAATTATAGCCAGTTGCAGAAATTCTTTGTAATCATCCCTTGGGTGTTTTTCATTTGATGAACCTACATCAATGGGGATAAGAAACAGCGACTTCGATATTATTTGCATTTTAATGAAAACAAATAAAATAATTAATGAATACAGTTTATAATATTATTTTAAGAGGATTGAAGTTTTTAAACTTGCGATGAATTTGAAAAAAAAGTAAAAAAATTCATAAAACCTTAATAAGTGACAAAAATCGCTGTTTTCTCGAAATCCGCTGAAGTTAAATCGCTGCACTGGCCAAATGAAAAGAGGAATGCCTTCAGTTTTTTCAAGTTTTAGTCCTTAATATGTGCTTAATTAAAACTAAAAGTCCAATCGTTGATTTTTTTAAATTTCTTTAAAAAAAAATTTGAAACTTTAAAATTTGGAGATTTGAAAACTGTGTTTAATAATTCAGACTATTTTGGCTTTAGTTTAAAACGAGTTTGCAAAGCACATGATAAAAAATACTTTTTAATTGAGTACCTTGGAGCTAATAAAATACAAAAATGTTTTTGCATTACATTATTTCTACGAATTTCAAAATTTGGGATCGAACTTCTTGATTAAGCGTTCTGTGACACATTAGTTGCCGGGGGCAATTGTAATAACTTGGATGTTTTTTTAACCGATTTTAGTTTTTATTGCCTTATTAGAAAGATAATTTACTGTTTATTATGATTTTTTAATCCTTTAAGTGCAAGATCAACTTAAAATATTAAAAATTTTAAGAAATTTAAAAAAAGTCATATTTTTCCCATATATACCGTTTTTCAAACTTCAGGCCCGTTGAGGCACGTGTTGCTCTTATTCGATTGTCCTAATTTTATGTTGTTTTACACCCAAATTCATATTTTTAAGGGGGGTCCAGTCAATAACTGACATTTTTTTTGCTCCATACAAGGTTGGAGCAACCTAATATATACAGTCGCTCACAGCTTATTTGATGCAGTCATAAAATTTAAGAACAATCTCAAATATTTCAAAAGTTATTGCGAAAAGAGAAAAAAGAACACGCAATTCAATAACATTATTCAATTATAGATTTTATTTAACAAAAATTAACAAAACATATTTCTCCATAAAAAAGATATAATGAAATAAAAAAATTCTTTAACACTTTTGAGCTCACATCTTAAATGATGCACTAATTTACAGTCTTGATAAAATATAAAAATTATTTATTTGTTGTACCAATAATTACACCTAATACTTAGTAGGATATCCTTTTTGATCTAGGACAGCCTTATGTCGGGATTTCATAGACTCTACCAATACTTTTGTATAATCGGCACTAATTTTACCCCATTCCTCAAGTAACGCACGTTTCACATCTGCAGCATTAGAAATGTTGTGATTTCGGATTTTATTTTCAAGCACCGACCACAGATTCTCTATGACGTTAAGGTCTGGTCTCTGAGCAGGTGTCTGCACAACATGTGCGCAGTTCCAGATAAGCCAATTCTTCACAATACCAGATGTGTGCTTGGAATCATTATCTTGGTAGAATCTAAATGAATCCCTAATACCAAGTTTCTCAGCACTCTGTTGGAGATTGTCCTTAAGTAGATCTAGATACATATTTTTGTCCATGTTTCCTTCAATAAAGATCAAATTTCCGACTCCTGAGTACAACATGCAGCCCCACACCATTACACTACATCCACTGTGTTTAACCGTACTGCGCAAATTACGTGGATTTAGGGCGGTGTTTGGTTTTCTTCAAACATAGGACTTGCCATCTGATCTAAATAGATTAAATTTGCTTTCATCAGCAAAAATAACGGACTCCCAATAGGAAACATCCCTGTTTAGATGTTCACAAGAAAACTCTATTCTACGTTTTCTATTAGTGGCATTAATGAATGGCTTGTTTCGGGCAGTACGCCCATGAAAATCAGCTTCTCGCAAAACTCTTCGAATAGTTTCCGGATTGCAGGGCTTACCTAAGTACTTTTCAGCTTTAACTGCTAACTTTGGAGCACTAAGATCGGGTTTTTCCTTAACCTGTCTTACGATCCAACGCTAATCTACATCATTGAATATCTTATTTGGTGCATATCTACCCTTGTTTTCGATTCTATTTTCGTGGAGAAACCTTTCAATGATGTGCTGGACTGTTGAAGAACTTAATGCGACAATTTCAGCAATTTTCCGTTGGCTCTTTCCCTCTCTGAAATGCCGAATTACATCCCACCGCTTTACAATCGATGTTCGTTTTCCCATTCTTAACAAATACGAATAAATATTTGAATTCAAACTTTTTTTGTCAAATACCACTTTAAATTGATCTTAAGCATTGATATGCACCAAAAATGTAAAATATTGATCCGTTATTTTTCTCTTAGATAACGGTTTTATATAATGCATAATTTAAGCTGTGAACAGATTTAAATTAGAACATGAATTGTTTTGTTGGTATATCTTCGTGAGTGTAATTTTTTGTTGTTGTTTCTTCTTTATTATAATAATGAGACAAATGTTTTGAAATAGAGTGTGCGTTTTATCTTTAAAATGCAATAAATTTCGACATATTTACTTTTTTCAAAAAATTATTGATGCATCAAATAAGCCGTGAGCGACTGTATATTTCATCATTATTAGGTTTAAATAAAACACTTATTAATTTTTTCCATAGACCGATCAAAGTTTTCTTTTTGAAGTCCATAGATTACATCTCAAACTCTTCTTCTTTTAACAACAACCCCATTTTTTCATAAGCATTCAAATATTTTTTGTGTAGGTATACGACGAATGTCCAACACATTCTCATGAGTTACGTGCACTGACAGCCAATGTCAAAGAGTTTGAGATCTATGCAATCTATGGTGGTCACATAGCTAATTGAAAAAATTCATAAATGCTATTGTTTTAATAATAAATAATTTGTTTACAAGCTATAAACAATTATCAGTAACCATAGTAACATTTAAAAATTTAAAAAATAATTCGAATATTTAAAGTTTAAATTCACCAAAAAAAAATATACAGAAATTTCAAGGACCCGTGTAAAAATAGTTATATCTAGTCATATATAATATCTGACTTTGAATGAAGTCACATTACGGCTAATATCATTATATACAAATACATCTGATCATTTTTGTTGAGAGATTTTTTTATATTGTCTCCAAATCTTACTCCATATATAACTACGTAAGCCTTATAGTAATCCAAATATATGTAGTGATCGATAGGATTATATATGATCCCATGCTAAGTCTTATTAAACTATATGTGATGCCATACTGAAAATATTTTAATTACAATTTTATATGATATTATATACAATAACATACATATTTTAGTACAGTTCAATATCGAATTAAGTTAACGAAAGTTAAGATTTTCTTACATATGGCTTCACTATTTAACCATATTATTTTTATAACGAAATTATTTACAAGTGATTTAGTTTATATAAATTCAAATAAAAATGTGTACATTTTATAAGACAATACCATTTAATTATATATTTTTGAAACACTAAATTTGTTCTTGATAATTATTAATCATTTCGTTGTTTCATTTAAAAAAATGTTGGTCTTTCAAATTGTTGATTTCTAGAAATTTAATTTTAAACTTAAATGCTTTTAAGCAAAACTTCATGTTACTGAAAGCATACCTACTATCGGCTAAAAATTTATAAAATCAGATATATTTATATAAATGTAATTTAATGTCCCGATTATGGGCAAATCTCGGGTAAAATTGTATCAAATCATATCTAATTTGATATAATTAGATACATTTAGATGACCCATGGGAACTTATCAAATGAGATATCGTTTTATTAAATATCATATTAAAATTTTTACCCGGGGAGTTACTTATATTTATTTTATTAATTACTGGGGTAATTCTTAAATGATTTTGGATTTTTATACCTTTTTGAATACATAATTTTATCTTAATCTCGATTACTTTATCATCAGGAGTAAAAACTATTGCAATATTGCAAAAAAAAACAGCAAAAACTAAAAAAAAAATATCCCTTTTTCCCATATAAACGCATGTTTTGATCTTTAAGGCCCTATCGGGTAGGGAAGGCGTGGTCGTAGGGGCGTAAAATTTCACATGAGTAATTTTCAAGACAAATACAAAAATATTAGAGGGAGCGTCTCAACATTTCTAACATTTAACTTTAAGGGACACTCTAATGTACATCATATAAGTATAACTTCGTCCAAATGCAGGACAGCTAATCCTAGCGGATCTTGAAATATCACGTTTCAAAATATGAAAAATATTCGAAAATTTTCAAAAGTATTGGTACATAATATTCCATATATTTTTAACGGCTTAAGCTACGAGAGCCATTGATACCTCGTTTTAAAGCTACTTAAAATTGTGGTTTTACCAGTGCACACACATTATTCACTTTTCCACGGTAAAATGCATTGTTTTCTAAAACCACGGTTCAAAGGGCGGTATTTCAAAAAACTGGGTTTCTAAAACTTCAAAATATAAAACTTCAAAAATATATGCTAAATTAGTTCCCTATGCCTTGCCCATATTCCTACGTGGAGATGAAAATAAATTAACTAAAAAGCCGTTAATTCAGAAACTTGTAGTAGTACCATGTAGGAGTTTGTTGACGGTATAGAAGAATAATTGACAGTTAAGATATAATTTTTTTTAAAAATTTTAGAAAACCAGTTTTTTGAAATACAACGGTTTGAATCACGGATTTTGACAAAATGCATTTTACCGTCAGGAGTGAATTATTTTTGTGAAACAGTAAAACCACAATTTAAGTACTTTTAAAATAAGGATCAATGACTATTGTAGCTTAAACCGTTAAAAAGATATGGGTAATTATGTTCAACTACATTTGCAAAACTCTTATTTTTATTTTTTCAATACATTATTTTTTTATGTAAATCTTTTTTTTACTATATTTAGTATATTTTTATAGATTTCTATCCATAACATTGAATTTCGCAAGAGCTCCACATATTAATTTGGCAACAACATAGTGGAATAAATTATAATTAAATTATAATTGAAAAATTTTAAGACCAGTTTTTTAAAAAAGCGTTTTAAACCGCGGATTTTGAAAATAATTGATAAAATTGATAACAGTGGCTTTAAAATGGTCGATTAAGTACGACAACTTATGTTAAATTTACAATTTTTTTTTCATATTTTAAAACGCGATATTTCCACAACCGTTAGAGCTAACCTAAAACTTGTACGATACGATGACATATCAATATGACACCTTCCGTACCAAGTTTGATTAAAATTAAGTAGGTAGAATTCGAAAATTGGATATTTTTTTGACGGTTTTATATGGAATTAGTCTATTGTTGTTTAAAAAAAGATAAGAAAAAAACAATCGTAGAAGTTAAAAAAGTTTAAACAAATTGAAAATTGTTATTAAGAAAATCTCTAAATATTAGTATTAACAATATAAAGTATAATTTTAAAGACGAAGTAATTTTGATTTAAATAGCGTTTCAAAATCGGTTAAAATATAACAGTTACAAATAGTTAAATGCACTAGTCGCAAAAAATACATCGGGTTCTGATGAGCTCTTTGCCAATAAATATTAGTAAGATATGAAGACTACCAGATTCCAAAGTATGTCAATTACTTGAAAAATTTTGAAAGCTGGAATAATCTGTTTTTAAGATTTGTGGTTTTAAAACAATTGTTTCTTTCCAAAAATGTATACATATGAACATCAAATGCAGTTTTGGAATATCGCGGTGCGAAAAAAATTGCAAAATGTATTAAAAAACATTGAGGCATTTATTTGTCCATACAAATGCTTATGCAAAGAGAAAGCAATGCATCTTTTTGTAAGATTTTAGTTTGCTTAATACATGAGGTTGGCGACGTTTTTCTCATATACTTATATGCCAGTATTCGATAATACAAAAAGCAATGCATCAATTCTTTAATCACAAATATAAATTCAATTGTTATTCTTGTTTGGAAAATTAAGCCTCAATTTCAACTGACACATTTGTTATTTCCAATATAACTTTTCAGTTTAACCGTTTAAATTTTAACTGTACATTCAGTGATCCAGCTTAAATCATTTAATGAACCAGGTCAAAATAACAATTTTAACGTTATTCTCAATATTGTCGATTTCACTGAAAATGCGTTATAAAAACGGTTTTTGCAAAATTTTAAATGACAGCTCTTATCCGTGTCATTCAAATTGTAATATAGGGTAAACGTCCCTAAGTTCGGCATGTACCAATAGTCGGCATATTTTGAATTAAAATGTAAATAAATAGGAATAACGGTAGTTATATATTTAAATAAGATTTACTTTTAATAGAAAATATACTTATTTATCTCTATGTAATGATTAAATTTCACTGAGATGAGTATTTTATTATATTTTTGTCCTCAGTCAGTGACAGTCTTTCAACACGTGCGGTAGTGCTTGTTTTTTAAGTAATTTTTTAGTGGCAAAGCCAACTTAAACAAGTAAGTAATCATATTAATTGAAGTAATTTTTTAACCAAAGCTGATTCTAAGGATAGAAATAAGTTAAAATATTGCTTTTAATGTGCAGGATTTAATAAAAAAATATTATTTTGCTCATTTTGAAGCCTGCCGACATTAGGGACAAAAATTTCTATGATTTCCAATGGTCGGCATGTGGGTGCCGACTACTGGAAAATTAGTATTTTCTCATATTAAGCTCAAATTCCAGTAAAATGCTTATTACTCATCTCTCATGCCTCTGGTTATAAAGAAAATGAGTTCAAAATGAGTTTACCCAGTAGTCGGCATAGTTTATATTGGGTATTTTAAGACCTGCCGAGTATAGGACAAAAAGTGTTCTGAAGTCGGCAGCAGCTTTTATTCCTACTTTTGTTTGACTGAAAGTCCCAAAACAGAATAACATTTTAAGCTTCAGTACATTCAGACAGTGGCAATTGAATCCGGAAAATGATAACAAATTAATTTCGAAGTCCACTTTTTGTCCGCTTCTCCATAAGGTTCTTTCTAACCTAAACATGGAAGATACCATTAAAAATGGGTTTCGGAAGTGCGGTTTATATCCTTTCAATCCTGATAACGTTGACTACACCAAATGTGTCAAAAATCAATTGGAGTTTTTGTCCGGTGATCATCACGAAATCGACAAAAGATTTAAAGAAACAGATTTTGATGCAGCCATTAAAATAATTAACCGAATAGATCCTAATTTACGACAACGTGGTATTAATCCCGATGTCATTGTTGAAGAAATCGTTAACTTAAAAAAAAAGAAAATGATCAAACTGTTGAAATTTTAAGTAACGTTACTATAGAGTCAGGCACATACATAATTAATGTAGAAGAGGTTTTGGAAATGCAAACAAAGGAGATAACATCAACTTTAGCAACAGATAATCATAGTAACCCTTTGGAACCTGTTCACTGCTTATCTATAACTGCATCAAAACATCATGATAACGATAATTCGTTTAAACCTTCCAATTGCTCAAGTCCAGCCCCATCTACTCTTCCAGAGAATAGCTCATCAGTTATTAGCACGAATACTAAAAATTACTTTTTTAAGTCCATAAGCTGCTCTCCAGTTACTGGTACTAAAAATGTTCTATCTAATTTGCCACATATGTACATGCTTTTACTGTTTCTATTATTAAACTCCTATAGGCGCTACACTAATTAAAAACAATGCAATTTCGATATCACCAACATTTGAAAAACATTTGTATTTCCCAAAACCATCAACTTCCTCAAAATTCGCATCAAGACCCAAGGCCCCAAGTGCAATATCCGCTCTAGCATGGAGGGTGCATGTAGAGTCAAAAAAACATGAAAAAAATGCCAAAGCTGAAGCTGTAAAAAATAGAAAAGTTGAACGCCAAAAAAGAAAGATGGAAAAAGAGAACAAACCAAAGAAAGTTAAAAAAGGGAAGCAAAAACAAGTTTGTGGCACGTGTGAAGAAGATTTGGACACTGATGCTGAGGATGATGGACTGAAATACGTAGGATGTGATATTTGTCCACTATGGTTTCACCTTAAATGCACTAATTTAAAAGAACTGTCATATGACCATGTAAATGAGATGGATTGTGTATGCAAAACATGCAAAGACCAAATAGACTGAAGTTGCTACCAAATATCATTTTTATTTATTAACTACCTAGTTTAGAAAATGAATTTGAAACAAGTACAAATACCCATTAAATAGGTATACATTTTTAAAGTTTTTATATAATAATGTAAGTAATTGATGAATTCCAAAGATCGGCATTTATAAGTACCTGCCTTTTTTTTATTGTCTTATTTTTTTATTCTCTTATTAGTTTTTATTAAAAATTTTAAATAAAAAAATTACTTGAATTCCTTTATCTACGATGTTATTCTTTAATAAAAATGGCATGCCGACAATAGGGTCATAATATGCCGAATTTAGGAAAACTTGTGCCGACCACTGGCAAAAACGATGCATTTTAGAAAATACGTAAATTACCCAAATTTAATAAAAAAGTATTTGAAAACAGTTAAGTGTATCTGAAACAATGCCAATTACTGAGTATTAATAACTAGTTGTCACCCCAATACTATGTTCACATTCGTAAGGGCACCAGTTTAAAAAAAAAAAAAATTAAACTGCCGACTACTGGTACACTTACCCTATTTGCCGGGAGTAGAAATTTTTGTAATTTTCAAAATAAAAAATATCGTTTGAATGAAATCGTTTTTTCAACAATGCCAACCGCGATTAAAACTTTAGTTTAAATATAAAATAAAAAAAAACTTTTTAAAATTTCATTATAAAACTATAGTTTTATTTAAAAGACCATTACTAATTTACTTCTTTTTGCCATCATTTTCAACATTTTCGGCATTTTCACGGGCTTGCTTGGCACGGATGCCAACAAGACGAGCATCAGAACGAGCCTAAAATTGGGAAAGAAAGAACAATTCAATAAAATTCTTCGAAATTTGTAAATAATTAAAAATATTTTACCTTGCGCAAAGTAGCGAAAGCCTTGAATTTCTTCTCTTCCTTGGTAACTTCACGGAATTCAATGGTAGGTTGTTCCTTCTTAATGGGCATAATTTCACCCTTAAGTTGGGTAGCCAACTTGCATTCTTCAAGAGAAGATTCACCCTTGCGGATTTTCTTCTCATTGATGGGGAATAGAATCAATTTGCTCTTGTATTCCTTCAAGCGTTGAATGTTGCGCTGACGGGATTCAATAGATTTGTTCTTACGTCTGCGATCAACAGCGATGCCAACAGTCTTGGCAAAACCAGCAGAGAGACCAGCACCCTGAAAAGAAACATTAATACCACAATTATTTTTTATCCATTGACAAATGGGAAATATCGAATTTACCTTTAATTCTTCCAATGTGAAACCACGTCCGGCACGCAACTTTGTATGATAACGGATGGTGGGGCATCTGACAACGGGGCGGAGGGGACCAGCAGCAGGGCGGGGGAAGACATCCTTAGCTTTCTTAATGCGGTTATTACGCCTGCGGATTTTGCGGGCGGGCTGATTAAACCAGGTTTTAACATGACGCTGCCACCACTTGTGGAAATGTTGGTTTGGAATCATATTATTTCCCTTACCCATTTTGTTGTTTTGTCTGCAAATGTAAATGAAAAAACAGTTTTATTTCCCATTTCTCATAAACATATTTCAGCTGTAATTATAACCACACAAAAATAAATTTCTTTGTACACACCACGTGGCCTCATGATTTTTTAAGTTTTTTTCTTTTATATTTAATAGTTCTTCATTTATGTTTATTATTTTATATATTTGCTATTGGGCCATATAATTTCACTTTTATTCGCTTGAATTTGTATCAATTTCTATTAATTTTCTTAAAAACTCATCAGCAAAAATTTTTTACAAACCTTTTACTCCCAACAACGAATCAAAAAGGAAAAGTGCAGCCAACTTAGCAATGTCGAAAAAACATTTTTCGAACTTATTACGGTTATTTTCGAACATCATATACAACTCTGTAAATATCGGAAATACATCCATGTATGCAGTGATGACATCTTTTAAAAATATTTAACACCGGACTGAAAATAGCGTTTTTATAATTTTTTTTCCACTCTAGCAGTTAGATCTCATTCCCTGTCTTGACAAAATCTATGATTTGGGCAAAGTTATCCAAGTTCTTATTCGTTAATATTAGAAAATTTATCAAAAATGCTTTATGTAGGACGAAAAAAAAATTTTACACTGTTAATAGCGGAAACACAGGTTTCTTCACAATTCTCATTTTGTAGTAGCTTTCATGCAGCAAAGACTGTCCGTGAAGATGGAAATTTTCAAAGCCCTATCTCCAATATCAGGATAGCTCTATTAAAATATATGTTAATAGAATAAAGAATGTAATTGGAAAATTGTGCAATATTATTGACAGGATATGGGTACCTCAATGTAGAATAATTCTTTGTAAAACGAATCATAAAATGTTGCTAAATTGTATGATTTTACACAACACATAATTTTAATGTTTCTATTCGATTACCATATATGTTAATAGATTAAAGAACAAAATTGTAAAATTGCGCAATAATTTTGGTAGTCTATGGGTTGTTGAGCAATTGAAAGATTTTGTTGTTTAATCTACTACGGTAATATAACAAACAACAAAAACGAGAAGTTAATACTCATGGTTTCGATGATGTACTTTGGTATTAATAAAAAAAGAGTGACAAGAAAACAAATACATTTAAAAAAATATAAGTGGTGTGTCGGCTTTCTTTTTAATCGATGACAGTGTGAAGAACAATATATTTTTCCGCAATATTTTAGGAATACGAATGAAATCTGATATTTTTTTACTCCAAAATCATACGACACAAAAAATTGGCTTGTTTTTTCTTATACATGTTAAGAAATCCAATACCAAATTTAATATTAGGCACGTTAACTGTTAATACCTTTGATTTGTTCGACGTTGATAAGTACATTCATATATATTAAAAGTGCTTCCAATCGTTTTTTTTTTTTCATTTCCATGTTAAGTGTGAGAAAAAACAAGTCTACGGTAAAAAGGAATTTAGCATTTAGGTGTGAACGCAATATTAATCCCTTATTTGAAAACCGAGTGGAACTTTATTATTAACAAAATTATTTAAAAACCGCAAAGATGGCATTACTGCGTGCAGGTAACCGATTCGTTGTCGATTATTCACGTATTTTTAGTCGATATTGATAAAGATTCGATGACGCGATTGTAAAAAAAATAATTATCTAAAATTAATCAAAAATATTGTTGACAATTCAAAAATAGTTCGACATATTTACATATTTTTTTTTTGTTATTTGGAAAAAAATATGTCGGATCCTTTGCAAGATGCTCCAGTTACACCTCACATAGCGGCATTAAAATTTGCCAAATTACACAGTCCCAAAATGAAAAGTGTGTATTGGCGTTACTTTGGTTTTCCAACAAATGAAGATAACTGCATCATAACAAAACAGAATGTGGTCTGTACCCTATGTCACAAGGTGCTGACCAATCATGGCAATACCACAAATTTACGAGCTCATCTTCAGTATCGCCACAAGGAAGTATTCAATCAAATTGTACAAGAAAATGGTATACATGTACCACCGCGTAAGCCCCAAACAAAAATGACAGCTTATAGTAGTCCCACGAAAATGAAACGTGAAGCATTGGAACGTAAACATAATGTCAAGATGGAATATTCATCTTCGGTATTAACTGACAGTCTATCTAATGATGCTTCTATTGAAAATAGTGACCATAACATACTCTATGAATCAGTTGTACCAATGACATATGAAGATGATGATGTTATTGATACTAATCATTTTACTAAAATCGAAGTCACTTGCCCTGGCACTGGGGATATCAAACCGTCTTGTAGTGAACTTTTGCAACTGACCAGTCGCAATATGGAACATACTACCAAATATCGGATTCGTAGTAACAGCAATTCAATGGCAAATGAGACAACAACATCCATCGATAGTTATCAATTACAGGAAGCACTAGTTCATTTAGTTATCATCGATATTCGTAGTGTACAGAGTTTATATGATCCGGGTATGACAAAATTCATACAAATTCTCTGTGGTGGCAATGTTAAAATGCCGGAAATGAAAAAGGTAAATATTTTCGATTAACTAGAATCTAAATAGTTTATTCTTATTTAATTCATTACATTTTCCAGAATTAAAATATATTTACTAAATAGTGATGTTTCCATGTTATTTATTTTAAATTTTTTAGATTGAATCATGTATTAAAGAAATACATAGCGATAAACACACAACCTTAACTGATCAAATTAAAGTTCATTCCCAAATAAAACCATATTCTTTGGGTTTTGAAATGTGGACAAATGTTGAGCAAAAACATTTCCTATCCATATTTTTCAACTACACCACTGATGCTCCCGAATATAATCTAATAAATCAAATCTATTGTACAATAGAATATAATAAATTTACTGCTATCGATTCGATTTTTGAAGATTTTAATTTACAAAATTGTTCAGCAGCTATAATTAATTGTGATTATGATGAATATTTAAAACATTTTCTAATTAGTAAAGGTAATATTATAATAAAAAAACAAACATTGTTGGAATTCACAGTTCGTGCTAATCTAAGCAAGTTATTTTTTTAAACATGCTATTTTACAACGATACAAGGTTAATCCTTTGAGGACGATACATTTTCGTGATCTCTGACATAATAGTAGTTAGGTCAAGTTGTTTCTGACAAAAACTGTTGAAAAGTAACGAAATTGCAAATTTCGTAAAAATGGTACGTGCTGTGAAAATATTTGGAAAACCACAATATTTTCACAAAATTTTCTATGGGAGCATATCTCAAAACTAAGATATTTGAAATTATTCTTACATACCAGTAATGTATTTATTTAAATATGAAGTTTAATACCCATATTGAATATGTTGCCACCCTGTGGCGAAATATAGTGCTGCGGGTAACTTCGTCTAAATTCCAAACGAAATTCCAAAAATAAAAAATACGGGTAGACTAAAACTTAATAGCGAATAATATATGTGAGTTTCGAATACCACGAAAAGTTGAGCATGCACTGACATGCTACTTTATACTGGTGATGTGCATTTCAAATACTTTGCATTAGATACCAAATACATAAATAATTGGCCATGAGGGCTTTCTTTGTATTGATATTAATAAATAAATAAATAAATTTATATATAGTTTCTTTGGAAGAAATGTGAAAAAAATCTCAAAAACAGAAAAAAGCTAATTTTTGAACCTCTAAATGTGGGATTGGAAAGCTAAAAAAAATATGGGTCTCTTAATTTTTGATTCTTTATTACATATCCAAATTTCATCGCAATCGGAGGGAACCTATCCACGGACTCACCTTAACTTTTATTTAAAAAAATCTTTAACCCTTTTTGGACTGGGGACAAATATCCACGAAACGTAATTTTAATTATGACTACACATTTGCAAAGCTTTTAAATTGACCAAAAAAATACTTCCACCTAATATAATTAATTATTTAATGTAATTTTATCTTCATACGGTTAATGTTTCGACTTTTGACCAAAAAAGACCCACTAGGAAATTTACAGAATAATTTCATTCAGATTTTCATTAAATTTGGATATGTGATAAAGGCTACTAAACTGAATTGTGCATTGGTATTAGCTAATTCTGTCTCTTCTGATCAAAACAATACTTGTGTGTACGTAGTGTGACCAAACTCCAATTTAGTCGCAGTCAACGCTGTGTCGATCGTGGCTCAACTCGTTAAGAGGTGAGATTACGATGCATAGCTTGATGCTAAGACCGTGAGTTCAAATCACAGTACGACACCAAAAAATAAAAAGTTTTTCATATAGAGCAAAATTAACAATATAAAATACTTTGATCAATTGACACATAAATTAACCACTGACGAGTCCCAGGAGGGGGACGAAACTGCGGCAGTCTGGTGTATCCCTTCTGTCCGTAAAATTTTTCAATAAAAATGTTTTCTTCTTCTTCCTGTAAAGAGACTAACTAAAGAAATATTCTACAGTAATTAATATAAAAAATTAATTACGATTGTCATTATCTGACGGTTGCAAAACACTTTCTAACATAAACTATTTTTAGTTTGAACTTATATTTTGCAATAAATATGAAATTGTTGTAAAGTATTAATAAATTTAATGTCTACTGACCGTTGACAGTTTCAAAATCATTGAAGTACATAACCCTTTATATCTCATTTTAAAAACATTTTAAATGGTTCAATTCGTTTGAACCAGATATGGATTTACCAAACCCTCCTCTTTAAATCACCTCTGACCATATTTATATTTTACCTGAATAAAAAGTGCCCAACACCCTTTGGCAAAAATAATTTTCTGTGGTCGTCAAAAGATTAAATTGTGAATTCCTTCATTATTAAAACCTAAATTTTTTTAAATTTACCATATTTGTTGCAGATATACCAGTTATTGTATCTTATGATACAATTGTTAATAATTGTATTAAAAACGTTATTCAATTGCCAGCTGTATCATCGATAATTGATGAAATTAAAGATACGATAATGCGTTATAATTTGGAAATAAGTACCAAGGTATATTTACAAATTTGAGTATAATATTTTAATGTGTAAGTTTTTTTTCTATTGGTGATAATTTAAGGATATTGAAATACCTACAATATATGACGATTTTCCCTGGACCTATTATGAACTTTTTAAATTTTTTTCCGAAACTCTATCTTGGCCAGAAGACGTTGAATCATTAGTGGCTTCTAGTAAAACAGTTTTAGAAATTTTAAGCACTCTTTCAGTAAGTAGTCCTGGGTGGAATTGTTTTGTTTTTTTTTTATTGGTAATACATTTTCTTAATTGCAGGTAACTTTAGATACTTTAAAGGGTGAAGATATACCACTCAGTAGCATGTTATCGCCGATAACTTCTAAAGTAATAACTAGAAAACTAGTAGTTCTTGAAATGGATGACCATTTTGCGGAGACTATTAAAAACACAATCACTGCTACATTGGATAAATTGTAAGTTTTTTAATTGTTTTAAATTGTTGAAAAAAAAACTCCCAATATTAGCCACCTCCATATAACGTACCGTTGTTTTGAAACCGAAAACAGTTTGGATTAAAATAACCTTCCAATGGCGAGCTCTTTCCTATCAAGGACAAATTTTATGAATGAAAAATTATTTGATTTATTAATTTACGAATTAAAAATCATCTTTAAAAATAGATAATTCTTTTAATTTAAAATTTAGTTTAATTTATAGATTCAATTTTGATTCGATTGAATATTTTACTTAATAATTTAATTTGCGAATTTTAAATCAAATCAACAGATTTGTTTGTATTGCCTATGTAGTATATCCTTTAGTTAACCAAATTTTGGGATAGATCTAACATTTAAATTTAAAAATTTCATTCTTTTTTTCCAGAGTACTATCCGACATTCATTTAACTATTTCAGCATTATTGGATCCAAGATTTCATCGATTAATAAGTGTGAATAATTTTAGTTCATGTGTCAAAATTTTAACTGCAAAATATGATAAAATAACTGAATCACAAGGTATTTTGCGAGATAAAACCTCATCCAAAGCTGGACAAAATCGCTCAAAATCTACTACTTCTACCATTATCAAAAAATCGAGTAAGTTGGTATATTTTTCACTGTATAAAGATAATCAAGTGATTTGAAAACCTTAAAATTACTTAACACCTTGACTACAATCGGAAGTCATTTTTTTTTGAAGATTGTTATCCAGAGTTGCCAAATAATTATTTGAAAATATTAATTTCTTATCGTTTTTAATGGGACCTTTTTAAAAATGATCTTTTAATTTTTATATTTTTGATTATGTTGTTAAGAAAATACGAAAATGTATTTTTTGCATGTAATTTTTGATAATCTGACCCATCGGACCGTGAAATTTTCAATTACATAAAGTCTTAAACAGTGAAATGCATCCTCTCATTTTTCAACCTCCGCGGGGTTAGGCTAGAAAATGTTGCTTGCGCAACGTCAGCACTATACACTATAGCCTCTTCGTGTCGCTAACGATTTTGAGCGTTCGGCTGTTGCTTTGTTCTCATTGTGTTAAAAAAAACTCAGTCAATTGTTGTTAAACACTTGTTGAAGCAAGATTACGCAACATAAAAAATTGAACTTCGTTTTTTTGCTTCACAAGCGTAAATATAATAGTATGTGTTATGCCCTTCACTGGCCTAAAACATTCCTGAATTTATTCCGTTTTCATTTATATACTACCACACTTATAAAAGTTATAATGTAAGGGTTGCCATATGACAATTTTAAAAAATAGTCAAAATCCACATATTTCCTAAAAGAAAATTAAAAATCGGTTAACCTAAAAAAAAAACGAGAGGTGGATCTTGCACATCGAACAAGTTTTCAATTTATTTTTTGATCAATGGTTATAATCTTTAATTTCAAACTGATATGTATATTAGTTCTCATGTAGTGAGTAAACTAGTTCATATGAATGCTTGAGGTTTGGCATGGGATTGTTACCGCTTTCAAAACGTGTTCTGATGATGGGAACCTAGAAAATTCCCGAAATAGATCTATCAACACATTCCTGAAAGGGTCAAATAATAAATTTGAAAACAAAAACTCTATAGATTATTTGTTAGGACAATATCCTAATGAAGAAATATAGAGTATATGGCCTCGAACTTGAATAATTTTCATTTTCATTGCACAATTAAAGGTCGAAAAAACATAATTTTTATTTTTAATAAAAATTATAACAAACTTGTGAAAAAAGGCAGAGTACCGCCTAGTTTACTTTCCCTGTTTTGTTAACTAACTTAACAAAATATAAAAAATGAGAGAGAAACAAAAAAACGTGTATTGAATATCCACCAGAGGTGGATCTTGCACATCGAACAAGTTTTCAATTTATTTTTTGATCAATGGTTATAATCTTTAATTTCAAACTGATATGTATATTAGTTCTCATGTAGTGAGTAAACTAGTTCATATGAATGCTTGAGGTTTGGCATGGGATTGTTACCGCTTTCAAAACGTGTTCTGATGATGGGAACCTAGAAAATTCCCGAAATAGATCTATCAACACATTCCTGAAAGGGTCAAATAATAAATTTGAAAACAAAAACTCTATAGATTATTTGTTAGGACAATATCCTAATGAAGAAATATAGAGTATATGGCCTCGAACTTGAATAATTTTCATTTTCATTGCACAATTAAAGGTCGAAAAAACATAATTTTTATTTTTAATAAAAATTATAACAAACTTGTGAAAAAAGGCAGAGTACCGCATAGTTTACTTTCCCTGTTTTGTTAACTAACTTAACAAAATATAAAAAATGAGAGAGTAACAAAAAAACGTGTATTGAATATCCACCAGAGGTGGATCTTGCACATCGAACAAGTTTTCAATTTATTTTTTGATCAATGGTTATAATCTTTAATTTCAAACTGATATGTATATTAGTTCTCATGTAGTGAGTAAACTAGTTCATATGAATGCTTGAGGTTTGGCATGGGATTGTTACCGCTTTCAAAACGTGTTCTGATGATGGGAACCTAGAAAATTCCCGAAATAGATCTATCAACACATTCCTGAAAGGGTCAAATAATAAATTTGAAAACAAAAACTCTATAGATTATTTGTTAGGACAATATCCTAATGAAGAAATATAGAGTATATGGCCTCGAACTTGAATAATTTTCATTTTCATTGCACAATTAAAGGTCGAAAAAATATAATTTTTATTTTTAATAAAAATTATAACAAACTTGTCTAAAAAAAAACTTTATTTTTGAATAACGATTTGTTACAGAATTATACAAAATTTTAATTTTTAAAATATATTAAGCCGTCTAGGATTTCTATCCTGTAAAAGTTTCGACTTTTATTGCTAATATATTCACTAGGGGGCGCTCTAATGCAACAAAAGTTACAAACAATTTTAATAACCCAGGTGAAAATGTTCATATATGATCATATATTGCCATATATGGTTTCATGTATGAGCATATATTGTTCCATATATGGGCATATATGAACATATATGTAATGTATGGGAGCATATATAGGTAAATACATTCAAATGAAAAGTTCATATATGGATATGAATGACACCATATATGATAATATATGATAATATATTGCATATATTGGTTCATATATGCCATATATCTCCATATATGTATTCATATATTATTCCATATATGGTTAATATGTTTTAATTTTTAATCAGATATGACCATATATGAGGATGCAATTTTTTTATTTTTAACCCTTATTCTGCCGGTCTACGAGTTCTTGACAAAAATATATAAATTAATGTTTTATTGATTTATAAAGACGATTGCAGAGAACGAGTTTTGCATTGAAATTTGAGTTGAAAATTGATGAAAATTGGTCCATCAACTGATATTATCACGCTAAATATACCATTGGTAAAATTTGTTGGCGAACACCTCCTTTCCGGGTGAGGGGTTTAAAGTTGGAATTTTGTTTTGCGATTTTATGAGTGGTTTAAAGTTGGTATTTTGTTTTGCGATTGTATCCAAAAGTTGTGAATGGGTCGAAAGGTATAATATGTCCCCTTTCATTAACCCATTAAAAGCTATCTTAAAATTTTGTATTTTTTCATCTTTTTTTATTAAAAATTCGCAACTAAAAAACTAATAAAACCTCCAAGTTTAAGTTTAACCAAGTTTATTTATTAACAGGGTCGTATTATACCTTAAATGAAAGCTCAATATCTTGTTTATAAATTACTGGCCTCAAAACATACCTATAATACAGATAATTTTTAAAATAAATAAAAAAGACAGGAAAATTTAAAAAAAATACCAAATGTTAAACTGACTCGTAATGGGTTAATGAATCTGGACATATTACTCTTTGGAAATATATTTAAAACACCTTTCCGATGATGCCTAAATGATTCAGATCCATTCACAACTTTTGTATAAAATCGCAAAGCAAAACTTTAAATTTGAAAAAATTTGGAAAAAAAAAAAGCTTTTTATATACGAGAATATAGGAAAAGTAATAATATATGACAAAATATGAACATTCATATATGACCATATATGAACATTCATATATGTCCATATACCCTAAAATTTCGGATCCTAACATATATGTATTCATATATGAACTCATATATGTGGCCATATATGATAATATATGAACTTTTTCACCTGGGAAAGCATGATTTTATATATTTGCAAAGTTTGGTTGAAAAATGTCCAGTGTATATATGACGTGTCATTAATGGATAATATTTAAATATTCTAATTAATTTTATTACAATTGGTTTCTTTTCTTATTATTCATTTAGATCTAGAGCTATTTTTTGATTTAACTGAAAGTCCCGATGAAGAATCTGTTCAACATGTTCCCAGCAGTGTTGAAACCGATTTAAAACGTTATCGCACTGATGTTTATTGTAGCCTGGACGAATCTCCATTTGAATGGTGGAATAAAATGAGTCATTTGTATGGCTCTTTAAAGCACTTGGCTGCACAATATCAATGTGTACCCTGTGTGGTTAATATGAATTATAAAAAAAATATTAAACAACAAATTATGGAACATCAACAACGTTACATGTTAACGGGCAATCTTATAGATGCAATTCTATTTTTACACTATAATTAAAATATAATTTATTTTACGTTTATTTAGATTGTTAATAAAAAAAAAAAATATTTGTTAAATATTTGTCTCCAAATCGATCGATGATTGTTTCGATTTTGAATTAACTTCATTAATTTATATATTATATTGCCTAATTTAAAGCTAGACTAAGCATTTGCAAATAAATTAAATTAAAAAAAACAAACATTTGAAATATAATTTTTAGTAAATATATTGGGAACCAACAAAAAATTTGTGGATAATAAATCAAAACTTAACTAAAATAAGTTTGATATAATTTTTATTTAAAATAAAAATTACGTTTTTTTCGATCTTTAATTGTGCAATGAAAATGAAAATTATTCAAGTTCGAGGCCATACTCTATATTTCTTTATTAGGATATTGTCCTAACAAATAATCTATAGAGTTTTGTTTTCAAATTTATAAATTGACCCTTTCAGGAATGTATTGATAGATCTATTTCGGGAATTTTTATAAAATCTAGAGAAGGAAAGAAATGTAGAGTATGGCCTCGAACTTGATTAATTTTCATTTTCACTTAACTAAAATGTTTCAGAATATCATAAAATCGATCCTTTATAACTCGTATTTTCACAATTTAAAAAAAGTTAAATAAATATAATTTTCAAATTTTAATTAAAATCAATAACTAAACAAACGAAAAACAATATATTTAACAATATAATCAAACTTAAAGCTACGAAGGTGTTTTTACTTCTGTTCCATCGTTGTCCGTTCTAGTTTTTGTATCAGTAGATTTCTTGGAAATTGTTTCAAATGGTTCACCTACAGTTATTGGTAAACGATCACCCCATCGACTTGCTTTAGCACATCTAAAGGCAGTTCTAAAAAAGAAAAAAAAAAAATATTTGTTTAAATATAGTAAAATATTAACATAAAATTCGTCACATACCTCCCCTGTTTAGATTGTGTAAATATGATTTCTTGTAATTTTCCTTCTGACGTACACATTCTACAAATAGCATGTTTAGAACGCAATAAAGTTGGACGTACTAAGCGTGGCCATGCACGGGTTTCATCTTCAGGTAGACCCTTTTTGAGTATAACATAACTAAATCTTGCTGTAGCAGGATTTAGCGATTTACTATTTAAATGTGTGGGTATAAAATTGATTTCGAAATTGCATGGTGTATGATCTTCTGGATTTGATAGACGAGGGCAGATGTTATCATGAGGACACTAAACAAAAATATTAGTTTATAAAAAAATTCAACGAATTCGCATTGAACTGTTAAAATTTGAGTGAATTATTTTAGATTTAATAAAATTTTTTAAATTATAAGATAAAGATGAAAACTGATCATGTTAAAAAAAAAAACATTTTGAATTTAAACTTACTGGTGCAAAAACATGCCCAACTAAATGATGTTCATCCAATGATATTATAAAATCTCTTGCTTCATTTATCAATTGCGAACCACGTCTTGTGCCTTCTTCAACTATTATCAAATAACCATCACACTTTTTCCATAAATTTAATATAACATCTAAACGACTTTGAGAACTGGCCAATTCGAAAAGTGAATGAGAACACATAATTAAATCGTATTTGGTCTGAAAGATTTTAAAGAATTTTATTTAAAACTAAACAAAATTAAAATGCTGTACACTCACCTCTAAACCGGGTAAAAACTGTCTATAGAAAACATTTCGCAGAGTTAACTGTTGATTTTCATTGCCTTCTCTTAAAATTAATTCGGACAGCTCGTTCATATTTTTCGAACTATCAACATTGAAATATTCAAATATGTAATCTTTCCATAAATTACTAGCAGCCCACATACCAGTGCCAACGCCTGAGCCAAAATCCAAATAACTTTGTGGTTTAAAATTCAAATCACGGGATTTGATTTCTTGTAGTATTCTCATCAAGACACCATATTCATGAGCTCCTCTGCCGATGGCATAAACTATAGATTCATATGGACCATATTGTATAGGTTTCCATGCAAATGTCCTTTCTCTTAGTCTTCTCTGCACCATTTTTTCTCTGCGTTGCTGCCATTTTGTTTTACCCTCTTCGCTTAGAGTTGCATATTGTTCCCTAGGCATAATTGTCTCAATTTCATCCATAATTTTTTTCATCTTACCCTTCATTTCTTCCATCTCTACTGGTGGATGTCGGGAGGCTATTAAAAAATTTAACTTCTTGCAATCCTCCATTATTGTTTTGGTAGGATAATCTCCCACTACCTTTTGCAATGCTTTATTTATATTTGCCGGCAACAGCGTGCGTTTGAATTTCATAATTCCTGGATGTTGTCTTGGTTTAACTTCATCACTTTCAATTTTTTGCATAACATTTCCATCAATTTCTACGGCTATTTTACTGGTACAGCGCCTTAATTCTTTGAAGGCCATATATTGTATAGGTTTAGTTATATTTTTCATTGATAAATTCATTTTATTTTTTTATATGAAATTTAACACGAAACTTATGCACAATTAAAAAATAAAGAAACTAAGAAATAGTGTGGTAAATTAAGAACTAGGTACTCGATATCAACTAATTTTCTGGGTACTTAATACCAAAAAGTACCTACTTTCGGGGCTATATATTTGAAATTTATTTATAAATCGGTCCATACAATAATTTTCCAAGTTGTGTAGACATATTGACAGTGTGTTCATTAAACTGAAGGTTGAGAAATATTGTTGAATAAATCAAATCATTTTCTATTGAATTATTGTGTAATTTAATTTTGCACAGTTTGTACACTTTTAGGCTATATTAAACTTGAATATTGTAGATATATTTTGAAACAAAGAGGCTGCAATTTTTTAATGGTGATTGTCATAATGATATAAAATATTGAGCCATTTTATTGAACATAATATGGCTAGTGTATGGGATTCTAAAGAACTCAAAAACTCTATTAAAAACAGAAAAAAAACATAAAAAAGGAAGCGCCATCAAAAAAATAAATGAAGAACGGAAAAAATTTAATTTTTTAATTTAATAATTTGTGTAAATTGCATTTAAAAATATTGAATTATAAAATTCAAAAAGTATCGAATACCTAATTAAAAAGTACTGGGTAGTATCGGAAGTTCAAAAGTAGCGAATTTTACAACACTAAGTCCCCATTTAGACGTGCGAACATTTGGAAGGAAAACATTTGGAATTCTCTTTTGTTTTTTCTTTCGCGTTCACACAGTCGAACATGTTGCCGGCAACATTCCATTATTATTATTTGCTTTTTTGACATTTGTCTTATTTGTGCTGTGTTTTTTATCTTTAATAAGTGTTTTGTTATTTTAAATAAAAAAAATAATAAAAATAAATCAAGATTTTAATAAACAAATCTAAAAAATAAAAATAAAATGTCAAAAAGCAAATTAAGAAAACGGCAACAAAGCGAGTGTCCGAGTACCGGAGACAAAATTGATACTCTCTTCCCCACTCGTAATTTGCTACCAAACTAAATGTTTCCCTTCCAAATGTTTCCTCGTCTAAATGGGGACTAATTAAATTTAAAACAGCTGTTAATTAACATGAGGTATGTTCAGGTTTAATTATCCCTTTCATAACCCTTTTATACCCAGTTCAAAATTTGATTTTTGATTTAGCTATGCACGTAAGAATATCATCGAAGTGCTTAGTAATTATACAACTACATAAGTTTCAAGTTATTTTTACAAAATTCTAGTAAAATATTTACTTGTAGCTTATATATAATCCTATTTTGTAACTTATATATAAGCCTAGAAAAAATTTCTTAAAAACTTCATATATTTTACAAGAAATTTGTAAAACTAACTTGAAACTTATATAGTTGTTTAATTACTAAGCAATTCGATAATATTCTCAGTTTTTTTCTGCGTGTCTGATTTGAAAATAACCCAAAACTGTCCACATGTATTTGATGAGGTCTTGGTTATCTCACAAACAGCTGTTTGGCTATTTTTGTAAACCAAAAATATTTGTGTTCTAATCTAAAATTTTACAAAATATTTCAAAACATATTCTTCACTGCCGGAATACAATATTTATTAACTGTAGATAAGATACAACATAAATATTTATATGGAAAAACTTTTTGGATAGGGATGATTTTTTTAATGTCATAGCGAGTTTTAGCCACATTCACACTAGATAGCAAAACACATATTTTGCCAAAAATACTTATTTAAGCTCTTTATTATATTCCAACGGTTCTTTATTTATTATTTTCTACTTGTTTTGGCAACGCACGTGCTTTGGAATCTTATCTGAATGCCGTATTAGAGTGAAAAGCAAGATATATTCATATAGGTAGTCTTAGTAGAACAACAACTACAACAAACAACTACAAACAATACAAAAACAACAGGGTTTTGACATTTCAAAATACTCAAGATACAGTCTTTGTACTGTCAAAACCATGTAAGAAATGTCAAAACCAGGTAAGAGGAAGATAAACAGCTGGGCTACTAAGACTACCTTTTAAACAAGATATATTTATATAGGTAGTCTTAGTAGCCCAGCTGTTTATCTTCCTCTTCCCTGGTTTTGACATTTCTTACATGGTTTTGACACTGTACTGTACTGTACTCAACAACAAAATGCCTGTTGTTTTTGTATTGTTTGTTGTAGTTGTTCTTCTAGTAAGACTATATAAATATATCTTGCTTTTAAATATATTTTGGTGAAAAGTTTATCTAGTAAAAAGTGTACACATGTTTGCATTAAAATTAGGCGGTTAATTTTTACTAAATTGACTTTTCAGTCTAAACTCCCTATTACTTTTCGTTCATTGTTTCGTCAAGTAGTGGTGCCAGATTTACAGATTTTAGTAAAATTTTGCAGATTTTTTTTAGTAAAATTTTGCCGATTTTTTAAGAGAAATCATGTTTTTAGGATTACAAAATTTTTTATTAAAATTAAAATTTTAAGCAAAATTTATTATTTTTCCATTTCTGACAATTTTTGGCCAAACAAGTCTGGTATCTTTCGTCAAGTTTACCATTTTTTTCGACAACTCATAAAAAAATATAAACCAGGAAAGATAAAGTTGGTACCATGGTACTTTTTCTAGTACTGTTTCAACCTCAAAAGGGCTACTGTCCTCGTATGACTAATTTAGTACTATTTTTAAATTTTCCTACAAAAAAAAAAAATAGTTGCTATGTAATTAGGAGCATTTCAACTAATAAAGTGTAGACGCAAAAGTTATGCAAAAAATAGTAACATATTACCAAGTTTTTGCTTGTTTCTACTTAATTATTGAATAGTTTATGTTGTTATTTGATTTATTAGGATTGAATTCATTTGTTTTTATGAAAAAATTCAACAAAAATCAAACTGATTCATCAAATAAGAAATTGATTGAATAAATTACAAAACAATTCAGTCAATAAACTAAGTTTTGTGAATCGATTAGTTGAACATTGAATTAGATTTTAAAATCAATTTCCGGAATAACCTGCTCGACAAGAAAAATTTCATTTGAATATATAGAACTTATTGGATGAAAACTGTTGAACATTTTAAGAAAATAAATTTAACTTTTTTCACAAACAGCCAACAAATTTCTTTAAATTAATGAAAAGCTTCATACCTTTCGAAACTAGCCTTTTAATGAAACTTTTTAAATGTCAATATCATTCATTTATCATTTTAAAGACAATAAAAGTAGTACTTTTAACATATATTCTTTTTGTCAGGTGATAAATATATCGGCGGTATTGAAAAAAATGTAAATTTAAAAAAAATCATAAAAAGTTTTATGGAAAAAAAATATAAAAAATCAAAAAAAAAGCAAATTTGTGGATAGCTTTACCATGTAAAATCGTAAAAGGAAAAATTGTATTTCGTTTATTGAATTGTATATTGCAAATAAAACTCAATTTCTGTTTCATAATTTCAATTCGCGAAAGGATGGGTAATGGGATATTTTTTATATTCAATCAACTGTAAGTATAATAAAAAGCTATAAAACATATGAAAACATATTTGTTATAATCTGGGTGTTTTTTTTTTAGAAATATCTTCTTTTTATCTTTCAGAAGATATATCAGCGATATTTGCGACACTTTTTATATGCATATTTTAGGTGATAGTAAAGCAATAATTTTCTTCTAGAATAATTGCTTTATATTGCTGTGAATTATTGGGTTTCGGGACACGTTTTCTAAAAAATGGTGTTTCTTACGTAATAAAATTGTTGCCACAATCAAATAAAAACTATTAAATTATTTTTTTTATACACAAATTATTATTTTTTATCGTTAATTTAAACAAACAAAATCGTTAATTTAAACAAACAAATTTATGGGGGTCGAAAAAGTACTTTTTTTAAGCTAGTTGGTACTATTTTTAAAATCCCTTTTATCATCCCTCGTCTAAACGAACAAGTTTTCATGTTCTGCTTTTCTTCGCGAAAAAAGTGTTTTTCACTTAAAAAACAAAGAAAAGTATTGTTTATTTTTGTAAAAAATTAAATTTTAAGTTCAAAATTTTAAGATTAAATTGATAATTTTCAATATCAACAATGAATTGCATTTGGTATTTCAACAATAAAAGTGCCAGAGAAAAAATTGATAAGTAGAAAAAAATCTGTGAAAAAGGAAAAAAAAAACAGTGCCAACTAATTAGAAATTTAACACCAATTAATACAATACCAACTCGTAAAAATACAGAATTTAAAAAAAAAATCGCTAAAATAAAAATCTCATTTTAAAAATATATTCTTAATAAGAAGAGACAAAGGCTTAAAAGGCAACATTAGCAGCTGCCGCAGCAATAATATGTGTCAGAATTATTCATTGCGAAGATTCTGTGAGGAGTGGCGTATATGGATACGACCATTGCTTATCGTAACCTATGGCATATTTGCGATAATTGTGGTGCCGCTGCTTATTGTAGACTCACTCAAAGATGGCTTTAATGCCCGTAATCAATTGATATTAATTGGGGGCTTATTTGTTCTAACTGCGGTTCCCATATCAATTTGGCACATTATTCAGCATGTGATTCATTTTACAAAACCCATTTTACAAAAACACATCATACGCATATTGTGGATGGTACCAATAT
Source organism: Delia radicum (assembly GCA_021234595.1). Lineage (NCBI taxonomy): Eukaryota > Metazoa > Arthropoda > Insecta > Diptera > Anthomyiidae > Delia > Delia radicum. The sequence goes on from CM037854.1 coordinate 192,038,967, forward strand.
ATGCTTTGAATGCTGTAAGTACTATTAAAAGTTTATATTAACCAGAGCTTCAATATAATTTAATCCATTTTTCTAATTCCACTAATTGATATGCTTTTAATACACACAGTCCTATTTGGTCCAGTTGCAGATATGAAAGGGGTGGATATAAAAGATTTATTGAAGCTATACATTAATTTGTATTTACAAATTATCAGGTTTTTGAATAATTTAAAATTAAAATGCAAAATGGGTTTTTAGAACAACTATAAATTTATTACGGGAGAACAAATGCTTTGAAGTTATTTACTGGTACCAACAGTATTATTCTTATACGTTTTCATCTTACATTTACCCGTATAAGACAAGTTTGCATTGAATTTTCTTTTAAGAATTTTATAAAATTAAGAATTTTTTATTGTTTTCCCTAAAGGGGAAATTTCTGATTTACAAGATCGAGTAGAAACCCATATATGGCCCTCTGGGCTCGGTTATTTAAAAGAATAATAAATAAAATAAAAAAAAAATAGTATTTTTTATAAAATTATTTTATAATTTATTGTAAAATGTATAGAATACAATTGAATAAATAAAATGAAACACCGTCGTGATAGGTTAGTCTTTGGCATTAAAAATAATTTTAAAATGATGATGTATTTATTTTTTTTTTTATCTTGAAACATACAGAGGCCGGACAAACGTTTTGGCCGAGTTAAGGCCCAATTGTATTTAGCGAAGTTGAATTAAGGGAATGAGCGACTGTATAAAAAAAATACATTGAAGCTACCATATTTAGCTTAAGTAAACTTTCGTAAAGTTACATCTCTCTTAATTTGGTAAATTTGTAATCGGTTCATCGTACCCAACTTAAACAAATTAAAAACATTTGAAATAAGCAAAAGAAATTTACAAAATATGGCGAACATTTTGAAATTCAAATCAGTTAAATATAACTGTTCATTAATTATGCCAATATTTTTATATTGCCCAGAAGTGTATTCTGAAGCTTTGGGTTATGTGATGAAGAAGCTAAGATTGGCCTTTAATCATGTTATGATATATTTATACTCTCTTAGATTGAGTCATCACATTTCATCTTATGTTTTAAAATTTTTTGTGAAGTTCTTTCGATAATTTTGTTCAAATATTATTTTTCCTTGTCGTATTAAGAGAACATTGACTCATGTGCTCTTAATGTAACAGGTGCTATAAGCCCTAGAGGTTTTTTCTTTACCATTATGTACGTCGTTCATTTTTTCACAATCAGCTAGGAATCGTCAGATCTTCATTACTAGAATTGTTAGATCAATGTATGAAAGGTCGTTTGGGGTTAGAATTGGCCGTTGTTGGAATAATATTGCCTTGCAAATTACGTATTTTTTTACAATCGTATAATGTCTTTCGCCTCAAACTTTTGAATATTTTTGGTGGCTTATAGGTGGATTTATTTATAGTTAATTTTTTTTTAATGTGTTACTATAAATTGGGACTTAACATTATGCTGTGTTTATTACGTTTGCGTTTGTTTTACATTATGGCTGGGGAGTCGATAGTATTTGTAGAATGTTCTGTTAATTCATTTGTTGTTATATAAATATATATATATATATATATATATGTATGCACAGCGGATACTCTTTAATAATAATCCATGCGTAAAAATACAAATAAATGTCAAAATAACCAAAAATTTTGTAAAATAAACGAAAATTTGTTCATTTTACAAAAGATTTTGTTGTTTTGAAATTTTTTTCGTATTTTAAGCATGGATTATTATGAGTGTAGGGACATTTATTCGTTTTCCCGCATAGTTTAGGGACATTTGCTTACTTTGGGGACTGTCCGCAAAGTTTTCGCGCCTTTTCATACATCTGCGTATAAGATGAGGACAGTTGGTTCCATACACCGCATTTTTCGGGGACAATTTTGGCGGTGTCCCTAAAGTATGCGCTATGCATACATATATAATTTTTTAATTTTAAATTACTATAACAAATTATTACTGTGTAATATATATTTTTTGTCTGGATGGCTTTAATATAACAGAACTTGAATAAATAAATAAATTGCAATTGCCGACAGTTTTGTTTAATATTTTCAAATTTCGTAGATCTACTAGGAATAGACAATTGGTTATTCCGAAACTTACCCCACTTTTGGGACGATCTTTTCTTGTTAGAGTTGTCAGTGAGTATAAAGCATAACAAATTCCCACTTTAAAGACGTTCGATTTTTCTATTAATACGTATAGGAAGAACATTTTTCAATTATTTTCACAAAACATTTAATTTTTTAGGTATGAGTTTTTTTTTGTAAAACTTGGGGATTTAATAAATAAAAAACTGTTATTATTTATTTTTTTGTTTATAAATATTTAATATTATTGTATTTTAATTATTATCTCATTTTTTTATTATTTTGTGTACCACTGGCAATTTCTGTGCGGGCATTATCAAATCTGAGGTGGATTTGTAGAAAATTGATCCTTTTTATTTTTCATACAACATCTTCAAAAATTTATAAATCTTTTTATTACAAATATTAGGTATTTTACAAAAAATAAGTATGTCATTTTCTTATGAATAATACAAGACGTTAGAATTTTCTTAAATTTTTTTTTCACAAATGGTTTTGGTTTTTAATTAAAGAAAAGGTGAATGATTTTGGTAAGATAGTACAGCTGCTATAGTGAAAGCAACATGTGAATGTTTTTAATTTTATTTGATTAAAATCAAGAAACTAAATTTGTGACCGAGAATTTAACAACAAGTATCAATAGAGAATATAATATAATCACTGATGAGCCTGTCCATAAAAAGGCAGAAACTAGTTTAGTCTGATTTAAAAATTAATAGTGTTTATAATTTTTGGAGAAAAACGTCTATTCTTCTTCCTAACCTCAACATTTCTAAATTAAATTTGTCAAATGCATATTAATTAAAAATTAATTGCGACTGTCTATATGACGTTAATATAACACTGCACTAATAATTATTTTTAATTTGAGATACATTTCGTTTGTATTTTTTTATAGCAGAAATATAAAAAAATGGAAATTTCGCTGATTTGGACGATTTATTAAGGTTATAAAATAATTGACTTTAAAAAATCGGCAGTGAGGAATGATCTGGAATTTATTAATATTATTACTATGACACGCGTGATTTTCGGTGGCACGACATTTTCTTAAACTTATTTCAGTTATCTTATTTTCAAATATATTAATTTTATAAGAAAATTTCTGTTAAAAAAGTTATCAAAGGTTTCGCCTTTCGAAATGATAAAGAAAATGTTTAAAAAAGTCTTAAATCTTTTTTTACAGAATTAAAAAAAAATCGAAAAGTTTTACAAGAATCCAAGTTCCACAGCTTTTTGGAACACAAATAGTATCGTTTACTGTAATACCCAAGAAACTAAATTTGTGACCGAGGATTTCACAACAAGTATAAATAGAGAATATAATTATTTTTAATTTGAGATACATTTCGTTTGTAATCCACAACTTTAATTTTTTTATAGCAGAACTATATAAAAAAAATGGAAACTTCGCTGATTTTGACGATTTATTAAGGTTATAAAATAATTGACTTTTAAAAATCGGCAGTGAGGAATGATCTAAAATTTATTAGTATTATTACTATGACGCGCGTGATTTTCGGTAGCACAAGACATTTTCTAAAATTTATTTCAGTTACAATTATTTTCAAATATATTAAAAAAATTTCCGTTAAAAAAGTTATCAGAGGTTTTACCTATCGAAATAATTAAGGAAATGTTTAAAAAAGTCTTAAATCTTTTTTTTTTTTTACAGAATTAAAAAAAAAATCGAAAATTTGTTTTACAAGTATCAAAGTTCCACAAGCTTTTTGGAACACATATAGTGTCGTTTATTTCCATTTTTATCATTAAAGGTGTCGAAATTTCCCTCAATATGTATAATAACAATTTTAAATAGATTGTATTTTCTGTAATAAAAATCCGTAAAAATTTATTTATTCCCTTTTGGGGGGGGGGGGGGGGGATTGGGAAAGACAGTTATGTTTTTCTTTACGTTTCAATTGGTATAAAGTTGAAAATATTATTTGAGTTGAGTCACTTTTGTACTAGGTGTGCGATATGTCTATTTTTGGTACGCAACAATAAAATTCTTGCCACCCCTGCACTAGGCTAACGAGACATAATTATTGATACCTTAGGTTAGGTTAGGAAGGGTTATGTGCCCAAGGGCACATCTCCACTCGGAGACCAATACGGTCCATTGTGAATCCCTTCAGTGAAAAAATAGTAAGAAAGAATAGAAATAGACAGCAAGATAGATTGAAAGATAGATATAAAGAAAGATAGAAAGGATATATACTCCCCAGAACCAGCTCCTATCGTCTCCTTGCTAGAAACAGCCGTCCTATCTCCCTGACAAATCTCAGCAAATCTGCTGGATTGCATCCAGCGACATACCCAAGTTCGTCGTGAAATCTATCTCCTAGCCATTTCTGTCTGAGACCCTGCAACCTAGGACAGTGGCACATTATATGCTCAACTGTCTCCAGTTCCTCAACGTCCTCGCACAACCTGCAAAAATCCGTTATGTCTCTGTCCCATCTGCTTGTGAAAGCCCTGACAGAACAATGACCGGTCAGGAACCCCGTAAGGGTCCAGAGACCCTCCCTGTCCAGTCCCAAAAGACCCTTGGTTGCCCCTGCGTCCAATGCGGGCCATAACGCCCTAGACACCCTGCAATCCATTCTGTCCCTCCATGATTGGTTAACGGTTTCGCGGAATCCCTTCCGTATAACCTCAAAGTAGTAACATAGTGGGTTCTTTACACCCCGTCCCTTACTGCCACGTCCAGATTCGAACCCTCCCTCGCAAGTTCGTCCGCCAACGCAGTGTCCGGGTACCCAACAGCCTCACTGTGAACGCCTCCATGAGCTCCCTCAGAGCACGCCTACATCGTGCGACCAGGCGCGAGCGCACCGTGTAGTTTGTCAGTGCTTTCAGCGCTGCCTGACTGTCGACATAGATTGTCACCCTAGATCCCCCAACGATGTGACCCAGTATCACTTCCGTCGCCCTCCAGATCACTAGGATCTCAGCTTGGAAAACACTAACGGGTTTAATATTGTCTCTGTACATTTGGTTTGGGTTCCAAGTCACATGGGAGTCCCTTTCAGTGATAGGGCTGATGAATTGGCCAGATTGACTTTGGACAATGGTGCTCCTATAAATGTGGATTATTCGACGCATTGGGCACTGAGATCAATTCGTAATTTTTTGCAATTACGAAGGGGCCGTTCTTTTTCTCTTTTAACTCTGGCATTCCAGAGAGGCGTTGTTACAGCGGGCTCTCAATGGATCCTGGCGAGATTAAGTTGATAAACCGTTTAATGTCTGGTCATGCATATGACAAGCAATATTTATGGATTATTAATTCAAATGACTCCAACCTGTGACTCTTTGTTAAAAATGTCAGCCATCTGATTTTATTTTTTGTACTTGATAGGTATCCGGAGGAAACATAAAATTTTCGATAAATATATTCGTCTTATCAACTTGTTTAAGGCATTTAGCAAAGAGGATTTATTTGACCTAATTGATTTTATTAACGAATCGAATATTTTTAATCTTTCATAATTATTCTAATCTTTTTAAATTTTTAAAAATAATTTTTGAAGTTAACGTTATCTTTTGCGAACACAACCCCTCACTGTTACAGAAGTATTCTGTGGAAGTAGTCATTTTTCAATGCCCCTCGGTATGTTCATAATAATTCTGATCTACCATCGGGGTGCTTACTTCATCGGGCGCTTGGTTCTGGCTCGTTTTTACAAGGCGTTTCTAACGCCCATCGGCAGACGTGTTTCATCAGACACCCTCTCAACAATTGTGGTGCATACGTTTTTCAATCGTTCGGGTGAAACGCTTTCTATAACTTGGCAATTCGTGTGTTGTATATTTTCAAAATTTAAAAGAAAATTGTTATAGTATGTATTAGATATTTTTGGCAATCAAACCTCAAATATTTTTCTGTAAAAACACTGTGCAGTGTTAGATATCATAAATATGTTTATTAACAATAACATCTTTTACACTTAAATAATTTTTTCCTTACAGTGGATAGGTTTGTGGTTTCCTAAACATTCGATATACGTCGATTCACTGCGTGAGTGCTATGAGGCGTATGTTATCTATAACTTTATGGTATATTTACTCAATTATTTAAATTTGGGTATGGATTTGGAAGCAACAATGGAATATAAACCACAAGTACATCATTTTTTCCCCATGTGTTGTATGCGTCCTTGGGCAATGGGTAGAGAATTTATACACAATTGTAAACACGGCATTCTACAGTATACAGTAGTACGGCCCATAACCACATTTATATCGGTGTAAGTATAATTTGTAAATGCAATGAATAATAAAATCTATTTTTGCCTATTAATTATGTATTATGGTAACAGAGTTAGTTATGCAGTATGAAGATAAGTTTATTTTATTGTTGATTTTTTTTATTGTTCAATTACTACTATTGTTCTCGTAACATTATTCGTTTATTTATTTATTTATTTATTTATTTATTTCCTTTTCTATGCAACAAGATAAAATCTTATAATTAGAGCATAGAAATATATGCGTTCACAAAATTTATAATTATGATATATTAAAATAATAAAAATGATAAAGAAAAAAAATATATGGATAAGAACAATGTTAATGACATAATCAGAATTAAAACACATTAAAACATTAAGTTAAAAATAAAAGAAATAATAAATAAAGACAGGATGATAATCATGTTAACAAAAAGTACAAATGTATATATATAAAGAGAGAAAAAAAAAAAATTCAATATTTAAATATGTAATAAAGAGCATATTAATTTCCGCGATTTATTGTTAATTAATGAAAACAGAAGCATTTAATATTTGTATAAAGTAATTAAATTTCGTAGTTAAAAAGTCAGTTATTAATCATGACAGTTGTAGTATTTGTTAAGTTCTTTTTTAAACATTATTGCATTACTATTGCCCTGAAGTTTAGGTGGCAGTTTATTCCAAAGACGAGTTACAGCAACAAAGAATTGCCATGTTGACGAAAGGTATTTAAATTTAAATGACTTGATCAGCTTTCCTCTTTTCGATCTTGCGAAATTAAGGCGTTGATAGAGGTAATTTGGCTCACGGTCATATACAATTTTATGCATATATATTAGACACCTGATATTTTTGAGGTTATCAAAAGTGGTCCCGTGAAGTTTAGTGGCATACGGCGATAATTCAGCAAATTTATGAAGTCCGAAAACATATCTTATGATATTGTTGTATGCAACATTCAATTTTCGCTTACCGATAGAGTCACTGTTAGAAAAAATTTCACATCCATACAGTAAACTTGGCATGAGATATGAATTCGCGATGAGTTTCCTGGTTTTTAATGTAGTAAATGGCCGGGTTACCCAGAGACTACGAAGCATAGAATATGTTTTGCCTACAATACTGTTGATGTGATTGGACCAGGTGAGGGTATTATTAAATATAATTCCAAGGTTTTTAACTGAATTGACAATTTCAATTTTTTGATCATTCAGTCTTATTTCGAAGTTTCTTGAGAATTTTAACGTTTTTTTGTGAATTATTAGGCATTTTGACTTTTTGGGGTTAAGACAGAGTCCATTGGCTGACGCCCACCGATGTATCCTATTTAAGTCCATGTTAAGTTTATTAAGCGATGCATCTATTTTACTTATTGGGGTGCTAAGGTAGAGCTGCACATCATCTGCATACATATGCACTTTGCAGTATTCTAGTTGAATAGGAAGATCGTTTGAATACATTGAAAAAAGAAGAGGCCCAAGAATAGATCCTTGGGGTACCCCTCTTGTTACATTTAGTTTATCCGAAATAGATCCATCGACACTTACAGATTGTGTTCGACCAGAAAGATAAGATTTTAATAATTTTAGTGCGGTGTCAGAGAAATTAAACATATATCTCATCTTATCATACAAAATTTGGTGATCAACCGTATCGAAGGCCTTAGAGTGCTCAAGTAATACAAGGAAGGAAATTTCGTCATCATCGATGCACTGTCTCAGATCCTCTGATACGTTTAGTAGTGCAGAAACGCAACTGTGTTTTGGCCGAAATCCAGACTGCTTATCAGTGAGTAGGTTATGGCTGTTAATGTAACTGTTTAGTTGCTGATGCATAAGTTTTTCCAAAACTTTGGAAACAAAAGGCAGGATTGCTATGGGCCTAAATTCATCATTGGACTTAGGAACCGGCAGTATCTTGACGTGCTTCCAGTTAAGCGGGAAAGAACTGGTTATTATAACTGTGTTGAGAAGGTCTGTTATATAAGGAAAGATTTTGGGCAAAAGGATTTTAAAGAATTTGGGATGTACATTGTCAAATCCTACAGCATTAGATTTTATGTTTAGACAACACTTGAACACATCTATTTGGCTCACACACTGAAATTGAAACTTGGAAGTGTTGGTAAGGAGATTGCTGTTGTTAAAGTTGAAAAAACCTGGATCAGTTGGAACCACGGGAACATTAATAAAAGTTTCATTAATCTCATTGACGTTGACCAAATTATTGGTTATGTTAATTTGCCTTCCCACACCAATTTCCTTGATCGTACGCCATGTTTGTTTAGAGTTGACAGCCTGTGAAAATATATTGGTGTAGTATTCGGATTTAGATTTCCTAATTAAATTGTTAACATCACGTCTAGCCCTCCGATATTCATTACGTAACATTGAGGTTTTAAAGTGTTTCCAGTGGGAGTACGCGAAATCTCTTTTTTCAATTAGAACCTTGATTTCAGCAGTGAACCAAGGTCTCGCCTTGTAATTAAGCCGTTTTGTCCTTAGTGGTACAGTTATATTATATAAATGTGTAACAGAAGATTCAATGAAGGATAACTTAGAATCAGCAGAGATCATTGAGTAAACTACATCCCAGTTGATACGTGAAAACTCATCATTTAATAATTCTAGATCAATATTTTTAAAATCTCTGTATGTATAAGTCTCAAAATCATGATTCAGGCTGAAATCATACGAAAGAAAAATAAGGTCGTGTTTAGAGAAACCAGGCGCTGATAGTTGATCATACAGTTGAACACGGGAAATATTTCCAACAAAAAATACATCAATAAGGGTACTACTTGTGGCTGAAAAGTGTGTAGGTTGTTCAGTATTAGTGGGTGAAAGTCCAAGTTCCATCATACTATTTATTAGGGTGTCTTCTACAAGCAGGTTGGAGTTTATATCACCACATATTATTAGATCATTGTAAGATAATGATAAGGAACCCAGTTTAGAAAAGAAATCATCCATCTTTATACGATAATTTGGCCTATAAACGGAACCCAAAAGTAGTTTTTTGCCTAACGAAATGATCTCAATAAATAAATATTCAACGATCTGCTTTTTTTAGAGGCTATTATGGGATCCGCACTAGAGGTTTGTGCAACAGAAGGATTCGCCGCTGATGTTCCAGAGTTTTGTGCAGCAATTGGCTTAGTGGCAGATGAACAAACACTTCTACTGTTAATATTATTTCTGACGTAAATGGCCACTCCGCCAGCGTTTGTACAAATGTAATACAATTGTGAATATTCAAAAATATTTAAATAGTAAATTAATTATTGTGTAGATATGAACGAGAGATCATGTAATTACAGTGCTAATTTTGTTGTGGAAAGATAAGATTTATTAGAAGCCCTTCATTCTTATCATTAAAAAAAATCAAGATTATTTTTAAAAATACAGCAAACTCGATATATATTTTTTTTTTACGAAAAATATGTTTCTAGCTATTTTTTTTTTTCAACAATATCAAAAAGAATTTCTAATTTTACAAAAACAATTGTATTAAATGCATCCTTTTAGAGTTTTAGAAATCTGTTTGTATACATTTTTTTGTAAGAAAGTTTCTTTTATTTTTGGAAATAATATTTATGAATAGGATACCTTATTGATGGGGTTTGTTTTTTAACGAAACTAAAAAAATCGTGAATATTTTTTAGTCGAATTTCAATTATTTTAGGAGTTATATTTTGCTAAAGAATTAAAGATTTTCTATCGTATAATTTAAGATTTTCAAATATTTTACAAAACTTATGAGAAAGTTTTTGTTTTCGATGTAATAAATTTAGTACAGTACGCGAAATTCCTTTGGGATCAACAATATTTTTAAATTTTATCAAAAACAGAACAAGCTAGGAAAAATCTAAAAACGAAATATAGAGTATGGCCTCGAACTTGAAAAATAAAAAAATTTAAGCGAAATTCAAATGGGCGCAGTTAAATTAAACTTAAAAATATTAAAGAATTTGTATTAAATTTTGAAATTTTGTTGTTAATTATAATGGAGATCCATCCATCTTATTATAGTCTTATTGCCATCATAAATTTGATTTGATTTCATCTACAAAATTTTAATCTTTTTTGATATACTGGTTCATTACTGGATATTTGTAATTTTTAGATCTTTGGACAGGTTGACATTAACGTATATGGCCACTATTGTCAATTTGTACTCTCCTTTACAAACTTCTTATACATTTCAGTCGCTAATTTCTGATTAGGAATCTCTAAAATGGTAATGATATTTTTTAATATAAAAATCCTGGAAGTATCCTGCCAAAACTACCCAGCCAAAAAATACAATCGGCAAAGTGTTGGTAAAGTTTCGGCGACGGTCGGTTATCTGTTTGCAGAACGTGGGATTAACAATCTTGACAGTCCTCCTTGTACTGTTACCCGATAACACTGGCCAACCGTTGGTTTAAGCGAACTTTCGACCTTTGGCATAACGTTGGTAATTCAAAAAAAAAATTGTGCTGCTAAAATGTGTATAAAAACCTCATTTAAAAAGCAACAATCCATTTCTGTCTTAGTCTTTTATGAAATGTGTAGTTGTAATATTTGTAAAAACAATATTCGCAAAGAATTGTTCGGGTGGTACTGGCAAAACACATGCTTTGCACACCAAACAAATTTTTCTGATGCAATATTAGTTATACCTTTGGTATTTTCAAACAGCGTCAGTTTTACAAAAATAAAAGTGGCTTGCCAGTACCATTTTTTTGTGCGGTTGGCACTTTCTGGCTGGGTACATATTTTGCTCACTACAAACTTTAAAATAATCTTATATTTTGAATAGGGTTTTTAAATTCCCGACATTTTTCAACGAATTAGCGGGATTTCGAAAATAATTTTTTATTAAGTTTTTAATTTTTCTTGCCAAAAAGCTAAATTTGTTTAAATTTAACAATCACTGGTAATTTAGAAATATTTTTAAAACATATTTGTGATTAAAAACAACTCTAAATATTACTTTTTCAATACAGTAGAATAAAATTTTGATCACGGAAATTTCTGGGTTAAAAACCATTATTTTGCCATCAATTATTGGAATTTGTTTTGAACGCCAACATTTGTTTCAACAATGACACAGGTAGAAAAATACAAACGCGCTAGTGTTGGCCCGGTAGTACATGTACTGGCAATCTGTCGGACTTTTAACTTTTACAGTAAGGGCGCGGTGTCGAAATGATAACACCAATATACGCTTGGCTGTAGTTTTCCAGTACTTTAAATAAGATAATCCAGTGTGTAGAAAGTACTTTAAAAATTCAGTACTTGAAAAGTAAGAAACATCCAATAGTTATGCAATTTTTTTTAATTTAAAAAACTTCAATTTAGATCGTTTTGCAATTAGAACGAATTTGTGAAATCACACGAAATTAAAATTTGATGTTCTCAAATCCTAAAAGCTTTCGAAAACTCGAATTTTTTTCGAAATTATTATCGAAGTGCCAAAAACATATGGTTTTATGGAAAATAAAAAACATATGGAAAGTAAAATGCTTTTAAGAAATGTTTCTAACATTGTTGTCAATTTGTTTGAGTGTTTTCTAGAATATCAAAACAAAAAAATGTTTTTTTTAAAACAGTTTTTTAGAGTATAAGCAAGAACCCCGAAAAATTCTAAAATTTTCACTTCCGCTCTGATTTAAAAGCCGTAACAGGGGTGTATATCACAGTGTGAGGACGGATGGTTAATGCTCTGAGGTGTTTTTGCAGTCAGTAAAATTTGGCAATAGAATTTTATAAAATTTTATTGAAAAAAATTCGATTTTTTCCATTTTGCACTGACTGAAGTCAGAAAAAATTAAAAAATTTTGTTTTAGCTTATGTTATTTGTTTAAAATTTTCTTCAAATTTAATTTGTTATTTCATTTCAAACAAGATTTATTTCAAAAATATTATGGAATCCTCTTCATGGATCCCATAAAATGATTTTTGGAAAAACTTAAAAATTTTAATTTCAATCTGAGATCAGAACTTTCTCATATTTTCTAATTTTCAATTAAATTTCCGAAATAAATTTGTTGCATTTAATGCGTGTGAACTGATAAACATTGTAGCATAGTAATTTGTACCATTAAAATATTTTAGCGGCCAATTTTCCCTATATAATTTTGTCTAAATGCTTTATATTTTCGCTGTTTATTTTGCTGTAAAATTTTCAAGTTAAATAATATTTTTGTTTAAGATGCAAAGGCTCAATGTTAAAATAAAATGACAAGAAATTAAAATTTTTCAATCAAATTTCAAACACAATAAAAATTATATGTATAAGTGCGTCCAAGTGAATTTCACACATTTTTTTCGATATTTTGTTTAATTTATATCAAAAATATTAATCGATTAGAACATAAAATTGTATTATTGATGAAACTACTAAACAATTTGTAACTTTTTGCACAACCTGTCTTTGAGATACATATTTCTTAATAGACTTACGTTGAAGGCAAATCTGTCAACATTTTTTTTCGCATTTTTAGTTTTTGAAATATCGCATTTTTTATATTTACATCATTCACCCCATATTATCATATATTTTAAAGATTATCACCATTGATCAAAAGTAAATTGAAAACTTGTTCGTTATGAGCAAGCTCTACCTTTGGTAGATATACAATACACGCTTTTTGTTTTTATTCACCTTTTTATTTTCACACTTGTTTTGTTTTGTTTAAAAACAAGATGACAAGACCGTACTTTGTCTTTTTTACAAGTTTGATATAATTTTTATTAAAAATATCAAGTTTTCAATTTATTTTTGATCAATGGAATGAATCTTTAACTTCGAGTTCATATATTGGTTCTCATTTAGTGGGAAAACTAGATTATATGAATGTTTGATGTTTTACATGGGATTGTCACTTCTTTCAAAACGTGTTCTGATGATGGGAATCTAGAAAATTCCCGAAATAGATCTATAAACACATTCCTGAAAGTGGTCAATTAATAAATTTGAAAACACAAACTATAGATTATTTGTTAGGACAATACCCTAATAAAGAAATATAGAGTATGGCCTCGAACTTGAATAATTTTCATTTTCATTGCACAATTAAAGGTCGAAAAAATATATATTTCATATTTCATATAATTTCTATTTTTAATAAAAATTATATCAAACTTGTAAAATTCATTAATTTCACTGTACTAATGTGGTTATTGTATGAAACGCATAAGTATCATTTTCATTTTCTTTAATTAAAAAAATCATACAATAGTACACACTAACTAGTGTTATTTTTTTCTAGTATATGCGAACTATGTGGCGTCTATGGAGAAGGTACATTTGCTGGAAATGTAGCATTTCCCTATATAGTTGTTATCAATAATATCTCACAGTTTGTCGCCATGTATTGTCTGGTATTATTTTATAGAGCAAATAGGGTAAGACACTTTAAAAAACACAATCGAAATAGAAATGATTTAATTTCAATCTATTCGGTAACAGGAAGACTTAAAACCCATGAAACCCATACCAAAGTTTTTATGTATTAAAGCGGTAGTATTCTTCTCATTTTTGTAAGTATTGCAAATTTTTATTTTTATATTCTATATATTTAATTGCAATTGTAATATATACAAACTTTAGCCAAGGAGTATTACTGAATATTTTGGTATATTATGGATTTATCAAAGATATTTTTAAATCAGCCGATCTGGGTGATAATGCTAATTTGGCATCAATGCTGCAAGTAAGTAGTAAAAAATGTTGATGCCATTTAAAAGTTTCTAAATTTATTTGTTTTTTCTGTTTTTTTTTCTAACAGAATTTCATTATATGCATTGAAATGTTTATAGCAGCCGTTGCCCATATTTATAGTTTTCCCCATCACCCATTCCATATTAATTCTCCACAATATTGGAATAATCCCAATCATAATTGGTGTCGGGCATTTTTATCTATGATTGATATTACCGATATACAGGAGGATGTTACAGAGCACTTGGGCGTTGTCGGCAGTTCCATAAGTCGACGTTTCCAGGGCCGTAGCACGTATCAGCCACTGTCGCGTGGTCCAAGACGTTCCAGCAGTGAGTCAGAGTACTTAATTAACAAACGTCTGGATGGTGATGTCACAGAAGTTAGCCAGCAGCTTTTGGTGCCGGCCAGTGATATAAATGATACTACAGGTAATAATAGAAAACAATATCATACGCATTATGCTAAACCGCTGGCCAAGGCCAATCGCTATGGAGCTACAGATAGTCTTGTGCTACCCGTTTGTGATGCCGCAATAACCAATGATTCTCCATCTCAATCCCAATTAGCAGGTAATCGTCCTACCACATCCAAAGCTTCCATAACAACAGCCAACACCAATACCACCACCACTACCACCAATCATCCCTCTGCTACCCACTCCAATTTTGGCGGTATTAGTATACAAAAACGTGGTGACCCTACCGCACTTAGAGAGTTTTCCACTCACTATGGAGCGCCTGTGACGGGTGGTACAAGTTTTCTGCAGGCACGCAATGTTTCGACAACACACGCACCCAGTCCCATTCCAGAATCCGGTGATGATTTTGCCTCATTTATCGGTTCATCCAGATGACAGCGTTATGATAGTAATAGTCAAAATTATAATCCATCCGCTAGTGAATCGATTTCTATAGGGTTTTCCAGTAGCCTTAAATTATCGACGACAGGTGGTAGCAGTAACAACAGTAATAACTCATCTGATTGGCTTAGTTCACCACCTGCTGATGATGGTATGAATGTTCAAAAAACTGTTTTAACTAATGTAGGTCCAACAACAACCACAACAAGTACAACAGAACAACAATACCACCAACAAGAACAACAACACCACTACCCACAGTCTGAATCTAAAGAATACATCACTTAAAAACAAAAATTGCACATTACAATCACGACAAATAACACATGTAGTAGTACATCAGACAAATTAGATTTATACGAAATGTGACACTGACCTCCTCAAAGACGAACGTACGTAATGGACATCTAGACTTTCCAACAGTTCAAGTTATTTAAACTGTCTTTATTTTTGTAACTTAAACGTTTGTTATTTTTTAAGATTACGATTTAGAAACATTTTATACATCTCTTGTTATTCTTTTTACATTCAAATGTGATCAACTGTCATTAAATGATAAAAACTCAAAACAAATTTTTTTATTTTTTCATTTTAATCGGCTATCTTTTTTAAATGTAGGAAGATAAGATTTATTTTTTGAGGTTTTTTTATGGTTTAAGAGGAATTATTTTTTAATTGGTAGATTATTTTAACATATCATCACATAAAATTCACAGGGCTGTAACAAACAAAAAGTTTAAAATTTACTTGGATTATTTATGATGTAGTTAACCAAAATACAACACACCACAAAATTTTACACGTTTACGTCTAAATAAAACAATTTTAAAAGAAAATCAAAAGGCCGTAACTGCAATTTCAATATGAGTTCTTTTTTACAAGGGCTTATTTCCACTTACGACTTTGAACAAACCTAAGAATACCATTGCCTTTGTTATGCTAAAATGCATCCTCTAGTTCAAAATCCATTGCAAAGATGGTATATATCCCAGGGAAACTCGTGATTAAAAATAGCAGTTTCGTACAGAACAACACATTTACACATAATTTTTGTTGTCATGGTTAGACATTTTTAAATATGGGAAGGCGGCATAACGACTAAATAAAAAGCATGTGAAAGTTAAAAATTTTTAATTCCAGAGTTGCTAAAAAATGAATTGAGAAAAAACTATTTTTGCCTTTTTTAGCATATTTTTCAAAAAAATGTGGGGATTCATAATACGTTTCGTATTTGGTTTATAAGTACACGAAGCGTATTAACAAGTACGGAAATTAACAATTGTTGTCCCATTTGTTCTATAATTTCACTATTATTTCATCTGAAAAATATACATGTTTAAAAAATAGAATATTTTATTATAAACAATCAGAAGCAATATTTATTTCCATTTTTTTAAATGTTTGAAACTTTGAAATAAAAATACAAAATAAAATGTATAACAAATTTTCCAGGGTTGGCAAATCAGTTACAGTGGTGTTCAAAACATTTACAACTGAAATCATGGTTTAGGTAATTATAATTGTTTGGATCAAAAAGATTTGTGGTATAAGTTTTTGTTTTTTTTATTAAATTCAGTTTTAGCAAATTATTTTACAAATACAAAAAAATTATTCATAACTTCTCAAAAATAAAAAAAAGTAATTTTAACAAAATGAGTCGATAGTGCAGTGTTCAAAACATTTGCAACTCTTAAAGTAATTAGTAAGAAATACAAACAATGGTTTTAACGCTCAGTATTTTGTAGCGTAGCCATTATTTTTTATAACTTCTGAACACCTCTTAGGCATTGAGTCAATGAGCTTTTTAATATAATCGTCAGAAATTTCATTCTACTGCTTCTCCAACTCGACGAAAAGTTCATCACCATTTCGGAATACTTTATTGCCGATATTCCGTTTTACAATCATCCACGTGTTCTCAATCGGGTTGAGATCTGGAGATTGAGCCGGTCACGACATGATATTATTGGGCCAATCACATTTCCTGAAAAACACCCCCACACCATAATGTTTCCACCTCCGTCCTTCACTGTGGCGGTTGTGTATCTGGGATTAAATTTTTCGCCTCGTGGTCTTCGAACATTGGCTCTTCCATCTGATCCCCGGAGGTTGAATTTATACTCATCTGACCACAATACATTTTTCCATTGCTGTTGAGTCCAGTTCAAATGGCGCGTGCAAAGTCAAGCCAAGCTTTTCGGGTTTTTTTTTCCGACACAAACGGTTTTTTTTGTACATCTATAACTTCTAAGACGAAATTCGTAAAAAAATTCTTGATTTTCCGATCTTCTCTTACATTTGTAATACGGGGTCTTCCACCTTTATGAGTTGTGTGAATGTTACCACTATTAACAATGCGGCAAATCGTTGATTTTGGAACGGTGTACTTTATAGAAATTTCTTTTTGGGAAAGTCCATTTTGAAAATCATTTAAAACTTTTGATTTAAAATCAGAACTGTATTTATTTCCTGCCATTTTTTACAAAAATTATTCTTTGGCTGTTTATGCTTCCAACATCTTATTACAACTATTAAAGAACAATAATTATATTAAAAAGGAAAGCGATTACTTTATTGGCCCTGAACCATTCTGTGGTATACCTTTGGGGTATGTTAGGGAGAAGCTCGGGTCGTGGAGGGAGTCAGAATTCTCTCTCTATTGGGAAAACTCTCTTGGCCAACGACACGCTAAGAGATTGATTTCTTTTTCCAGTGCAGGATCGAGGAGACTCTTGTCCCTCGGGAGGGGTGACTTGAGAACCCTGGTGTCTTACCTGACTGGACACTGCAATCTCAGATACCACCTGCTCAAAAGGGGTCTTTCGGACACGGATGAGTGTAGGTTTTGCGAACTGGTAGCTGAGACTTCAGAGCATGTTCTTTGCGAATGTCCGAGGCTATGTGAAAGGCGTGCCAAGTTTCTTGGCAATCGCTTTGTCTCCCCTTCGGACATTATGAAGATTTTGCCTAATAGGATTATTGGCTTTATAGGTAGCTTGAATCTTTAGGGTAACTTTAGGCAGCACAAAAGACCTAAGTTGGTCGCGGTGCATAGTGCCATATAATCTAATCTAATCTAAAGCGATTACCGTTATATCCTAGCATTTGTTAGTATAAATTGTTTTGTTAAAAGTAAGAATAATGAGAGTTGCAAATGTTTTGAACACCTGCATTTTGAATAAAACAATGTATGAAGAATATGTAAAAAATAAATTTTAGTAACTAAGTGTGATTTGAAGAAAATAAATCAATGAAAACAACAAATGCGATCTCAGTTCCAAATGTTTTGACCACTACTGTATGACACTAATGTTGCAAAAATACGATGTTTACTATATTTACTATATACGACATTACATGAATCCGGATAATATTTTTAAATATAAGGAAGACCGGCGTAATATAATATTATATATAATAAGGTTATGACCAACAATTCTATATATTTCAGCCACGCTGATTTCAATAGTGTCCCAGGTAGAAATAAACAATTGGCACAGCGCTGGCAAAGTATTGTATATGGTGGTGTAAGCGTTGGCAGAACGTTCGCTTTTTAAAAATTAAAGTATTTTTTCAATCTTGAAATGATAACGTCAATCTTAGGTAGGCCGTTTGTTTTATTAAACCTTGGTAAAGCATTGGCAACAATGGTAAAATAAGTACTCTGCCAAAACTAAAATTATATCGTCAATATTCGGTTGGCCGTTTGTATTTTGAAAAGTTGGCAAAGAGTTGGCAAAACAATATGAAAAGTTTTTTAATATTGTTTTATTTTTGCCAAAATAAAGAAAACTGAAATTTGTAGAAGTAAAGAAAAAAAACCTGTTTCCACCAAAATTTTATTTGTAATATGTTTTATATGAAAAAATCGATAATAAAAAGAGAATTTTTTCTGAGAGTCTGGATTGGCCAACTATACAAATTTCAACCAAATTTTTATTTGTTTAAAAGTAGGTTTTGTAAAAGAAGTACTGGCAAATCACTTTCTATAAACGCTGGCAGAGCACATTCAACCGTTGTTTTGACGGTTGTAAATTTTGCAAAACAAGTACTGGCAAAGACCTTTTTGTTTTTAATAAACATTTGTAAAACAAGTACTGGCAAATTCCTTTTTTTAAACGTTGTCAAATCACTTTTAACTGATGTTTTGATTGAGTTGTAAATTTTGTAAAGCACGTATAGGAGAAATACTTTTTGAAAACGTTGGCGAAACGTTCCAAATGAGTGCTTTCCCAATGCCTTTTCTTTGATATTACTGTTAATCAACGCTCTGCCAGTGCTTTGCTTTTTGTACCATCCGCAATTTCTACCTGGGGTACTTTATTTTACGATAGTACAGTTGTTTTACAAAAATTACTTTAAAGTTTGGCTAATAAAGGGTCCGCCAAATAACTTTTTTTTTTGAAAATGCTATAAAAAAAACTACTGAATATTTTCTCAAATTTTTTTTTTTTATTTGAAAGTACAATCCTTCCGGTTAATAATGGAAAATAATTTCATTCAAATGGCTGCCTCGGCTGGCAAAATCGGCATCGAAAAAAAAAGTTAGATGGCGGACCCTTTATAAATGCCGTTTTTTACATATAACGTTTTTAAAATGCAAAAAACAAGCTAATTCTAATTTGAGGTACATATTTGACTCACAAGACTGTATTTTAAATTAAACCCGCTATTAAGTGGGTTTTCTTATTTTTCTTAATTTTTACGGTTTATGCGAATTTTACCGCATTTGACCTTAACAAATGGTCATGCAGTAAAAAGAGCCTATTAGAAAGAGGTGTTTCATCAAAACAATAATTATTTTATATGCAAAAAGCGCGATTAGTTAAACATTTTATATGTCAGCTATGCTATTCCGAGATGAACCCAGAGTCCAACTTTTAGTATAATATGTGAATGCCTTTGAAAAGTATATGTGCAAAAATCGACCAAAAATATTTGTATTTAAAAATGTGTTTCTAACAAAAACCCTACTTTTGTGACAAATATGTACCAAAACGGTTGTTTTTGTTAGGAAAACTTTTGCAAATATAAACATTTATAGCTGAAAATTTAAAAACATACTTTTGAAATGTATTTACATATCATACTAAAAGCTGGACCTTGGGGGCATTCTGAAAAGCTATGGTGCCATGCAGAATTTTAGACAAATTGCGAATTTTGCATAAAAAACGATTTAAAAAAATAACTTTTTTCTTACTAATATAACTCCTATTAAATGACTCTTTCCAGATTTAGAGATAGAATTCGCGAAAACCGAAAAAAATTAAAAAAAAAACGCGAGTTTGATTTTAAACTTTGGAAATCAAATATGTACCATAAATATTAATACTGGTCTTGTAGTTATATTTTAATAGAGAGAAATCAGATTTATTACATTTGCAAATTTTTGTGCATAAAAAACAACACGAAGATATGTCAAACTTTAAAGTCATTTTGCGGAAAAACTGTACCATAAATCAAAAAAAAACATAGTACGCCATTGTAATCAGTTTGTCCGAAATATACATATAGCATTAATCGTCCAAACCTTATTAATTTTTTGTTATCATGCCGTATTATTTGTGTTTTAAATACATCTTTTAAACAAAACTTGATTCTGATTATTTTTTATTTTATCTGTTATGTTGCCAGATAAATAATCATGTACAGTGAGACCTCGATTAGCCGGGATGATCGGGACCGGAAGCATTTTGGATAATCGATTTTCACGGTTAATTGAGAAAAACTTTCGAGTAGTAATTTTAATATTTTTTTACAATAGCAACCCGCACTTCTCAAATTTCAAAATTAAACTAAATTATGCAAACTATGGAATTTCCTTTTTTCAGTTTATTCACATTATGTTTTAATTGTTCAAAATTAGCCGAAAAAAGTATGTTTGTAATCCCGGTTAATAGAGATAATCACGGTTAATTGGTCCAAAATGGAACTCGACGCAAAACAATTTTTTTTCTTTCCCGGATAACACGTTGCTACAATGAAAAAAAACTTGGAAAACGACCTAGCGTGGGTTATAGGTCTTGTTGAGTACATTACAAATTGTGTCAAAAAATTTCAGAAACACCCTCAAACTCAGAAGTTATTCTAAAAAAACCGTTTTCAGTGATGTTCGTCAACTTATCGACCTGTAACTCAGTCAGTTTTTGTCCGATTTAAATTTTTTTAACGGGTTTGGAAAGAAAACTGATTACGCTTTAAAATGACGTGCATTTTTTGATACATTTGTAAGTTATAAGTATTGTTTTTGTTAAGAATATCTACATAAAAGACGAAAATTATAAACTTTTTTGATTTTAGTAGATTTTCATTGCTTATTTTAATATGAAAGCTTATACAAATGAAATGAAAATTGTAAAAGTTATTCAACTTTTCATTAACACCTGTTTTTAGTATTTTCGCCCCCAGCGTTAAGCTATTTGTACAGTTTTTAATTTACATTTGTAAGTCAAGTGGTTTACCAAAAGAAATGTCTGCAATCCCAAAATTTTTATTTTAGAAAAAGTTTAGTAACTTTTGCAAATATAAACCGATTTTAACAAATAATATCTTTTTTCCATATAAAATTGTCTTTAAACTACAGTGCAAAAAAAGATACGTTTTTATAGAAAAAAATTTAAATTGTTGTTGAATTTGAAAAATTAGGGAAAAAAATAAAAAAATGAGAAACTTTTGATAAACACTTACCTAATTTCTTGAAATATATATTTTATGAATACATTTCATGAAAGCTTAATTCTTTGCCTTTCAAAAACTGTTTAAAATTTTGAAATCAATCAAAAAATGTGTGAGTTAGAGGTACTAAAGTGCTACGACCTACCCTAAAACAGTTTTTTGAAAATAACTCAAAATTTTGAGGGTGTTTCAAAATTTTTGAGAACGGTTTTTGTATGTCCTCACCTAGGCCTACAACCCCCACTAGGTCGGTTTTCAAGTTCTGACAAAAAGTGTTTTTTTTTGTAGCAGTGTGTAATTGATGTTGCACGTTATTCGAATCACGGATAATCGAGGTCCCACTGTATTTATATGAAATTCTTTAGAAAGGATTTGTTTGTTTCTTTTTATCCAATTAACATAAAAAATAAAAACTTTATTTTAAAGAACTTAAAAAAATCAATAAAGTTACACTGAAATGAACGAGCTAATGAAACATTTCATTAAATTAATGTTTAGCTAAAAAAAAAATCGAAAAAAATGTCTTTAATTGTAGCGTATGAAAATGAAGTGATGTCATTTTGAAGAATTTAGTTTTACATTAAAGGCATTTTGGAGACCATTTAAAATTTTTGGAAGTGGAAGTGCTTTTTTTATATGCTCTAAAAAATGCATTCGTTAGTAACACTTCAATTACTGCACCCTGCAGAGAAATTTTACATGACATAACACATTTTGTGAAAAAGTCATAAAACGCGTTGTTATAAACGTTCCGAATGTAAAACAAAATCGGGTTTTTCTAAATTTTATGTCAAGATATCACGAAAACCTGGGGCCGAATTACTGCATTCGTGATCGAATGTAATCGTTCGAAAACTGTTCCTTTAATCAGTAACTACAAAAATACTAATACTGGAAACTCCAAGTTTTATACTTATTTCCAATCAAGGACCGAACTACAACATACTTGATCAAAAAAGTTAGTTTAAATGCTTTATTTTCAGAAATAAAAAATTAATTTCGATAGCAAAATTACGATCACGAATGCCGTAATTTCACCCCTGATGTGATGAGGAAATTCTGAGTTCACATTCGGATACAGCGGACCTCAAGTATGTTGTAGTCCTTGGGTGGGTCTTGACCTCTCTTAAACTTTGTGGGTCTGTGTAGTCATAACTTCGAAATTTGCGTACAGATTCTTTTTAAAATCGGTTTTCTGAAATCGGATTTATAGTGTTTTCAAACCCTATACTCACTTTTTGTGGAATATTTTGTTTATTAGAGCATTTGTGTAAAACAAGGCTATTATAATCATTAGGGATGTAAACTAATTCAAACGTTTAAGTTACAAAATATGACTTTATTGTTTCACTCTTTTTTAATTAACACTTTGTTTTTTTTTATATTAATATTATTGTAAGAAAAATAATAATTTTTTATAATTTTTGTTGTGTATATTTGCTGTTACAATGATTTTATTTCTATTGTTTAATTGCATCTGTTTATTAAAAAAAGAAATTTTATGTTTAAACAAAAAATGTTTATACAATTTGTTTTACTAACCAGATTGTTTAAAGAAAACAAAGACTTATTTTATATTAAATGTAGTTATTAAACAATTTTTTTTTTTTTACTAAAAGTGGCCTTTTATTTTAGCTAACATCAGTTCTTAAAGCACTCCTCTCATTCTAAATTTTCTCATAATGTCTTAAAGACAAACAAAAACAGCTTTAAGCTAATAATAATCATTTTCAAAACAGATGCATTTTCATAATATTGCTTTAGAGGAAAAGGAAAACTAAAGAAAGCAACAATTTATTATTTTTTTTTTTTGTAGTGAAAAATGTGGATATTAATTTTTGAGGGAAAACTCGTTAAAAATTGACGATATATGCTAGTGTTAAAAATAAATTTTTAATTAAAAAAATATATATATATGTATATCTGATCGCAATTATTCAACGATTTTGTAGTTAGTAAAATAGTTATAGGTTAATATTAAATAAATTTACTATATAAATTATAATTTTTTTGTTATTTTTTATTTTGTATTTATTTGAAATAAATTTGCATTAAATTTTAAAACTTTTACATAATTTTTAAATTATTTTTTGTTTTTTTTTTAAGACATTTAACAAAGGGAATGATGATAATGATATTTAACGCTAATATCAAATTTATTATTGTATTTTTTTCGTAAATTAATATTTTAGTTTTGAACAAACTCAATTTTTATTTTTTAATATTTAAAATTATACTAATACCGAGACATTTAGATGGATTCTAAGTACATTATCATCGTTATTTTAAATAAAAACCGAGACTTTTACAATACACACACTTATTAATTTAACAATTATGACAAAATCAAAAATTAAACCTGCTTACAAAAACTTTAAAACATAGCATAAATGTTCTTTTTTTAAAAAAATAGGAGTACTTATTTAAAAAGAGTCTTTTTATTTTTGAAAGCCGCTAGGACAGGCCGCAGATATTTTCAACGGTTTCTATGTAAATTGCTAGCGTAACAACTTTTGACACTTTGCGTCTAGCCTCGATTTTCAAATGTTCATTAATAGTTGATTTAATTTTCTTTTGTAAAGCAACAAAGGCACAATTTTTATAGTGTTCTACGCCATTTTTAAAAATATGAAATAAAAATACTTTATTAATCTTTTAAAATTGGATATTATTAAAATTATATTTGATAATTTCAAAATAAAAAAAAAAATTCATTAAAATTCATCTAATGATAAATTTTATAAAATTAACTTTTTTTTATAAATTTTATGAATTGAAATTGGCCGATTGTCTTCAAATTTGATTATTTTTTTGTATACACATACTCAATGGAGCCTATACAACATCTCCATAATAAGTTTTACAAATTTTCAAAAACTCGATTTTTTTACGGCTGTTACTGGAGTTTACTGATTCAAAAATTATTCGATTCATATGGTTGTCCTCTTTTACACTTATGCAATAATTTACATAAAGGGTCCGCCATCTAACGTTTTTTTTTCAACTAGTGCTTATTTCGTGAATGATAACACTTAGCTCATGTCTGATTTGACAGATAATTAGTTTTATCCTTCCGCTGAACGAATATGGTTGTGTATACGCTTGAACAACGCTGGGAAATATTGCGACATTACTTTGAAAATCATGGTAATGTTGCAGAATGTGTGCGAAAATTGCGTACGGATTTTGGAAGACGAGAAGCACCGTCAGCTCCGTATGTTCGTTATCTTGTGAAAAAAGTGAAAAAAACTGGCATCCTCATCGATAAACCAAAGCGTGAAAAGCCAAAAACAGTGCGAGAATATTGCTGCTGTGGCAGAAAGTGTGCGTGAAGCGCCATCAACATCAATTCACCGTCGTTCTCAACAATCGAACATTTCGGAGACATCATTGAGACGATTTTTGCATAAAGACCTTGGTATGACGCCATACAAAGTCCAATTGGTTCAGGAGTGCAAAAAAAAAAGTTATTTGGCGGACCCTTTATTAAAAAACTGCATTTTTGATGCAAATGCAATTTTTAGATGCATTTTTGAGATCGTTCTCTCCCTTCAATTATTTTTTTAACCTGCATCAATCGAAAAGTTAATATTAAATATTTTTTATTTAAAATTATATTTCGCTTTTTCTGCTACGCAAATGCCATCTAATTTTATCGATTTTTTTAAATAAAATCTTATATATTATGTCCCCACAAAAAATTTAATTTTTGTATATTTTTTTAAATTGATATCTTCAACTGGTTTTAAAATACGCAATACATTCGTTATAAAAAAACATGACTTCTTTAGGTTTATCTGTCCAAAAAATGCGTTTCTTTATAAAAATAAAAACGTGACTTCTTCAGGTTTATCTGTCCAAATAATTAAGTATTGATGGAAATGCAATTTTTGATTGAATCTGCATAAAAAATTAATTTTTAAGACAGATAAACTTAAATATTACTACTTTTTTGTTCTGAATTTGAAACTGTATTAAAACCTGTTGAAAATATAAAAATTGATTTAGACTCACAATACTGGAATACTCTACAGATTGGATGTTGTTCCTTTCTCTATTGCAGTTAAATATTTTTTGTATGACTTTATTTTTTTATTTCTAATAAATAAGATTTACCAAAAAAATCGAGAAAATTAGATGTCAAAAAGCAAAGTTTAATTTTATATAAAAATGTTAAGTTTTCGATTGATGTTTAAATTTAAATTGAAATGGGAGAACAATTTCGATAATATTGCATTTGCATCAGAAATGCACTTTTTAAATGTATTTCTTTATTCCACACATGTTAAAGAAGATAACAGTTTGAATCGAGTGATTTTTGGATTAGAGAAATCCAATAACAACTTTAGAATATGTGGCTCTTCAAAGTTACATACTTTTGGTATTTTTTTAATTTTCTTAAAAATTCAAACCGCGAAAATCGTCATTTTTTAAAATTTTAAAAACTGAATATGGATATGTTTCATAGAGAATATATGTTTTTAATATAAAGAAAATCAGAAGACAGGAGGTCAAAAAAATTGCAATTTTTTTGTTGATCTTTCAACGAATTATTGATATAAAAAAGCAATTGTTAATTTAATAAAAATTTATTTAGTAAAATTTTAATAAAAAATTCTCGCAGTTTATTAACATATTAATAAAATAATTTTAAAGCAAAATTTTTTTCAAAAATGGTGTAATATCTCTTTTTTTGTTAAATAATTATTAACAACATATACACATACACATCATACACACCCACCCATCTATCAATCTTATCATTATAATAATATGTAATATATATGGTTCCTCGTCATTATTAGTTATTGTAGTTTTGTCGTCCACCCAATTCCAATAGAAAACGATCTGGATGATCCATCCAATCGGCTGCTGTTAATTTTACTGTGCGTTGTCGTTCAGCTTCTTTTATTTGCCATTTTTTAATATCCAACTGCACTTCACGTGATGTCTTATCTCCACAACCCCATACCTTAAAAAAACAAAAGCAAAAAAAAAAATATAAAAATATATTAAAATAACATTCATATGTTGTATTTGTTATGGAAGCTTTGATGCGTGATAACTAATAAATTATATGTATGACTTCTTTTTTTATTGTGAATAACTTTAAAATTATACTAACGAAATTTATTATAATTATAAGAAAATATTATATATGAAAATGTTCTAATTAGTGAATAAACAAAATAAAGTATAAAATAAATTGATAAAAGACGTCAAAATGATAGAGCCCATATTTATTTAAAACAGACAAAAAGGATCTTTTAAACAAAAAGTGGGGTTTTAATCAGTGGTATTCTGAAAAAGAATCCACATAAAATTATTAATTTGTGTACAATACATAATTTCATGCAAATCGGAATAACTTTTTGTGAATTCGTTAGGATATTAGGATATTGTCCTTACAAATAATCTATAGAGTTTTTGTTGGGAACCTAGAAATTTCTCGAAATAGATCTATCAATTCATTCCTGAAACTTGTCAATTAAGATATTTGAAAACATAAACTCTATAGATTATTTGTTAGGACAATATCCCAATAAAGAAATATAGAGTATGGCCTCGAACTTGAATAATTTTCATTTTCATTGCACAATTAAAGGTCGAAAAAACATAATATTTATTTTTAATAAAAATTATATCAAACTTAAAATTACTTTTTTTAATAAGAGGTACTTTTTTAATAAAAGGTAAATTGTTTTAATAAAAGGTAATTTTTTAATCAAGAGTACTTCTTTCTAATAAATGGTACTTTTTTTTAATAAAAGCACTTTTTTTTAATAAATTGTACTTTTTTAATAAAAAGTACTTATAGGTAAATTATATATAATTATATACGAAAATTGGTGGATATAATTATATATAATTCTATAAAATCTAATATAATCAGATATAATTATCCGAAAAATCTGGTATAAAGGGTCCTACTAGTGCTTATTTCGTGAATGGTAACACTTAGCTCATGTCTTTGACAGATAATTAGTTTTATCCTTCCGCTGAACGAATATGGTTGTGTATACGCTTGAACAACGCTGGGAAATATTGCGACATTACTTTGAAAATCATGGTAATGTTGCAGAATGTGTAAGAAAATTGCGTACGGATTTTGGAAGACGAGAAGCACCGTCAGCTCCGTATGTTCGTTATCTTGTGAAAAAAGTGAAAGAAACTGGCATCCTCATCGATAAACCAAAGGAAAAGCCAAAAACAGTGCGTACACCCGAGAATATTGCTGCTGTGGCAGAAAGTGTGCGTGAAGCGCCATCAACATCAATTCACCGTCGTTCTCAACAATTGAACATTTCGGAGACATCATTGAGACGAATTTTGCATAAAGACCTTGGTATGACGCCATACAAAGTCCAATGGCTATTATTTGTGGGGTGCCGTCAAAGATAAGTGTTACGCCAACAAGACAGAGACAATTGACGCTTTAAAGGACAATATTCGTGAAGCCATTGGTGAAATACAGCTGCACACAATCGATAATGTGCTTAAAAATTGGACCGATCGTGTAGGCTACTGCATGGCCAGCCGAGGCAGCCATTTGAATGAAATTATTTTCCATTATTAACCGGAAGGATTGTACTTTCAAATAAAAAAAGAAATTTGAGAAAATATTCAGTAGTTTTTTTTATAGCATTTTCAAAAAAAAAAGTTATTTGGCGGATCCTTTAATTATCCGAAAAATTGTATATATAATTTTATTTAATTATATATATTTTTATATAGCACCATAAAAACAAATTTTTTAATAATCAACCGCATATATAATATCTTATTATATGTGGTACTATATATGATTACATACACAATTATATATACATTTTTTGCTCTGGTACTTACTTTTTTAATAAAAGGTACTTTTTTTTAATAAAAAGTACTTTTTTAATAAAATGTACTTTTTTAATAAATTTTAGATTTTGAATAAAAGGTACTTTTTTTTATAAAAAAGTACTTTTTTAATAAATGGTAGATTTTGAATAAAAGGTATTTTTTAATAAATATTACTTTTTTAATGTGAGCAAGATTATTTAAGTTCAAGATCATTTGTTTTTTGTTATACAAAAAACCGTGCAATGTTTATTTATTAATTAAAAAATTTTTAATAGAAGGTACTTCTTAACAGAAGCAAATTTTTTAATAAAAGGTACTTTTTTAATAGAATGTACTTTTTTAACAAAATATAAAATTTTTAATAAAATTTACTTTTTTAATAAAAGGTACTTGTTTAATAAATGTTATTTTTTTAATAAAAGGTACTTTTTAACTTAATTTAAAACCTACCTACATACTTTTTTAATAAAAATTTACTTTTTTCATAGAAATGTAAGGGAATGTTCGGTAATGTGGATCATTTAGTGTTGTTGCATAAATATGGCAAAATTGTTAATTCTCATCAAATTTAATCTCGTTTTAAAAAAGTTTCGACGTGAATACACACGTTTTTCACGGTTTTATTCTATCGTTACAAAACGCAACATGAAGTGTAATTTCTCGTTAACATAAAAAGTGAATAACAAACAAGTTAATGGAAATTTTCCAAATAGTACTTTTGCAAACAGTAAGAATTTTATTCACAATTATAATAAAATTAATTGGTTCCAATAAAAAATAAATAAGAAACAAATTTGAAAAATTTAATTTTCAACAGCATAAAACATTTTAATTAACAAAATTTAAATACAAATTTTTCTAACAATTTTATATTTTTTTTAAGTTAGGTTCGCTAATATGTACCTTTTGAATTAAAACATAAATTAACACATAAATCATAAAAATTGGATTATTGTGCAACAAGAACTTTTCATTTTACGTCACAGTTTAAACTTTGTTGTTGTAATTTAGAACAACAACATTAAAAAATAATATAAAATTCTTATTCGAGTGTGAACAGAAATAGGGACAGTAAGCAAATTGTACTAAATAATTTAAATTCCTAGAATGTTTTTGTGGAAAACATAATATTGGTCATTGTATCTAATATATATATTTATTTTTGTATCATAATTGTGTAAAGTTTGGAGCTTGTAGTAAAAATGTCTGGGATACAGAAAATCGCTAAAAAATTCGAAATAAAAGTAATTTTTAGTATTTTTTGTGCCAAGCTATTTTGTTGGAATTGTTTATCAATTCTATGATAGACAAAAGAAAATATTTTCCCTTTAAAATCCATAGAAATCTCTCACTCTAGAAAACTGTTAAATATTTAAACATTTTTAAAAGCATCTCAAGTTTAATTTCGTTTATTGGTGGTTTTCTAATTTGTTATCGTACTCAAAAGCGGACATGTTATATGTAGTTAATAATGGCATAAATAGTTTTATTCCACGTTTTTTAGTGTTTTATTGCAAAACCTGATTATATTTGAAGTTTTTGATACAATATTCGTAGGTCGAAGCTATTGAATAATAAATGATACAATTAAAGTGAAAATGATCAGATAACTCAAGTTTAGTAATATTTGTAAGGACATAAATGGGCCATTTCAAATATTCAACGCATTTAAATCGAATTTTTACATCAACACTATTTTTTGTTTGTTTCAAACATTTTTAAGAATTTAGTACATATCCCAGAAACAAGGAAGTATTTAGTTTCAACTTCTGAAAATTAAAAACTAGGAAAGGTAAAATAAAAACATTGATGGCGTCAGTTAACTTCACATGTCAACTTTTAAGTACAATTAACAAAAATTCGGGATATTAATTGAAAAATCCCAATAAACGAGTTTAAACCAGGGGTGATCTTTAAAATTTCAGCTTTTCTAGAGTAAGTTATCTTTCTTAGGATTAAAAAAATAGTAATGTCTTGTTTTGTTTATCTAAGAATTGATAAACAATTAAATAGCTTGGCACAAAAAATTACTAAAAATTCCTTTTATTTCGCAATTTGTCGCGATTCCCAGACATTTTCGATTCTAGGTTCCAAACTTGGCACAATTATGATACAGAAATAAATCTATCTGCTGCATACAATGACCAATATTATATTTCTAACAAAAAAATCTAAAAGTTTTAATTATTTTGTACAATGTGCTTACTGTCCATATTTCTATTCACACTAGAATAAGAGATTTTATATTATTTTTTGATGTTGTTCTAAATTACAAGAACAAAGTTTGAACTGTAACGTAAAATGAAACTTAATTGTTGTACAACAAACGAAAAGTAATATCGGTAGTTTTTCCCCAACATTTATGTGTTAAATTTTACTTTAAATTTGTTGCATGTAAGTGTACATATTTTAATTCACACCACTGTATAACTTTTTTATATTAGTTGGCACAACAAATTGGTCTTGAGCCAAAAAAGGCCCAAAGAGTTGGCCTATAAGTTGATGTATTTGGATTTGCAATATTCCACTTAGTTTTTTATACCAGCTCTAGTGCTACATTAGCGAACATTCCCTTACAAATTCTAGGTACTTATTAAAAAAGCTACAACTTTAACAAAAATTCACTTTTTTAAGAAAAAGATAATTTGAATAATAAAAAGATAATACAAATTAATAAAAAAAGTATTTTTCAAAAAAGCTTTCCTAATAAAAAGTTATTTTAAGTTTGATTATGAAATCGTGATGGTACTTTTTACGAATTTAAGCTTTTATATCAAAAAAAATACTTTAAACACTATAAAAATTATTTTGAAACCTTATTAACTTACTTCGATCGAAAGCAAAACAGCAGCAATGCCTTTACAATCAACACTTTCAAAATGTTCATCAACTGCTATAATAGGTTTTCTAGGATCCGAACCTGCTCTTAAACCTTTAGGATAACCACGTATACTTGTATTTAAGTATAAAATATTGGGTTTCTTTTCTAACATTGAAAATCTATAAAAAAAATAAAACTTAATAATTATAATAAATCTTAATAATCAGGGCTGTAACCGCGTAATTCGATTCGAGAAAAAATGTTCGAATTCGATATTGCAAAAAAGATTTACGAATAAAAATTAAACTTTTTTTCGAATCGAGTTACGCGGTAACCCCCCACAGTAACACTGTTTACATACTTCGGCCATAGTTGTAAAACACAGCTGCCTTCACCACCAATATAAAGATGTGTTTCTCTCCATTCAGCAGGCGAAGCAATTAAATATGTTTGGTCATCTTTCGTGTGTATTAAAATCAATGTTGGTCCTTTATAACCCAGCACGTGATGTAAGAATCGATTAGCTCCCAGACCATGTTCATTGGAATCGTACAACAATGTCCAATGTGAGGGCATCATCGAAAGTTTCTCTATAAATATTTGAGCTGCTGAAGCTTTATTAGCACTGGGTGAAGTAACTTTTTGAGGTTTAGAATATAATGGCGGCAAGGCACCGGCAAGCAACCAGGCTTGCGATAATGGCATTAGAGATGATGATGCATCAATAGTATCAGCATAAGCACCATCCGAACCGCCACTATTATTTGATTTATCGGCGAAGGGACTACGTTGTTCCAAAACTGGTGTTTGCAATTCAATACCACAGGACTGACCATCTTGTTCAAGACCACGATATGCAGTTGAGAGCGTATGAACACAATATTTATGCACCAATAAGACCAATCGTATTAAGTTTTGTTCAAACCAACGACAAACAAAACCCAAGCTAAGAGTATCGTGGCTAAAGAAAATCGATTTTGTAACTGAACTAAAAGTACGATTTATCTATAAAAAAAATAAAAGTATAAACTTAAATTTTAGTTGGAATAAATTGGGTTTCAATCGCAAAAGATTTCTTGTCAAATTTGGAAGAAATTTTTTTATTAAAAAAACACAGGACTTTTTAAAGTTCCAAACAACCCATTCACATTTTTGTTATAATCAATCACACCTAAGATGAAATGTTAAAATTTATTATATATAAGCAGACCTTTAAAACAAAGTTTCTTAATTAAATTTTTAGCGAATCAATCCTCTAAATTATTAATTTAGTTTTAATAAATCAATTCAATAAAAAATGGTTCATTTGATTTATATTTCGCGTATTAAATCATAACACTAATAACACAGTCAAACACTCAAAATGCATCGGAGATGCGACTTATCAATTGAGATAGATTTTAGGACGTATATCACGAATGAGAACACCAAATTTTAATGTTAAAAAACGAATTTTTACTGTTGTTGCAATTTTGGAATGTATTTTTAAATTTTTAATTTAGGTGTGCTAGATATTACCGATATCTGTAAAATACTAAAAAAATACGTAAAATGACGTTAAATAACATTAAAATAACCTAACGACATAACTTCAAATAACGTAAACCTCAAAATAACATAACGACATAACTTGAAATATCGTTAACCTTAAAATACCCTAACGAAATAATCTCAAAATACAGTTATCCAAAACCGATAACCGAATGAAACGGTTACCAACTTTGGTTATTCGTATAGGAAATTCTATAAGTAAAATAAGAATAGAAGATATTTTGTGTATCTTCTTGTTTCATTCATATTCAATAAACAAATAGAAAACGTAAACGGACAACGAAATTCTATTTTTTATTGGGGCTTTTTTAATTTTATTCATCGTCTTCTTAGACAGTGTGCAATTAATACTATAATCAATATGCACATATTTTCAATTGTTTAAAATAGGCGTGGTAGAGAAGATTAAGCATACTTTTCTAAAAATCATAACTACATTGTAAATTTTTTATTGAATTAGACTGCGCAGTTTCTGGTAACACAACCTTCATCAGTAATCCTTTTTGATAATACTGTAATTATTTGTTATGGTTTTTATTGTTTGATTGCATCTATATGAAATGTTTATTTATTAAATGCAATCCTGACCGTGGCTTGAACCTGCTTTCTTTGCCACATGCACTTCGCACTACACTTTAGACAGGCGCTTTAGCCGCTTGATCTAAAGTCAGGTCGATTTTTGCTGTGGCTTATTAGAGTTTCTTTGTGTTTTTACGTATTCTATATGTTTAATGAATATGAATGAAACAACAAGATACACAAAATATCTTCCGCTCTTATTTTACTTATTAAATTTCCTATATCGAAATACGTTTACGCTTGGCTGATCCAGAATTGATTCACCATGTGTAAACGACAGTAAATATCATACGTTTTGTGTACATTTTGTACACTAAACGTGATCAATCTTAATTACTTGTATTTTAAAATAAACCGTTGAACCGATTTTATTATTATTTTTTTTTTCTTTGTAATTGTGTAAAGATAAATAGGATAACCTATATATTTATAAAAATATAATTCTGTGAAAACCCCGTTTTTTCTATGACAATCCACAAGAAATAGCAAAATTTAGGGTGGTTTTAGGTAAAAATAAATATCAAAAATTGATTTCTGGACCCCAAAAACAATAAGATACTACAACTTTGCAGGATTATAAAAATAAATAAGCATTATTTTATTAAATTGTTGATGATTTTTTCTTGTTACACAGCGTTCCAAAATCACCAACTTCAAAAGCGAATAAAAATAAATCTCGCACTAAACTAAAAAAACCCTGGAGGCTTTTGTTATGGAAAGTGTAAATTTTCATTTGCTTTTGGTTTCATCCCATTCCGATTCGGAAAGTTTGATTTTGTATCTCTGTAATTCTAAAATGAGTTACAGATTGGATTCAAGAAAAAAAAAATAGGATTTTACAAAATATATTTGAGTGCAAAAGAGAAAGAAATAAAGTCCAGTCTGCACACGCAGAAAAAAACGGAGGGAATATTATCGAAGTGCTCAGTAATTATAAAGGGTGTTTTTATAGAGGTATATAACTTTAAAATGGATTAAAACAAACAGAAAATAGTCCAGTGGCGTTAAATCGCACGATCTTGGAGGACATTTCAAGGGTCCGAAATGTGAAACTATACGGTTACCAAACGTTTCCTTCAATAAACCAATTGTGGCACGAGCTGTGTGAGATGTTGCGCCGTCTTGTTGAAACCACAGCTCCTGCGCATCGTTGACTGTAACGTTCTGACCAGCATCGTTTTTAAAGAAGTACGGACCAATGATTCCACCTGCCCATAAAGCATACCAAACAGTCAATTTTTCTGGATGTAACAGTGACTCAACATACACTTGAGGATTATCAGCACTCCAAATACGGCAGTAAAAATGTAAATAAGAACCATGATTTTCAAAATAAATTTCAACAATTTGGAAGCGTTGTTTAGGCGTCAGTCTATTTATGTTGAAATGCCAAACCAAACTAAACAAATCACTTGACAGCTGACAAAATGGCCGCCAGTTAAAAAATGGTTGCCAACTTAAAGTTCTATACATGTATAAAAAAACACCCTTTACAACTACATAAGTTTCAAGTTAGTTTTACAAATTTCTTGTAAAATATATTCAATTTTTTCAGAAATTCTTTATTAGGCTTGTATGTATATATTTTACAAAAATTTGTAAACATTTTACTAGAAATTTTTCTTTTTTTTTTCTGCGTGTTGCGTAGATAACTCTCACAGTGTTGCCATGTATTTTTTTCAAAAAACTGTAAGAAAAAACTGTTTTTTTAAGAAAAAACTGTTTTTTTTTTAAATAAAAAAACAGTAGAAAAAACAGTTAATATGTGCATTTTGAATTCAATTGCATTTTACTTAAACATAAAACAACATAAAAAACATTAAACACATAACATATTTAAAAACACAGAAAAAAATATTTTTTTTTTGTAGACTAACTTTTAATTTTACTAACAAAAAAAAATATTTTCAAATTTATGTTATAACAGATCACAAGTTGTGCTCTGTTATAAAACTTCATTTTAATTAACAATAGGAATAATATGTTTTTTTTTCTGTGTACTTGTTTAAAGTAAAAAAAAATATAATATAAAAAAACATATTTATATTTATATTAATTATTTAACATATAGCAAAAAATAGCTACAAAACCATAAAAAAAAAACAAAAAAATTCATCACATTTTGAGATCTTACTTAATTACATAAAAATATCAGTTATAAATTTTTTGATTAAATTTGATTTTCATTCGTTTGATTCCACAAAATTTTAACACAAACAAATGCTAAAAAGGGAATTAAAACTTACTACACAGTTGCATTCAATGCGCAGTATTATTTTTTATTGAAACATTTTGTGCAACTTTTGTATTAAATTTATAAATTCAAGTAAAAGAAAGTAAATCGAGCAGGTAAACTGTTAAAAACTGAAAAAAAGACTGAAATTAAACAAAAACTGTTTTTTTTCATGAAAAACTGGAAAACTGTTACGCATCCTAAAAAACTGGAAAAAAAAACAGTTAAAACTGGCAATATGGTAACACTGAACTCTCAGCATTGTGAAACTATCTTAAAACTGCAAGTTACTAGATATTTTAACTTTGAATTACTTTTTTCAGTTTATTAAACTTAAAAGCTAACATAAAACCGATTATTTAAACTTACCGCTGGACATAATACAGGGTTTCCCGAATGCTGCATGGCAATTGTATAACAAATGTGCAATAGACGTGTTACACCCTCCTTATCAATGAAATCGGGATTATCTTGCTGGGCATACATTTTTATATAACACTCCAAGATTACAGCATCATCCATTATGCCCAAATAACGTTCGCATTGTTGACGAAAAGCTACAGTACCCAAATGAGCTGTTGTTGCCCTAGAAGTGGCATGCATTAATTTGAATAGGCGTTGACCCAAATCGATATAGTGAGGAAATACTTGTGACTAAACAATGCAAACATAAAGCGGCGGAAGGTAAGGAAAAGACAAATATGTAAGTTAACAATTAATTAACTCAATTTAGTAATAGATCAAAAAAGTCAACAAAAAAAACAAGTAAAATAACATACCACAAAAACTTCAGCAGCTATACCATTAATACCATATTTTGACGAGGTTTTCTCTTTAAGAATCTCTGAAAGTTTTTCTATGGGTACCAATTGAGTGAAATATTTCTCAGTTACATCTGCGCCTGATGCTGAACGACTTAAAGTACTCTCGGCCTTGAGCATTGCTGCGGAAGATGCAGTGGCTATAGCATTTGATTGTCCATTTGCCTGGTTGCCGGTTTTATTACCTTTAGTTTTTCCATCGGGAACTTCACCTGCATCACTACCATCACCTTTTGAAGTTGAATTGCCCATGTTAAGACTATCAAAGCAAACGCAGCAGTCTCTTGTATGGATTCTATTTTTTTATTTTTTGTTTATTTTACTTCTTTCTAGTTGTTAGCTCGTCAAATTGCACGTGAGTGTATCAACAATGGACGTAGTTAGTTGTCCAAACAATAATCACTTTCTTCTCTTTAGTGTATTAGCACAAAATGCGCAATATAGTTGCTACAGTGGATGAAAAAAAAAATTAAAATTACTTTTCGTCCAGTCACACAAAACACAAAAAGTC
This sequence comes from Delia radicum, assembly GCA_021234595.1. NCBI lineage: Eukaryota > Metazoa > Arthropoda > Insecta > Diptera > Anthomyiidae > Delia > Delia radicum. Next base: position 192,075,923 of record CM037854.1, read on the forward strand.
AATTTGCTGATTATCAATTCGTATAGATGTGTTGCTGAGTGTATATGATTGATTACAGGGGAGATAAAGCTGGTACCATAGTACTTTTTTTGGTACTAATGTAACTCATTTGGTACTCTTAACAAAGTTGCGCATTTGTTTGTTGATTTGTTTTCTTTTCATCAAATATTGCAGCACACAAATGTTTCGAAGGTATTTCGAGATCAGTCTATTATTTACCTATTGTCAGCTTCAAATGGTTATGACAACGCAAATGAATAATTTTTGCATTGTGAGCAAAACATCATAGTGAACAGTCTTTACTGTTTATTTAATTGAAACACTAAAACTGATTTGAAAATTCTATACTGGATTAAATTTTGTAGCTTCTCAAATGATTTCCGTTATTTGAGAATATTTGAATGAAAAATAATAAAAATGTACCAAAATATTTCTTTGATACTATTTCTATTCTCATCCCTGACGAATTGAGTACTCGGTAAATGTTCTTTGTTATGATTTTGTTGATCGAAAGTAATCGTTTTGTTGTTTGGGATAAAAATAGTCAGTAATCACTAGGGCAAGGAACTTCACGCATTTAAACACGAGAATATTCGTTTATGAAATGCATCTAAAAATTAAGAATACGCATTTAAAAGAACACTTTTTGCAAAAATCAAAGCGTAATAACATAAAATATATATAAAAATGGCATACAATTTTCAATAGAAATAAAATCTTACGATTTTCTTCGGTTCAGCAAAATTTTAAAATGTAAAAATGATTTTGCTTAAATCAAAACATAAAAATGCATTCAAATTTAATTTTTTTTAACAAATAAAAAAAAAAAGTGCTATGAATGTAAATTATGCAAAAATATACAATTACACGAATCTTTTAGCTCTCTAGATTATAAAAAAATTTATATGTAAACGAGGAAGGTTAAAAAGCTGGATTAACATTAATCAAGTAGATTAATTTCGCAATCTGAACTCCCTATTAAACTAACCTTTTTTTATCTTCCTCGTTTCCATATGTATTTTATGATTTACTTGAAAGCTAAAAGATTAACTTTGTCAGTTTAAAATACCATAATGCCAATAGCGATCCAGCATAAGAGGAGCAAGGAAAATGTCGGCGTTGGCAAAATTTTTGTCAACGGCGCCAAAATTTTTTTTGTTTCAGCCGTTAACGTTAATTTTTACTTGAATTTGTATGTATTTTTTGTAGCATTGCCAACTGAAATTATATAAAACAGAGTTGCACACAAATAGTAGTATGAATACAGAGTCGCTTAGAAATAGTAGTCAGATAAAAAGTTTGATTAACTGTTAATCAAAAAGATTAACACATGGTTTAATCGCCTTGTTTAGTGCTTGATTAAGCAGTTAATCCCATGTTTAGGAGATTAATAGGAAAGTCACATAGACAAATTAATCTCCTAAAAAAATTTAGAATATTAATAGGGAATTCCCCTAATCTTTTAGATTAACAGTTAATCTAACTTTTTATCTGACTACTTATTCTATCTGGCTACTATTCCTAAACGCCTCTGTATTATACTACTAATTGTGTGCCACTCTTTTTTATATATGTTCCGTTGACAACGCTAGCAAAAACACAAAAAGTCATGTAAAAAAGAAGAGACTACCGCAAAAATGTTAGCGATATCGACAAACATTTTTCTAACGCTGGTATTTAAATTGTTCCTCTTATGCCGGATCACTATCGGCGCCCCCTTGATATTTTAAACTGACAGAGTTAATCTTTTAGATTTAAAAGTAATCAAGTATATTTCGCAGTATGAACCATAGATCTCAAACTCTTTGACATTTGCTCGTAACTCATGAGAATGTGTTGGACATACGTGGTATACATATACAAAAAATATTTGAAAAAGTGTTAAAGGAGGAGTTCGTCATCTATGGTCTGAACTCCCTATTACTAACGGAACGTTGACAACATAAAATTCGTAAAAAGGTATGAGAAAGTATAATTTTACCAGTTTTTGCTTTCAATAATTTATTTTTTTAAATTTGTTCGCCAAGAATAAAAGAACGATTTTAATGGGCTTACTACCTAAGCACCTAACCAAAATCCATGAAATTTGGCACGCATTAGAAAATATACTGTTAGCAGTTTGAAATTTATTGACATATATTAAGCAATTTTTATGTATCAAGATTAAAAATATTTGATTTGGCACATATTCTTTGTCTCTTTATATTTTTTAAAAATTAATTTCCAAACATCTTTATTGGAATTTAGCTAATAATTTACATTTTATTTAAACACAATTTTTATCATAAGCAATAAGAACAATACAAAATTTGAATAATAACCAAATTATAAAACAAATTCATGTTAAAATACACACAACTTTTCTTTAGTCTTTCGCGTAGCCTGTTCTCGAGAAAGTGACTTTTCCTCACGCTGCAAAGCATTTAATTCTACATTTTTGGCATGTAGACTCTGTTTTAAACGATCATGAATTTGTGAACCACTGGCATTACGTTTTAATGATTTCTCAACTTCGACAATTTCACGTTCCTTGCGTCGTATATCATCTGCCACACGAACACTTTCCACATTTAGGGATTTTAATGAATGACTTTGTAAAGATTGCTTAGGTTTTGGTGCCTCATTAAATTTAGGAGTTGATAAAATGGTATCGTTAATAAAAGAAAAAACATCAATACGCTTTTGAGATTCTCTTTCATAGGCTTTGGCATTAAGAGTCTCTTGTTTCTTTTGATCTTTTTGTAGTTTCTTTTCAACGCTAAACAAATCCTTATCACCATTTGCAGCTTCACGTAATTCCATACAATGATCTAAAGAACGTCCAGGTGGTAGAATTTGTGCTGTTACCGGGGTAATAATACCACGGCCATTTGAACCTAAACCGGTACCATAAATATAACCCATTTTGGCCATTAGTTTAGAGCCAATGCCCTAAAATTAAAAGAAAAGACAAAAACAAGCTTATTCTTTCAATTCTAAATTAAACTTAAGACTTTTAGATTATTACCCTGGTATGTTTTTCCCAAGTTCCTAAAGGCTGTGTCAGTTGATAAGTAAATAGACTATTGAAGCCTAAATTCGCTTCTGATGATGTAGTAGGATAATCGTAATCACTATCAGATTCACTTGAAGAACCACTGGATAAATCTTCATCTATATTTTAGGAAATTCACACGTTGTTCGGACGGATACAATTTTTTATAAAACTTACCATGATATATTGGTAAAAGATCTTCAAAATTAAAATCTTTTTCACGTTCCTTACTCTCTCGATTATCCAAACGTACACGACATTGTTTTTCCACAAAATTTGCACACAAAACACGTCCTCGATGCCACATGCGATCATTTAATTTGGCTAAAACAACACAATTTCTGGAGAGTTTAGTAAAATCAGGTACAGCATATTCTCTTAATTCGGCCGCCGGTATAGTTTCACCATGAGAATAATGACAATTGTCATCATCGAAACGGCAATTGCCTTCAAAGTAATAATTACAAGGCAACATTTCACGATGTGTTGGATTGGTAAACAGCACGCGCAATTTAACGTCGACATTACCATCATCGTCCAGATAAGCTTCGTCTTCGATGCCACATATAATAGCATTATGATATGATACAGCACCCCAGCTATGTGTATGTGGAGCAGAACACTTTTCGCCTATCATTTTTTCAAATTTTGTTCTTAATTCTTGTAATTTCTTCCGATCATCTCTTTGTTTGTCTTGGCCAATTTCTTTGATTTCATTCATAAATTTTTGCATTTCATCATCTGACGTATTGTCGGTCCTTCGCTCCTGTTCTTCAGTCACTTGTGTTAATGCTATTAGCTCTATAAGATTGTCTTTTAATGCATTCAATTCCTGGCGTGCAGTTTCGTCTTGTGTCGCCAATAGAGCTTGCTCTACTGTTAGAAGCTGCAACAGAAATGAACAATCAATACTGTATCGTTATAGCAATTTTAAACTTACTTGTAGTTCGTATTCTTCCATGTTTAAATATTAAAATGTCCTTTTAACAAAATACAAATTTTTGAGAAAAATTCCAAATAGAAATACATCAGTTGAAAAATGTAAACAAAACAAAATATTTTATTGCTTTCTTCACCAATGTTGCTAATTTTTTTTCTAAAAATATCGCTATATCAAACTAAAAAATCGCTAGAAAATAGCTATATTAATAAATAATTCTATAACTTAGCGATAAATCGCTAAGTTTATCAAATTTTTCAAAATCTGTTCGCACGTTTTTAAATTTTCTTAAAAATGTTTTTATTAATCGCCAATTTGTTCGAACTTTTTTTAATTTTCTTAAAAATTATGACATTAATTGCCAAATTTTCGGACTTTTTAAGTTTTGCTTAAAAATGTTGTGATAAATCGCTAAATAATTATAAAGGTACCCACACACTACGCAATATTCTTGTGCTATTGTGTCTGTTTTCCATATTGGAAGGTTGTGCAATATATTGAAAAAAAAAAAATCAAAAAATTTTTGATTCTTATTGTGCAACCAAGATATGGGAAACATATTTTATATATTGGCCACAGTGTGTAATTATATCCCTTTACCACATTACAAAACAGTGGTGCCAAATTTTGTGCAAAAGTATTGTTCATCTTATTGCACTGTGTAGGGAAAAATGAAAATAGTATTGGCAATAATATTGCAAGGTGTACGTACGGTCTATACTAGCAATAAATATGCGGAAATATATTGCAGTATATGTCAAAATGATGTTATCTCTAGTGTGGACCACTCTATTGCTTACATATTTATTGCCGTACATATATGTTGCAATAAGTTTTTGGCAATATTCGGCAACACTTATTGCCAACATATTACGTCAAAATTAGTTGTCATTTTAGTTTGACGTTTATAGAAAAGGACGCCAAAAAACTAAGACGCTATCAAAAAGTAATTTGAAAAAAAAAACTATGTATAATACGGTATCGTACGGTCTATACTAGCAATAAATATGTTGACAATATTCGAAATACGTCGGCAGAATAACAGTAAAAAAATTATTATTGCTAAGCTTATGTTTAGGGTGGTGAACACGTATTTATGGTAACTCATATTTTAGAAAATTTCAAAGAGAAAGGTTATAAAAACAAAACATTAAGAGCGTGGCCATTTTGTGTATTCATAAATAATAAGAAAAAAATTAAGTTTTTTTTAAAGAATTAAATAATTATTTACATAGTTTTTTTTTTTCAAATTACTTTTTGATAGCGTCTTAGTTTTTTGGCGTCCTTTTCTATAAACGTCAAACTAAAATGACAACTAATTTTGACGTAATATGTTGGCAATAAGTGTTGCCGAATATTGCCAAAAACTTATTGCAACATATATGTACGGCAATAAATATGTAAGCAATAGAGTGGTCCACACTAGAGATAACATCATTTTGACATATACTGCAATATATTTCCGCATATTTATTGCTAGTATAGACCGTACGTATGGATACCTTACGTACGGTCTATACTAGCAATAAATATGCGGAAATATATTGCAGTATATGTCAAAATGATGTTATCTCTAGTGTGGACCACTCTATTGCTTACATATTTATTGCCGTACATATATGTTGCAATAAGTTTTTGGCAATATTCGGCAACACTTATTGCCAACATATTACGTCAAAATTAGTTGTCATTTTAGTTTGACGTTTATAGAAAAGGACGCCAAAAAACTAAGACGCTATCAAAAAGTAATTTGAAAAAAAAAAACTATGTAAATAATTATTTAATTCTTTAAAAAAAACTTAATTTTTTTCTTATTATTTATGAATACACAAAATGGCCACGCTCTTAATGTTTTGTTTTTATAACCTTTCTCTTTGAAATTTTCTAAAATATGAGTTACCATAAATACGTGTTCACCACCCTAAACATAAGCTTAGCAATAATAATTTTTTTACTGTTATTCTGCCGACGTATTTCGAATATTGTCAACATATTTATTGCTAGTATAGACCGTACGTTAAGTTATCAATACCGACAAGAAACTAAACGCTAAGAAAAACGTCAAGATTGACTTGTAAAAAATCGCTAAAATTCCCGCTAATAGCTAATCATGTTTTAAACCGCCAAATGCGTTTAAAAATCGCTAGATTTGACGGCAACAGTATTAATGTTTTAAACCGACAAATGTGTTTAAAAATCGCTAGATTTGACGGCAACAGTATTCTTTACTGAACGTACTACTTACTAATCGGAGGGCGAAGCCGAGCTAAAAATTTCGGCGGCGGCGGCTAAGCAAAAATAACTCGGCGGCGGCTTAAAGCCGGCTTGTAGCCGACTGTTTTTAGAAATATTAAAAAAAAATTAAATTGACTTATTTATTTAAAAAAAAGAGATTAAAAAAAGTAAAAGTAATTCATTGCTAAACTAGCACAAGTCATTTTAATTAAGTTTGTAAGATTTTGATTATTTTGATAAAAATGGTTCCACGTCTCTTATGTTATCATGCACAAATAGCTGTTTTTTTATTGTAGCAGGATAGAGTCCACTTCTTTTTTCATTAACGCAATTCCCAGCAAAAGAAAAAGCTTCTTCTGAAGATGCTGACGTGGCTGGAATTCCAAAACACAAATTGGCCAGTTTTGCAACATAAGGGAAATACTAAAAAGAATAATCTGTTTTTCAAAAAAAAACTGCCACAGTAACGCAAATTCCAACTTCTTTAAAAAAATCATAAATATACTCAGTAAAACAAAACAATTTTTATTTATATGTTCGAATTGCCTTGCCGCAAAATATAGATCAAAAGGTTTTATAGTAATCTACTTAGCTAAAAGTAAACTATAATCTAGAAAAAATGAACATTTCAGCTTAGCTATCAAAGTCGGCTAAGAATTTTAGCCGATGAAAGCCGCATGCTTCGGTGGCGGCTAATGCAAGTAAGAATTATACGGCGGCGGCTGTGCGCCTACGTACTGCCGGTCAACTTCACCCTCTGTTACTAATTTAGAAACCAAGATATATTGATATAGGTAGTCTTACTAGAACAACTACAAACAATACAAAAACAACAGAGTTTTGACATTTCAAATTACTCAAGATACAGTCTTTGTACTGTCAAAACCGTGTCAGAAATGTCAAAACCAGGTAAGAGGAAGATAAACAGCTGGGCTACTAAAACTACCTTATAAATATATCTTGTTTAGAAACATAAATAAGCAAAACCAAAGTTGTAGTAGAAATACAACCTTACGGCTGCGGATTCCGCTGCGGTTAGAGAAAACGGGGCACAGTGGGTTGTGTCATAGAGTAAGTGGTGATTAATTCTGGAAGACCGTAGGTTAAAAAAAATATTTTGTATTTATGCATATGTCATATTTGAAGGTTGTACAATATATTGGAAAACATCTAAAAGGTTTTGATTCTTATTGCGCAACCCCTGCAACAGAGCAAAAGAGTGGTGTCATATTTTGTGCAAAAGTATTGTACATCGTATTGCACTGTGTATTGTCAAATTACAATAATACTGGCAATAATATTGAAAACTGTATGGGTACCTTAAAAGAAGCCAATAGGGGAAATGCATTACTACTCGATACTTTTTTTAATGCATGCTTTAACGAATGAGATGCCACTTTTAGTTGGAAACACAACCAACTTTAGCGACTTTGGTTTATCTTGACATATATGTCTTTGCTAAATAATGTGATGTCACTTTTAGCTGGTAGCACCCCTCGCTTTACAACATTTGTTTATCATGGACACTGCATGTCTTTGCTAACGAGCGAGATGTCACTTTAAGTTGGCTACACCAGCTACACTCACCACTTTAGCGACTTTGGTTATTAATGTCTTTGCTAACGAGTGATGTGGCACTCTTTGTTGGCATCGCCTCCCCAATTAATGATTTATCATGGTCATTAATAGGATATATTATATAGATGTTAAACTCTGACATTAACTGTCAGTGCACGTAAAAATGTGTTTGGTGTTAAAAGAAGAAGAGTTTGATATATATGTAAACTATGATAAATAGGACTCGGAAGCTCATGTAAATACATGTTTGTTGGTTTCAGCTGAAGGATAAAGATAACCAAATGTCTTTGTGAATCATCATTTCTGCAACAAAATGTCATCGATTCGTTTTCGCATATTTTGCGACACTCAAAAATGTTTTACAGTTGTTTTAACAATGCGTTTTATTCAATCTAATTAATTAATTTTTAATTTTATATTACTTTATCTTTTATATTTTATAAATTTAAATTTTTAATAATATACGTCTTTAGTTAGTATTAAAAAAAAAAAAAAATAATAAAATTAAAAATTTTTAAAACACATGAAACATTACATTTACAAAACATATTAATTTATTTAATATTTAAATTAATAATTAATTACATTTTTACATTTAAATCAATAGTTTTATTCACTATTACAGATGATCACTTATTTAAAGAAATAAAGTAATGACTGTAATAAAAATTTATAATTTACATAAAACAGTATGAAATTACATAAATTTATTTAAAAATAATTAACATACACACACTTAACGATCCACTATAAATTCACTGAGTTTAATAATACACAGTTGTTTTGTAAAAACCCATTTAACATAATTTTATAAATTTTACAACTTCTACAAATTTCTTGCACACGCTAACACGAGTAATGACGCCACACACTAAAAGCAGGTTTTACAAAAATTAACATCAATTTGAATAAAATAATTGCTGTTTTAACAATAAAATTTGTCAAAAGTTAACAAAATGAATGATTCAATTGTTTTAAGGACATTTTTGAAGTTCATGATCCTGAAAAATTATAATCAATATTTTTTTTAAGCAGAGGATCTCACCTTTCTTTTGTTACCAATATTTCAGTCATATCTATCAGCACTACAAGTATTTCAATTTTTTTTGAAAAATTTAAACTTTAAAGTCCTTTTAAAATTAATTTTGGCGTGATGGCGAAAAACTGAAAACGCAGTTAAACTATATATGGTCTCCAGTTTGATATATATATTGATTTGTCCATGTGTGGAAGCTACTGTTGCATGGTGTCATTAATAATTTCTTATTAAAGTAGTAAAAACAACGTTATAATTATTAGGTTTTAAACCAACGAACATATAGATTAAAGAAGAACCAAGGTACTCAACATCTGTTAAACTTTATATGTCAACTGGTTTTTAGAGAAACAGTTTTTCGAGGTTTTTCAATGCATATTTTTTAGTATATAGACAAAATTTTGTGTTATTTATACAAAACTTATTCAGAGAATGCATTAAGCAACATAAATTAACTTTAATTTTTTTTAAATTGCTTCAAAGCATGCAAATTAATCAATTAAAACTACCACTGTTAACACATTTTTTTGAAACTCTCTTAAAACTAGTTCAGGTTTTAAAAAGAGAGCGTTGGAAACTGCTTGTTTAAACAAATAAAACACCCAACCCTTATAACATGGATTCTAAATTTTCAATTTTTAAAATTAAATACGAGGGCGGATCAATAAGTCCCTTACTTTTCGAACTTCCCTCGTAGTTATATGAAATGCAACACTGCTATCATCAAGTAGCACCTGTTAATAGACTTATGTCAAATTTTGAGCAAGTTCCGTCATTTACTTTGCGTGGATTTTTTTAAAAATGGAAAACAGTGAATTTACAGTGCTCATTAAACATTATTTTTTGCGAAAAAAACCGCCAATCAAACCAAGGAAAAGCTTGATAAATACTATGGGGACTCTGCACCATTGATTTCAATGGTAAAAAAGTGGTTTACTGACTTTCATTGTGGTCGCACAAATAGAAATGACGCTGAACGTTCTGGAAGGCCAATTGAGGTCAATACACCCCAAAAATGTCGAAAAAATCCACGATATCGGATATAACCGATCGACTAGTAAAAGTGCGTAAGATTGTTGATGCCATAGGCATTTCATATGGCAGTGTGGTTTCGATTTTAAATGATCAGTTCAGGGTTTAAGAAGGCTGTCTGCAAGATGGGTGCCGCGTTTGCTCTCAAATGACCATAAACGGAATCGTGTGACAACTTCAATGGATTGTTTGGAGTTATTTAACCGCAATTCGAATGAGTTTTTGAGGCGTTTTGTAGCTGTGGATGAAACATGGATCCATTACAACACTCCGGAGACCAAGCAGCAGTCTAAACGATGGGCTCCGAAGAAGGCCAAGGTAAGTTTGTCGGCCAATAAGGTGATGGCAACAGTTTTTTGGGATGCACGCGGGATAATCCACATCGATTACCTTCAAAAGAAGGAAAACAATAAACGGAGAAAATTATGCCAACTTATTGGACCGATTTAACGAGGATTTAAAAAAAATTGCCCCATATGGCCAAGAAAAAATTTCTTTTTCATCAAGATAATGCACATGTGTACACGTGTGTAGTCTCAATGGCAAAATTCCATGAATTGGGCTATGAATTGGTACCTCATCCACCATATTCTCCGGATTTAGCCCCCAGTGACTATTTCCTATTTCGAAACCTAAAGAAATGGCTCGTTGGAAAGAGATTTAACTCCAACGATGAAATGATTGATCAAACAAATGCCTATTTAATGGACCTCGAAAAATCCTATTTTTTGGAAGGGATACAAAAATTGGAGAAACGTTGGACTAAGTGTATTGAGCTAAAAGGAGATTATGTTGAAAAATATTTTTTTTTTTTGCAAAAAAAATTGTGTTTCATTCAAAAAGTCACGGACTTTTGTTGTATATTGTTGACGTATATTTCTGCTCTTAAAAAAATCTGTAAGTCTTCCACATTAAAATTTTGCGAATAAAAATTAGAATTTCTTCCTTGGAAAATGTCTTATTAGATAAAGTTGTATCAAATTATATATATAATTTGATCATATTTGATAGACCCATTTTTCGGATCAAACTATATGAGATTAGATCCCATGGGATCATCTTATGTATACCATTTTTAGGATCAGATGAGATGTTTAGCTATATGTGATACTACATATCGATTATATCGGCACTGTTTTCGTCTGGTAGTCAAACTAAAAAAAAACTTTGCCTGTTGCGTCGAAATTACGCAACAGAACATAGTTTTGATACAACGTATATATACGCCTAAAGCAGAAGAGATGTTAAAAACTACATTAAAAATCCTTTATTAATGAATGAAATATTAACACTGATCATAACTAAAGAATATCTCAACAAATTTAAAATTTTAAAGCATACAAGTAGATTTTTCACACGCGAATTTAAAAAAAAAATAAAAACTTATTTTTTAACAGTAATCCTAAAAAATCTAAAATCAAATTTTTTAAAAAGTGTTTTGTTTAAGAAACAAAAATAAATCTACTTTGTGATTTTTAAAAATTAAGTTCGAAACTGTTAGGGTCTCTGGAATTAACATTATTTTTTCAAATTAATATTTATGTTTAATAAATGAATTACAAGTAGAACTTAATTGGATTTAAATATAAACTACGGATCTCTAAAACATTTTCATAATTTTTTTTAATTTTTTTAATTAAAAAACTTATTATATAAGATTGTGTCAAATTATACAAAATTTGATCATGTTTGATAGACTCGCTTTTCGAATCAAAATATATAAGATTAGATCCCCTGAGATAGCATGAGATCAACTTTTATATGCCATTTTTCGGATTAGATCAGATGTATTGTGTTTTGTTATATGTGATAATATACTCGTATATAATCATATATGATTATATCGGAATTTTTTTCGTCAGGCAGTTAATTTTTGTGAGTTATTTAAAAATCGATGATTCTTTCGAGTTTTTAAAAATTCTCGTTTAGTTTAAATTTGTTTTTATTGATATGCTCATAGTTTGCCAATAATACGTTACAACAGGAGTACCGTTACTAATTTTGACTTTGCATTTTAATTTTAAGTGGAATGAAGGAAACATAAGTTTTTATTATAATTGAAAAATATTTTTTTTATTGAGTAATATTTTAAAAAAGCCGAAAAATAAATGTTAAACGCAGTAGTTTTTGCCAATTTTTACAGTTGTTTTAAAACTTTACAGTAAAAAATTTAAATTACAGTTATTTTAACTGTCATTTTCAGTAGAATTTAAATGTAATTACCGTTTAAAAAACGAAAAATTTTGTTATTTTTAACTGTTAAAAAACAACTAACAAATGTAGTAAAAACAATGTAAAAAAATTTAAAAATTGTTAAATTTATTTAACAGTGATTTTTTCTGTATTTTAAAAATATGTTTTCTTTAAATTATAATAAAAAATTTTATTTCCTACATCCTACTTAAAATGCAAAAACAAAATTTCAGACCGTACTCCAGTTATAACGTTTTAGCGCATTGGAGATACAATGGCATTTTTTAACCTCTCTGCTGTGTAAGACGTATATATGCGTTTTATCAAAACTCTATCCTGTTGTTAAAATAATAATAACAACTGTAATAACATAATAGTTGTTTGCGTTATTTCATAGAAAAACCACTGTAATTTATGTTAACTATTTATCATTACTACAAAAACACTGTAAAACCATTTTAGCAGAAATTTCTGTTGATTAAGCTTAAAAATTCTGTCAATTTAGCTAAATTCTTTCCCTACTTTTTTCCATCGGCTTGTTGGAAATTTAAAAAGCTGCCAATTAAAAATTAATTGAGTCAAATAAATATTTGCTCAAATTCAACATGAACCCATTGTTTTTGTGTTTTTGTAATATTTATGTAGTTGTTTTTTATAAATCTTTATGTTTAGAGGTATTATTAATAAATATTTTAAATTCATTTCAGTTAGATTAGAAATTAATTCTTATTAGGTTTATTACTTTATTAAGTTAAATAATTTAGTTTAAGTTGCTTAAATCTGAATATTTATTCATTCTAAAACATTATCATAAAATTTATAACGTAAATAATGTATGTTTGATATAGTTTTTATTAAAAATATAAATTATGTTGTTTTCGACCTTGAACTGTGCAATGAAAATGAAAATTATTCAAGTTTTCAATTTATTTTTTGATCAATGGTGATAATCTTTAACTTGGAGCACATATATATATTAGTTCTCATGTAGTGAGTAAACTAGTTTATATGAATGTTTGATGTTTTGCATGGGATTGTTACCTCTTTCAAAACGCGTTCTGGTGATGGGAACCTAGAAAATTCCCGAAATAGATCTATCAACACATTCCTGAAAGGGTCAAATAATAAATTTGAAAAAAAAAACTCTATAGATTATTTGTTAGGACAATATCCTAATAAAGAAATTTCATTTTCATTTTCATTGTAAATAATGTATTTATTTTCAAGTTTAATTTTGTTTTATAAAATTTTTTTAAACAGAAAGAAAATGCAAAAAATAGATTAAAGATTCTCTGATTTCAACAAATTTCTGCCAAGAAAAATCAAAAAAAAAAAAAAAACAAGTGGAAGCATTAAAGTCCGATGTGCCGAATTTGGTATTAAAAAAGATTAAATTCGTCTGTGACGAATTTTTGGATACCCTCCATCTCGGTGTTTTCATAAACCAGGGAAAGTGCAAACAATATTAATATCTATATTCTTTGTAAAAATAACAAAAATAATGTTGTTTTTATAAGTAAAACAAAATATGACTGATTGATTAATGTATTTGAGATGTTACAAAAGAAAAAATGTTTAATTAAAGTTTACTAAAATGAATCTGAAATTCTGCATGCTTATAACAGTGGGTATTCAAAGGTTATTCTGATTACCTAAAGAAGAACGTGTAGTGAAAAATATATATATTTGTACAGTTCCTTATGATGTTAAAAAAACTGTTGTAAAATTCGCCTGTTGTTTGTCTCTTTGCCTATATAATAATGAAAGAAAGTTACTAAAATATATTTTTGGATCGTTAGAAGAGATGCAATGAATACAAACGCATAAAAACAGTTTCGAATAATCAGAATTTTAGATAAATTTAAGGGAACAAAAATACACTTGCGGAGACATACATAATGTGTTTATACTATACATCACATGTGTTTATACTATACATCACATAAGTAAAACGGAAAGTGTGATGAAACTAAGTTTGTCAAAAATTATAAAAGAAAATCATTCGAGTGTTTAGGGTGTTTTCGAGATACAAAAAATTAAAGAAACTGGTATTTCAAATTATTGTTTTTCAGCTCAGTTGCTTGTGCAATTCTCGTTTACGACTCCTAGAATAAGAACCCTAAGAAATTTTCCCAAAATTCGATTGGTTTTTACACATCAATACTTTAATTTAGATTATTTTTGTATGTATCAAATAAAAATTAGGGCTTTTAAGGAAAACAAATGCATATAATCAAAAGATTTTAAGATGAAGTATGCACCTTATATGTCTTAAATAAAAAAGTTCTGAAGTGAATGTCCTTTAAATTGAATGGTGTTTTTAATAAATGTAATTAGAATGTAAGAGTTTCCTTGCAAATTTATTAAAGGTTGAGAATGAAAATAAGTAAAAATAGTGTACGAAAAAAAGTTATGAATTTACATTGTTGGATTCGGGGATTTTGTTGCTGGATATTTTTTTGATCTGATAACGATTAATGTGTCTGGCAACTCCGGTTAATGCAGTCAAATAAATAAAGAATTTTAACTAAACTATTTTGTTCTACCTTTTTTCTAATTGGTAATTTTTTGATTTGTTGGGGTTAACAAAAAAAGGTATATGGCAAGCCTGGTATATGGAAAACAAAAGCATACTTTATAAATTAGCTTAACAATTTTTCGAGGGCTTCTCGCATTTGCACTTATAACCAGTGCTGCCAGGTTTACAAAGCATAAAAACGACAAACTTTCTAGAAAAAATCGTCATCATATTTTGAAAAATCGTCAAAATAAAATATATTTGTTAGAAGAGGGATAAAGTTTTAATAAAAAATAAAATACAATAATGTTATTCACATTTCAAATGTTAACGTGTTATCGTTGTAATATAACACGATTTTTGACACTTCTCTTTGGTTTAAACTTCGAAAATCATTATATTTTACAACGATATTCATATTTATAAAATGTTGAAACAGTGTGCCCCAGTAGGCTAGTTGGTAGCGTGCTGGCTTATCAGTGCGGGGGTCGTGGGTTCGATTCCCACCAGAGGCACTGATCTGTTTTCGCTACAACGCGCCGAAGGCCATAGTAGCTAGTGCTAGTAATAGTGTAATTATATGATTATTAATTAATAAAATAACAAAAATATGATGTTGAAAGATCAAATAAATACAACTTTAAATCAAACTAATTTTACCACTTGAACTGTTAAACACTGTTAAACACACACTGCATAATTCTGTGAACAACATTTCAGTGGCACAACTTTTCAAATATTAAATTCTTTTACAAAATTTGGAAATTCTTTAACAATAAGTCTGTTCGATTACTTTTCCTGTAAAGTTCAGTAAAAACTACTCAGTAACAAAATTACAAATAGTAAGACAAATTTACAAAGAAGTAAACGAACAGAAAATTTGTAGGAATTATTAAATTAGATAAAGCAGCTTGTTTTAAATATTAAAAAAAAATCAACTGGTCATTATGGAAAAGGAAAAAGTTAATTGAAATTATCGACCAAAAATAATTTAAATGTTTTTTAACTTCTTCTATAGTTAATTATTTAATCATTTTCACTTTCAATCCATAAACAATTAAAATTTAATTTAATTTTTGTTTACTAAAAATACAAGCATATTTTTTTATTTTTTTGTCATATGTTTTTTTCATCTCACAAATTCTTTCTGGCAAAAATGTATAGAGTAAAAACTTGTAAGTTCTTTGGCATCAAACTGTCACTTTACTCTCTCTTTTTACCAGTTTTTACTGCGTATTTGTCTAAACGAACACCTTCCAGTAAAAACTTGTACAAATTTTTGTGTTATCGAACAAACTTAATGTTATATTTTTAATTATTAAATTTTGGCACTTTATTTATATTATTAGGCCTGTTTTTTAAGCACCGGATTTATTTTTGGATGTATTTTGTTTCATTTAAAGTTGTATATATATCATCTTTCAACATTAAATATATTCGGGCTAGAGATCTGTTTGTTTCGCAAAAAAAGTCCATGCCTTGTGTTTTAACATGAAAATTTTTTTATTTTTATTTTAATCTAACTCCAATTAAATTTTATAAAAATTTAAAGAAATGTTCTAAACATATAAACACAGAAACTAAATTAAGCTAAACCCGTAATGAATTTATAAAAAAATAAATGCGGTTTTGATTAAGTTTTATTCAATTCTAGGATTTGCATTTTTGCAAAATTGTATTTCACATCATATTAGCATATAAAAGCTAGCTATCGATCAAAAAACAATGTTTTTGCTTTCAATTTTTAACGAAATAATATAAATTTAATGATCGAGCCGGCGATTTTATGAGAATGATAAATAAGTAGATCTTGTTGACATATTAAATTATTGTCAAGAAATCGTCATTTTGGAAGCAAAAGTCGTCAAATAGTCATTTAGTTATTTTGGGTATTAAATATCATCAAAATGACTACAAATCGTCAAACCTGGCAACTCTGCATGCGATTGCTACTAATTCATACGTACATACATACTGTATACAAAACAAAACAAAAAAACAACAACAATATTTTGTGAGTTTTTTTTTTGTTTTAAGTGTTGATCATGACCATGGATGGTAACCGATTCTATGTGGTTATTGGCCGTAGTAACGCTATTTTCTTTTATTTCGGTAACGGTATTTTAGGGGAAACTATACTTCAGTTATTTCGGTAACGGGATTTTAGCGTTAACGGTATTTTAGCGTTAACGGTATTTTATTTATTTCGCTAACGGTATTTTAGCGGTAACGATATTTTAGATATTTCGGTAACTTTATTTTAGGGAAAAAGATTTTTCAATTATTTTGGTAACGGCATTTTAAGGATAACGTTATTTTAGTTATACAGGTAATGCACACCACAATTTTTAACCGCATTATGCCCGAGTTTAAATGACTGTCTAGTTTATGATCATACTTTGGGAAAATATATCTATTTACAGAAGTTTTTTTGTTCAGATCTTGTTAGATTATTTCGGTAACGGTATTTTAAGGTAACGGTATTTTACGGATAACGGTATTTCAAGAATGTCGGTAACGGTATTTAAGCGATAACGATAGTCAGTTGAAAGGTGTTAGAATCGGGGACGGTAATTCAGCGATATTGACAGCCATCCCTGCTTGCGTATATTCTTGTGTATAAGCATTAAATGTACATATGTATGTATGTATGATGAAATAAAAAAAAAAATTTTTTAGTGGTCTTCCCACATTTTCACTCATAACTTTTGAACGCGTTAACCGATTTTGATCATTTTCACTAGAAAACTGCTCATGATATCAACAAACAATTTGACTGAAAATTAGCAGTACCTCTTCTGTATTGGAGGAGTATTTTGTGTTTCCACAGACAGACGGACGGACAGACGGACAGACGGACAGACGGACATGGCTATATCGACTTCTCTATCCATGCTGATCAAGAATATATATAGTTTATGGGGTCCCAGAATTTTTTTAAAAGAATTACAAACATTTGACAAAGTGAATATACCCTCCTGCACTATGGGATGGAGGGTATAATAAATGCGGTTTTGATTAAGTTTTATTCAATTCTAGGATTTGCATTTTTGCAAAATTGTATTTCACATCATATTAGCATATAAAAGCTAGCTATCGATCAAAAAACAATGTTTTTGCTTTCAATTTTTAACGAAATAATATAAATTTAATGATCGAGCCGGCGATTTTATGAGAATGATAAATAAGTAGATCTTGTTGACATATTAAATTATTGTCAAGAAATCGTCATTTTGGAAGCAAAAGTCGTCAAATAGTCATTTAGTTATTTTGGGTATTAAATATCATCAAAATGACTACAAATCGTCAAACCTGGCAACTCTGCATGCGATTGCTACTAATTCATACGTACATACATACTGTATACAAAACAAAACAAAAAAACAACAACAATATTTTGTGAGTTTTTTTTTTGTTTTAAGTGTTGATCATGACCATGGATGGTAACCGATTCTATGTGGTTATTGGCCGTAGTAACGCTATTTTCTTTTATTTCGGTAACGGTATTTTAGGGGAAACTATACTTCAGTTATTTCGGTAACGGGATTTTAGCGTTAACGGTATTTTAGCGTTAACGGTATTTTATTTATTTCGCTAACGGTATTTTAGCGGTAACGATATTTTAGATATTTCGGTAACTTTATTTTAGGGAAAAAGATTTTTCAATTATTTTGGTAACGGCATTTTAAGGATAACGTTATTTTAGTTATACAGGTAATGCACACCACAATTTTTAACCGCATTATGCCCGAGTTTAAATGACTGTCTAGTTTATGATCATACTTTGGGAAAATATATCTATTTACAGAAGTTTTTTTGTTCAGATCTTGTTAGATTATTTCGGTAACGGTATTTTAAGGTAACGGTATTTTACGGATAACGGTATTTCAAGAATGTCGGTAACGGTATTTAAGCGATAACGATAGTCAGTTGAAAGGTGTTAGAATCGGGGACGGTAATTCAGCGATATTGACAGCCATCCCTGCTTGCGTATATTCTTGTGTATAAGCATTAAATGTACATATGTATGTATGTATGATGAAATAAAAAAAAAAATTTTTTAGTGGTCTTCCCACATTTTCACTCATAACTTTTGAACGCGTTAACCGATTTTGATCATTTTCACTAGAAAACTGCTCATGATATCAACAAACAATTTGACTGAAAATTAGCAGTACCTCTTCTGTATTGGAGGAGTATTTTGTGTTTCCACAGACAGACGGACGGACAGACGGACAGACGGACAGACGGACATGGCTATATCGACTTCTCTATCCATGCTGATCAAGAATATATATAGTTTATGGGGTCCCAGAATTTTTTTAAAAGAATTACAAACATTTGACAAAGTGAATATACCCTCCTGCACTATGGGATGGAGGGTATAAAAAATTTCCACTATCCTACGCTCAATAAAAAAAAACTAATTTATGTGTGAATTTGTTCACATAAGTATAAATAAATCTGCTAACTAAATGAGAATTTCATGCCGGTTATAAAATGTTATAAAATTCAAGCTATTTATAAAAAAAAAAGCATTTGGTATGGCAACAGCACTTTATCCATTTTTTTTTTGCTTTTTGGGAAGGTATACGATCACTTTTTAATCAAATGCGTTATTATTTAATTGAAAAATAATTCAATTCAAGAGCTATCAATTTCTAATTAATTTTTAAAAATTTTTCTGATTTTTTTTAAGGGGTAGGAGAAATACTCAAGAGTTTAATGCTACAAAAAAAATTATGCATGGCTTAAATTATTACTTTAATGATTTCCTTTTACATGGGCGTGAAATTGCGAAATTTGGTAGATATGTATTTGAAATACATTTCATTTAATACCCTGAAATTTACATACTTTTTACTCAAGTTTGATGTTATAAAGGAAAAATAAACTGATTTTGTTATAGAAATTTAATATTTCTTCCAAAGTAAATTAAAACGAACAGCCCAACGGTGCTGAAATATTTTTTTTTTTTTTGGATTTAATATTTGTATTGTGAATTTTAATAAAATACCAATAAACACCATATTAGTTAATTCAATAGCATTGTTAGTTATTTTAATTCCATATGTAGTAGATTTTCTATATCATATAATATTTTTATAGCTACGGCCACACTTGTGGGCTTCAACGCTTCTTGGAAAATTTGTAAAATTTTCAATGCCAATTTCAGCAAAAGATTTTGCTGATATTAGCAATTTTTTTGCAAGCACCCTACTGACTAAAATTTTGCTGACTCAGCAAAATTTTTTGCTGACTTTACTAACTTTTTTATTTGAGTGTAGCTTTCCTTTAAAAAAAAAAATTACACCCAATTACATGTAATTAGACGTTAAAAAGTAATTGGCCTGTAATTAAATACACAAAATATTGGTATTATGTTCCACGTCTGGTATTGGAAAAATTGAAAATTTTCCAAGGAAGCGTTTAAGTTCACAAGTGCTAAAGTTGGTCTGAAATTATTAATTATATAGAATAATTTCACAGGTAAATGATTGTGAAATGTAATTGACCTCGCCCAAGTCTGATTTCAATTAGCCATTTTTACAACATTTTTAATTGTTTTAAGTAAGTTATTTTTACTGTTTTTAACGCTTGTTTTTACAACATTGGTAGTTGTTTTTTAGTAGTTAAAAATGACTGCAATTCAAACCATTTTTATGACAAATAGAGCCATCGACCTTTTAACTTCATTTGTAGTCATTTTAATTATAATTTTTAGTAATTTCTACCTTTTCATTTAATGAGTGTTGCTGAATTTTCAAAAATTTGTACGCGCTTTTTGTTTTGACTGAATGTTTCGAGTAATAAATAGATCATAAAAGTAAAATTTGCTAATGAATCCGATACATGGTAAGTGTATTATAAGTAATTTTAACTATTATTGTTACTAACCAAATGTTAGGTATGTGGTTCATTATATAAACATGTAGATTATAGTTCATTTATACTTTTCTATACAATACTCATAAAAAAAAGTTAGTTCAAAAGTCTGTTAAACGGGCACCAATTCAGTTGAGCTAATTTTGTCTGTTATTATTTATTGTTATTATCGATTAAATCAGTTATTTAGCTAAAGTTATTAGTTATTTCAATTTGCCTCATCCGCATTTGAACTAATTTTTGACCTAAAATTTACTAGTTCGTAATTCTTAAATTTTGCTAGTTAATTTAAACCACAATTGTTTTCAAACCATTAATTTCTTGTTTCTCCGCTATCAGTCTCACTTGTAGATGTCGTTATTTTTCAAAAATTTTCTATTTTGTAATTATAAAATAGGCTTTATCTCGGAAACTAAGCGTGATAGGGCAAAATGGACCAAAAATCGTCACTCAGTGACTAATAAGTATTCTTTATTAATTACTTATATTCCCGATAATAAATATTGACGAGATCCGGAAAGACATTTTTAGCAGAAATTTTCTCTTCATTCAGCTTACAAATTTATAATTATAAAATAGGCTATATCTCTGAAACAAAGCCAGATAGAGCAAAACGGACCAAAAATCGTTACTCAGTGGCTATTAAGTATTCTTCATTAACTACTTATATTCCCGATAATAAATATGGACCAGATCCGGAAAGACATTTGTAGAAGAAATTTTCTTTTGATTCAGCTAAAAACTATGTTACTCATTACAATACACCTTACTTCAATGATGCATTTTACAGTCGATGATCCTTAAAGTAATGGGTGGTCCCATTACTTTGCAGGGGGTTAGTTATTTGGTTACATGGTACGAAAAAGTAATGGGTTTATAAATAAATTTTCACAAAAAAACACAGTATTAAAAAAAATTATTACAAACATTTTTTGTAATTAAATAAATAAAGTGGTCTCGTTGGGATTCGAACTTGTTAGGCGAGAACTCTACCCACTGAACTATTGTCACATATAATAATCAGTTAAGTGAATGAATTGTTGTGCTTCGATTTTCCGTTTGTGATGTTAAAAATAAATACTTTACCCTCATGCTAACAAAAAATCACAAAGTAGTGTGTCCAAATATAGATTTAAAAAAAAATATTTCAATTATTACTTTACGTTTATAGTTCATGCATTATGTAATTGATGATCGGTAAGTCATTAAGTTTCGAAATAATGTAAAAGGTAATGATGTATCATTACAAGGTAATCCATGAGTACACAATTATTGGTAACGCATTACTTTATGTTTCGAAATAATGATGAAGGTTAGGAGTGTACATTACAAAGTAATGCATTATGTAACCCATTATCGGTAACTCATTACATTTTGTTGGAAAATAATGATACAGGTAAGGAGTATACATTACAAGGTAATGCATTACTTTATCGCACCCATTACCAAAGTTTTGCTGGGTCATTTAACGTAAACTGTCAACTCAAATTTAGTTGTTCTTACATTTAGGTCACCTAAATTTAGCAGACTGTGATTCTCAACTTCATTGAACATACTGCTGGCGCACACTAAGAGAATTATCTGCATGTTATCAATGAATTTTTGCATTAAATCAATGAATTGTCACTAGAACTCTTCCAATGAAATTTTTCATTAGCTCAATGCAGTTTTTCATAAAATTTTAAGAACAATTTTATGTTATTTATTAAAAATTTAATACGACTAATGAAAAAGTTTCATTAAAACTATGAAGCTTTTTCATGAAGTTCAGGAAGTTCTTCATTTACATTGTGAAGAAATCTTCATTAGTTTAGTGAAAAAATTTCATTTTCGTCCAAGGAATTCTCTCTGTGCAAAATCAGGCACTATTTACATTTGTCGTAGCTTAATTTTCAACTATTTGAACGGGCTTTTTTTATGAGTGTAACAAAATTTAAAATATCGTAAATATTCGTTTTATATTACATTTAATGAAAATTTTCACCTTTATTTTTCTCTCTAAATGGCTATTTCAAATGGAATTGTACTATGTTAGAATAGACAGCCAATCCTAATTTTACATATAAAAAAGTTAGTAAAAGAATAGAAAGAAAAAAATACTAAAGAACATTATAAATTGTTGGTTGGTATTGTTTGATGTTGTCATGTGATGCGAACTCTCCCTTTTAATACAAATTAACAACATACAAAATGTTGATGAGCATTTAAGCTAACAACAAATATCTAATCTATATACTATTAGGGTGAAACTTATTTGCATTAAGTATTTCATAAACACAATTACACAAGAAAATTCTCAATGACTCCTGTGGGAGTCATCTCTGGAGTGCTCAACCTTCACTTTGTTTATGAGGTCGTGTTGATTTTTTAAATAGAGTATCTAATGCATTTTGCTTTTGGTGCGAGTGGGATAATTATCGGGAGAACCGTCTACCACAGACTACACAGACAGGTTACCAATGAAATATCCGAAAAAAGTAATCTTGAACCGCATGGTTTTGTTTACAATATAGTGATTTGCGGAGTGAGTGAAATAATATCCCCATATAAATTGTATGGAACATTTTTTGTATATATCTATCTCTTTCTGTATATCACTATAATTTTGACATTTTATTTTAGTCATTTTCTTACCACCATTTTGGATTCCTGTCTGTGTAGTTTGTGATTTCTACTTTACAATTTAATTTCAAATAATCATTTACTTTTTAGTGCATACACTCATAGAAAAAAGTTAAAAGAAAAATTAGTAATACTGTTATTACCGTTATTGCAAGAGTTTAACAGATTTTTAGTTCAAATTGTGATTTTGGTTGAAAGTTTTGCTATATTAACTTGAGAAAATACAAAATTTTAAAAATATTTTTTACCTTGAATTTACTAAAATCTAAAAATATCGTATTCAGGCGGCAGATTATTTTTTTTGTGTTAGTTGACTATGTTGGCAGCTAGAATACAAAATTTCAAAAGTAATAAAATGAGTTTAATTTTCTTAAAATTTTACATGTTTATGTGGGTCACTGACACCTTAAGCCCCTTCTTTGGGGCTGCAGACTTTTTTTATGTTAGCTGACTATATTGGCTGCTAGCATACAAAATTTCAGAAGTAATAAAAGGACTAGCTCAAAATGTTGCTGCCTCCCGGACTATGTGGTTGTCTGACAAATCCCTTATATAGAATAAATGCTCTACCAATGCGCAATGGTAAAATGTGGCCAAAACTAAATGATTTTTTTCAGAAATTTTGATGACAAACGAAAATGTATAGTCGAAATATAGATATATATATATATATCTATATCTATATGAATGCACAGCGCATACTCTTGGGACATTTATTCGTTCCCCCGCATAGTTTAGGGACATTTGCTTACTATGGGGACTGTCCGCAAAGTTTTCATGCTTTTTCATACATCTAGCGTATAAGATGATTACAATTGGTTCGATACACCGCATACTTAGGCAACTTTTAGTATATCGTTTTCCTAATTAAATGTTTAATTTTTAAATGTATGATATGACAATACTTTTGATTTTAGTTTTTTTTTTATAAAATTATTTCTATATCAAAATTAGTTTTGTTTTTAATAACTCCATGGCGATTTTAAGTATTTCGAGTACGTATTTCCATGATTTTTTTAATAATAGAAATTGGATTTATAAGAAATAAAAAAAAAGTAAAACTACCAAATTTCAATATGCTTCAGAAAATTCTTGGGACTTCTTCTTGGAGGCCTTTACCTCTACATTATTTGGCTATACTAAATGTTACTCGTATTAGAGCGTACTGTCCATTTTAGCTGCCTTTTTTGCCATTTATTTAACTGGAAGCATTTTTGTGACTTCATGTATTGCAAATGAATTATTGGTAAAGGCATCACAGAACTACCAAGAAATACGTAAAATTATATACATTTCGAATTTTGGGAAAAAAATTTCTTCGCATCAGCAGAAATTTAAAAAAAATTTCATCAAAATCGGTGCATGTGTTAAGACAATGTATGTGCCAGTGTGAACATTTAATACATTTTCTGAATATCATTTATTTTTATAAGACTATCGTATTAAAATTATCATATTAAAAATCCCTTATAAGGCAAAACTCAAGCGATTAGCTCAAAAATGCAACTTACTTGAGTGTAGGATTGCCGCAAAAAAAGTGGCAACTCTATACAAAATCTGGCAACCCTACAAAAAATTATGGGCTTTTTCGGACTCGGCGCGTGAATTTCACAAAAAAAAAACGGCTTAATATTTTGATCACCAACAATTAATACTGAACTAGGTCCAAATAATAAAAGTTTTATAGAGAATGTATGGAAATCTAAAAAAAGTTCACACTTTTACACATAGCTTCTGAATGCATGGACCGAATTAGATAATTTTTGATATCAGGTGTTAGGCAATAATTATAAATAGTTTTCCCAAATATCACACAAATCGTAAAACATTTAAGTACACCTTCAATACATTTTATGTCCATATGTCATGTCCACACTAATGTAAAAAAATACTGCATGGTACATTTTCTTGGCTGACATAGGTAGCCTGTTTTTGAATTAATTTATGAAAATAGTTTTTTTTTCATAAATTGTGAAATAATTAAGAAAAAAATAATACGTAATGCATTTCGTCTGCATAAAGATGTGAGCCTTGAAGTTTTTACATGCAGAATATTTAGTAAATGATCCTGAAACATCCCAGAAAAAGACAAGCGGCAAGTCAGTTTAGCAAGTGATACAAGGGCTGGCAACTTGTGCTTTGCCAAGCCAAAAATTATGACATTATTAGACAAAATTTCCAACTTTGTAAAAGGTGGTCTAAAAATTAGTTTTCTAAAATAAAATAAAAATATTAAAAAGTAAAAGAATCACAAAAAAAAAAATGTTTCCCTGAAACCGGGCTAGAACCCGGAACCTTCTGACTACAAACTTTTTTAAACAAATCATCATAATTTTTATAAAATAAATGCTTTACCAGTGGTTAGAATTTTGAGCCGTTGGTAAGTAATTTCTGACTGAATAGCACTGGGAAAACACTTACCAATGTTGGCATAGTGGTCTCAGAAAATACTTTGCCAATGACTTTTTCTGTAAAACAAATACTAGAAAAACGTTACTTTTAGACGCTGTTGAAGCGTCTTAAACAAGTGTTCTGCCAGTAGTTTATTTACAATTCCTCGGTTAGCCAGTGGTATACCAATGCTTGATACCTTGTAATAATGACTCATAGCATTTTACATTATTTCAAAACATAAAATAGTGAATTACCGATCATCAATTACATAGTGCATGAAATATAAACGTTAAGTGGGAGTATACACCTTAAATATTATTGATCAGTTTTAGTTTGTTTACAAAAAAGTTTAATGTGTGTACTCTATAAGTGTGTTCGATTACTTTCCCAGTAAAGTCCAGTAAAAATTACTCAGTAACAAAATTACAGAGAGTAAGACAAATTTACAAAAAAGTAAACGAACGGAAAATTTGTAAGATATTGTAAAATATATAAAACAGCTGATTTTAAATACCAAATATTAAAAAAAAATCAACTGGTCGTTATAGAAAAGATAAAAGTTAATTGAAATTGTCTACCAGAAATAATTTAGAATGTTTTTTTAACTTCTTCTCTAGTTAATTCTTTAATATTTTTCACTTTAAATCTATAGACAATTAAAATTCAATGTAATATTTTTTTTGTTTACTAAAAATACAAGCATATTTTTTCAATCATATGTTTTTTTCTTCTTACAAATTCTTACTGGCAAAAATTTATCCAGTAAAAACTTGTAAGTTTTTTGTCAAGAAGCTGTCACGTTACTCTCTCTTCTTACTATTTTTTACTGAGTATTTGTATAAACGAACACCTTCCAGTAAAAACTTTTACAAATTTGTACAAATTTTTGCGTACACTCAAAAAAATAAGTTAGTAGAAAAGTTAGTAAAACGTCTTGTAAATCAGGTATACTATTTTTTAGCAAAATTTTTTGCTAAAATCGTGTTTTCAGCTAAAATTTTTGTTATATTTATTCAGCACTTACCTGTTTTATACTAATGCTTTACTAATATACTAATGTTTTACTAATTAATTTTGCTAAAAAAAAATTGTGCTGATAAGCACATTAATAGTGTGGACGACAACCAGATTGAAAGATATACGCAGAATGAAGTAGATGTCGCGACATGTCAAGATGTAGTAGAGAAGAGGAAAATGAAATGTAGACAGAGTAAATTGAAAGACAAAGACACACAGACAGAGTAAATTGAAAGACAAAGACACACATTTTAGGTAGATTTTTTATGGTTCCTTTTTCTTATTGCAAAAAGGGTTGTTTTTTTCGTTTCGTTTGTTTTTGTTTATTTTTTCATTTCGTTTCTATAATTATCTTCGGCAGTTGCGATAGCATCATTTAAACGATAGCATCATTTAGACAACCATTGATGTAAGTAATTGAAAGACAATTTTTGTTTTGTTATATATATTTATTTCTATATATTTTCAGATATTAAATAAATTCATGTCGTCAATGTGGAAAATGAAAATTTTTATATTTCGTTATTATAGTTAATTATTTTTAAAAGAATCACTAAAATATGCACTCAAAAAAATAAGTTAGTAGAAAAGTTAGTAAAACGTCTTGTAAATCAGGTATACTATTTTTTAGCAAATATTTTTGCTAAAATCGTGTTTTCAGCTAAAATTTTTGTTATACTTATTCAGCACTTAACTGTTTTATACTAATGCTTTACTAATATACTAATGTTTTACTAATTAATTTTGCTAAAAAAAATTGTGCTGATAAGCAGATGTCGCGGCATGTCAAGATGTAGTAGAGAAGAGGAAAATGATATTAAAAAGTACAACTCTAACAAGACAAGTAAAAAAATCAACCATGAAAAAACATATACAGACATGTAGACAGAGTAAAGAGAAAGACAAAAACACACATCTTAGGTAGATTTGTATGGTTTCTTTTTCTTATTGCAAAAAAAGGGTTGTTTTTTTCGTTTCGTTTGTTTTGTTTATTTTTTCGTTTCGTTTCTAGAATTATCTTCGGCAGTTTCGTCATAGCATCATTAAGACAACCATTGATGTAAGTAGTTGAAAGAAAATTTTTGTTATGTTATATATATTTATTTCTATATATTTTCAGATATTAAATTAATTCATGTCGTCAATGTGGGAAAATTAAAATTGTTATATTTCGTTATTATAGTAAATTATTTTTAAAAGAATCACAAAAATATGTTTTATGATTTTCAGCAAATAAATTAACTAAATTACAATTTTTCTACAAATTTTTTGCGTTTTTTTCAGTCTACTAAAATTCAGCAAAAAATTTATTAATTTTTACCAACGCTTTTTTATTTCTAATCTACTAAGTGTTAGCAAAACTTTTGCTGAATCTACAAATTTTGTTGCTAAAAATCAGCTCGCTGATTTTCAGCAAAAGATTTTGCTGACATTAGCAACTTTTTTGCTAGCATCCTCCTGACTAAAATTTTGCTGACTCAGCAAAATTTTTTGCTGACTTTACAAACTTTTTTTTATGAGTGTGTTTTATGATTTTCAGAAAATAAATTAACTAAATTACAATTTTTCTACAAATTTTTGCGTTTTTTTCAGTCTACTAAAATTCAGCAAAAAATTTATTAATTTTTAGCAAGGCTTTTGTATTTCTAATCTACTAAGTGTTAACAAAACTTTTGCTGAATCTACAAATTTTGTTGCTAAAAATCAGCTCGCTGATTTTCAGCAAAAGATTTTGCTGACATTAGCAACTTTTTTGCAAGCATCCTCCTGACTAAAATTTTGCTGACTCAGCAAAATTTTTTGCTAACTTTACAAACTTTTTTTTTGATATTATGAACGAAATTTTTGATATTATGAACGAAAACTTTAAGCAATCAAACATAATATGTATTGATATCTCAGTTGTTGCAGTTCTCGCCTAACAACTAGAGATACCAGGTTCGGAACACAGCGTGATACGTTACTACACTCAAAAAAAAAGTTTGTAAAGTCAGCAAAAAATTTTGCTGAGTCAGCAAAATTTTAGTCAGGAGGGTGCTAGCAAAAAAATTGCTAATGTCAGCAAAATCTTTTGCTGAAAATCAGCGAGCTGATTTTTAGCAACAAAATTAGTAGATTCAGCAAAAGTTTTGCTAACACTTAGTAGAAATAAAAAAGCGTTGGTAAAAATTAATAAAATTTTTGCTGAATTTTAGTAGACTGAAAAAAAACGCAAAAAAATTGTAAAAAAAATTGTAATTTAGTTAATATGTTTGCTGAAAATCATAAAACATATTTTTGTGATTCTTTTAAAAATAATTTACAATAATTTCGAAATATAAAAATTTTCATTTTCCCACATTGATGTCATGAATTAATTTAATATCTGAAAATATATAGAAATAAATATATATAACATAACAAAAATTTTCTTTCAACTACTTACATCAATGGTAGTTTAAATGATGCTTTCTTTTAAACGACGCAACTGCCGAAGATAATTATAGAAACGAAACGAAAAAATAAACAAAAACAAACGAAACGAAACAAAAAAAAAACCCTTTTTTTTGCAATAAGAAAAAGGAACCATACTAAGATGTGTGTCTTTGTCTTTCGCTTTACTCTGTCTACATGTCTGTATATGTTTGTTTGCAATTTGACCACACTAGATTATTAATCTAATAACATTTATTATAGAAATACATATTAAATTTAAATATTTTCTTTTGTCTTTTATTTTATTAATAGACAATTACTTTCACAAGCCGGTGACAACGCAAAATTTAAGTTGTTTTAATCCTCAATTTTGTTTTATGTATGAAAAACAGATACAAAAGTCTTCCATGGTTGATTTTTTTATATGTCTTATTAGAGTTGTACTTTTTAGTATCATTTTCCTCTTCTCTACTACATCTTGACATGCCGCGACATCAATCTGGTTGTCGTCCACACTATTAATGTGCTTATCAGCACAATTTTTTTTAGCAAAATTAATTAGTAAAACATTAGTATATTAGTAAAGCATTAGTATAAAACAGATAAGTGCTGAATAAGTATAACAAAAATTTTAGCTGAAAACACGATTTTAGCAAAAAAATTTGCTAAAAAATAGTATACCTGAATTACAAGACGTTTTACTAACTTTTGTACTAACTTATTTTTTGAGTGTAGTTAAATTTAAAAAAAATGTTTGAATATTGTTTTTTATGATTTTTTTTCTGTTTAAAGACACATTATTTTTCCCAATCCTGTAACCATATATGTAACCGGTTACTTTACCCCCTTTAAGGTAACGCGTCTATACATTACTTTTAGGTTCATCGTCTGTAAAATTCATCAATAAATGGCTACACATTATTTTGTAATGTGTAATAAGATGTTTTGGGACGGGTTGCACTTAACTTTAAATGAACTAGTTTATTCAAATAAATTCAACCTTATTAGAAATATATGAATAGCATAGTTGAAAACGCGACATATAAAGGAAAATTATTCGAAAGAAAAAACCTTTCTATCTGATGACTGTGATGAGATCAACCAACCCCCTATTGGTGTCCACTACGTGTTCTGGCAGTATATGTGTGTAATAATAAACTTAATATCTGCTTACATAATATACATATGTACATTAGGGGCATAACCAAAACTCAGCCCTATTACTACGAGGTGGCTAATGGAAAATTAGTTTTCGCTGGAAGAAAGATTTTCAAAGTAACGGGGTTTTTTTTACAACTTCCCATTGACAAAAGTTTCTATATACATACTCATGTACAATTTGATATCATTATATATGCTTATATGTGTGGCAATATATTACGATATATGATCATATCTTATACTTAGTTTATGAAAATTTTTAATATGGCGTAATATATCATCATATATTATTGTATCGTATGTTATATATTAGCATATCTTGTATATCTGATCATATGAAATATATATAGATCTATATATGACCACATATATGCTCATATCTTATACTTAGTTTATGAAATTTTTTTAATATGGCGTAATATATCATCATATATCATTGTATCGCATGTTATATAAAATAGAAATAGATATAGATTTATATACGACCATATATTCTAACATATATGATCATATTTAAGTGTATATGATACACTCAAATAAAAAAGTTAGTAAAGTCAGCAAAAAATTTTGCTGAGTCAGCAAAATTTTAGTCAGGAGGGTACTTTGCAAAAAAATTGCTAATGTCAGCAAAATCTTTTGCTGAAAATCATCGAGCTGATTTTTAGCAACAAAATTTGTATATTCAGCAAAAGTTTTGCTAACACTTAGTAGATTAGAAATAAAAAAGCGTTGGTAAAAATTAATAAAAGTTTTTCTGAATATTAGTTGACTGAAAAAACTCAAAAAATTTGTAGAAAAATTATACTTTAGTTAATTTATTTGCTGAAAGTCATAAAACATATTTTTGGGATTCTTTTTAAAATAATCTACAATACGTTACAAAATATGAAAATATTCATACTCCCAAATTGAATTAATGTAATATCTAAAAACAATAGAAATAATTATATATAACATAAACGAAATTATCTTTGAACTACTTACATCAATTATTGTCTAAATGATGATATCTTTTAAAGGAACGCAAATGCCGCAGAGAATTATAAAAACGAAACGAAAAAATAACAAAATATAGCATATACAACCCTTTTTTGCAATAAGAACAAGGAAACAGAAAAATCTACCGAAGATGTATGTCTTTGTCTTTCGCTTTAGTCTGTCTACCTATTGCATCTTTGTTTGCAATTCGACCACATAAGATTATTAATATATATAAACATTTAGTTTACAAATACACATTTAATCTTTATTAAATGTAAATATTTTATTTTGTCTTTTATTTAATTAATAGACAATTACTTTCACAAGCCGATGACAACGCAAAATTTAAGTTGTTTTAATCCCCAATTTTGTTTTATGTATGAAAAACAGATACAAAAAATTCCATGGTTGATTTTTTTATATTATGTCTGACTGGAGTTGTACTTTTTAGTATAATTTTCCTCGTCACTACTACATCGTGACATGCTGCAACATCTAATTCATTCTGAGTATATTTTTCAGTCTGGTTGTCGTTCACACTATTGATGTGCTAATCAACACAATTTTTTTAGCAAAATAAATTAGTAAAACATTAGTAAAATATTAGTAAAACATTTGTTCAGTTAAGTGCTGAATAAGTATAACTAAAATTTTAGTTTAAAACATAATTTTAGCAAAAAATTTGTTGAAAAATAGTATACCTGATTTACAAGATGTTTTACTAACTTTTCTACTAACTTATTTTTTTGAGTGTACAATTAGTCAAAAATAATTCTATCACTTCTATATATAATTATATATGGCAAAACATATCATTATATATAAACATATATAATAAAATTTAATGAAAAAAATTCTATGACTTTTATATATTTTGTTAAATTATAAATGAGTTTCAAAATTTACTGCAAAACACCATGAAAACTACGGTTTTTTGTTTTTGTAATGATTATTAATATCTTTTTTTATTAAAGTACTAAAGTACTTGTAATTATTAGGTTTTAAGCCAACGAACACTAGACAACTGTTAAAATTTATATGCCAACTGGTTTTAAGAAAAACAGTTTTTTAGAGATTTGCGTTAATTATATAAAACTTATACAGATAATACATTAAAACACACAAATTCACTTTAAAATTTAACTAACACTGCTTAAAAGCATAAAAATTAAATAATTAAAATTACCACTGTTAACACATTTTTTTCGAAACTCTCTTAACACCAGTTCAGTTTTTGGAAGAGAGCGTTGGAAACGCTTTGATGAAACAAATGAAACCCCTATAACATGCGTAATGGATTCAAAATTTAAAAATTAAAAAGTTGCAATGAAAAAAAAAGTTGCTTAGTTCCACTATAGGCAATATACTTTCTCCAACTGATCCTGTTTTATGTTTACCGAGATAGTTGTTTTGAATAATCTGAAATTGCTGAAGTACTAAATGGATCGTATTGATCCATAATACCATCCGTATAGTTATTATTTTTAATTATTTCGTATAACAAGGACGTGCAAAGTTTACTGTTTATTTATGCTCTAAAAAAATCTGTAAGTCTTCTACTTGAAAAATTTGTGATCAAAAAATTTGATTTTCTTCCTAGGTAAATGTTATAATTTTTGTTTTACCTAGCGTTTTAAATTTAATATATGTTCCAACTTCAGGTTCATAAAAAGCATAAATTTTTAGATTTAACATTATTTTTACGAAAATAATGTTTATATGTTTTATAAATGAATTACAAGTAGTACCTAATTGGTTTAGTATAATAAGTACTGATCTCTAAAACATTTTCATTATTTTTTTTGTAATTTTTTAGTTAAAAAACTTATTAGGTAAAATTGTATAAAATTATATATAATTTGATAGGCCAATTTTTCGAATCAAACTATATGAGATTAGACACCATGAGATCAGCTTATGTACGCCATTTTTCGGATCAGATGAGAAGTGATGTGATGTTAAGTTATATGTGATACTATACATAATCATATATAATTATATCGGAACTTTTTTCGCCGGGTTATAAAATTGAATATTTACATAAAAGGTTAATTTTTGTAGATTCAAAACCCCTGACATCACTTAATGACTTAAAGATAAAATTTCTTAAAAAAAAGTCAAAAAAGCTTAGATTTGGTTTTATTAACATAAATAAAGAAAATATTTTTTCAATAAGTTGAATAATGAACCGATTTCGAAACTTCTAACAAATTCGTGCTTAGCATAGCAATATTTAAATAAATAAATTAAATTAAAAATTTAAAAATAATATTTTGTAAGATTAGGTTTCGACAATTTTTTTAAAATTTAATTTTTAACGCATTCCTTTGAAAACTTTCTTTAAGGTTTTCCTTTAAAGTTTTTCTACTCTGTACGGTATCTATGGGCCGATTTGATATTTCCACTAATTGTTTAAACGTTATACCCCTAATGTACATATATTTAAACGTGGAGGAGGCTTAAACTGACGCCGAAGACGACTACAACAACATTATACTAAATGAACGCAACAATATATTGTCCGCAATGGTACGAATGAATGTGTAGTAGTATTTTAAGGATTGGCTTTAACAAGGTGTGCTATTTGCCATAGATATGAAATTGGAAAAAAAGGAACCAACATTATTAAAAGTGTATTAAACAAAAAGGCCATCGCCAACAAATACACTTAAACGTACACATCACACAAGTGTGTATATTGGAATGTATTGAAAAAAAAGGATCTTAAAAGTTTTTCTATTACTGCCATCAAAACATAAAAATCGAATTTATTATAATTCCCCAGATTTATAGGTGAGTTCTTAGTCATGCATGAATATTTTAGGGCATAGCCTCTGTTATTATTTGCTGATGTCCTCCTAGCAGTAGGTTTTCTTATAAAGGGTGATTTTTTAGCAACTTTCTTTTTGGCAACACTGTCTTTGGCAGCTCAGCTGTTTTCGTGTAACATGTTACTGCTAAACATGTTCAGTTTGGTCTATAATTTAACCATGAATCGACTTACAAATGAACAAAGCTTGCAGATTATTGAATTTTATTATCAAAATTCATGCTCGGTTAAGAAAGTGCATCGTGTACTTCTTCCAGTTTATGGGCAGTTTGGGCGACCTTCTGAGGCGGCTATTCGAAATCTTGTGAATAAATTTCGCACTAAATTTACATTATTGGGGACATTAAAACTCCAACACGCATATTTAGAGTGCGGACTGAGGAAAATATCGCATCGGTATCCGCCAGTGTTGTTGATGACGGTGAATTATCTATTCGACGCCGTTCGCAGCACTTCACTACGTGAAAAATTTTGCTTAAGGATTTGGGTGTAAAACCTTTTAAAATGCAGCTGGTGCAAGAATCGAAGCCACACGACCTACCACAACGGCTAACTTTTGGTGAATGGGCGCTGGCAAAGTTGGATGAAGATCCACTTTTTTATCGGAAAATTGTGTTCAGCTTATTTATGGTTGAATGGATACGTGAACAAGCTAAATTGCCGTATTTGGTGTGAATAGCAGCCAGAAGCATTGCAAGAACTGCCAATGCATCCCGAAAAATGCACTGTTTGGTATGGATTATGGGCCGGTGGCATGATTGGACCGTACTTTTTCAAAGACGACGAAGGCAGGAACGTTACTGTGAATGGAGAGCGCTACCGTGCAATGATTAAAAAATTTTTTTTTTCAAAATGGAAGAGCTTTTCTTGGGTGACATGTGGTTTCAACAAGACGATGTCACATGCCACACAGCACGCAAAACAATGGCCCAATTGAGAGGGGAGTTCGGTGAACAGTTTATTTCACGTTTGGGGATGGTCAATTGGCCGCCTAAATCGTGCGATTTAACGCCTTTAGACTATTTTTTGTGGGGCTATGTTAAGACTCATGTCCATAGGGACAACCCCGCAACGGTTGACGCACTGGAAGCGAATATTGAAGAATTTTATCGTGAGATTCCGACCGGATTTTATGGTACTTTGTAATGATGTGCAGAATGCAACAGAGCAATAAAATAACGTCTTAGGTTGCCTCCATATTTACCGATTAATTAATAAACTAATTAATAATTAATTTTAACTAATTTTATTTTTTATTTATTTATCAAATGTTATGTATAAAATTAATTTTAATTAATTAAGAATTAATTAACTAATTAATAAATTATTAAAAATTATTAAAAAATGAATAAATAAATTAATTAATATTACGTCACCTGTTTGATAAATTTCATTGCAATCGCACCACTAATTAAGAAATGACCAATTTGTTTTCAACAATTTTGTGATATAGCCCACTGTAAGCAATAGGGATGCCAAACGGGAAATCCCGAATTCCGGGATTTACTATGTTCCGGAATTTTTCGAGATTTTTCAAAATCTGTCGGGATTTGTTTTTTACTGTTTCAAGAAACTATTTTTAACCTTAAAATAACACTAACGAAATAACTTAAAATATCGATAACCCTAAAATACCCCAACGAAATAACTTACAATACTGTTAACACTAAAATAGTCCAACGAAATAATTCTAAAATACCGATAACCTTAAAATATCCTAACGAAAGCCATTATTTTTTTTTTTTTTTGTAAATTATCATTACTTTAAAATTAAAAAAGTTCATAAGGTTAAATTTTGTTAATTATATATCTTCCATTCCACCAACGACCGGTCAAAAAGGGCATTTTTTGACCTTGGATCTTCCGATTTCAATTAATTTTATTAATTGTTGCATTCAGAGCCACTAAATAATTAGTTTTTTTTTAATTTCGAAAAATCCACAGTTTTATGAGCGATTTACTTTTCTTTAACTTTGAGAAATACACAGAAAAAGTTATTGCCAACAAAAAATCAATCAAACTCTTGTTTGATTTCAAACACACTTTCAATTAAAAGTTTAATAATATCCATTAAATGTTTAATTGAAAATTGATTTTGTGCACACAAAATTTCCAGTTTTTATAACCCAAAATAAGAAAAATTAAAAAAAATTACCAAAATTAAAAAAAAAATTAATTAAAATAAAAATTTTTAAAATATTTAAAAATTTTTCCTAAATTTGAAAAAAAACGTCAAAATAAAAAAAAAAAAATAGCCAAAAATTTAAAATGAATCTCTGAAATTAAAAAATGATAAAATTGAAAAAAACGTCTGGATTAAAAAAAATCCCCAAATTAAAATAAGAGCTAAAATTGAAAATAAATCACAAAAAATTAAAAAAAAATCACCAAAATTAAAAAATTTCCCTATAATAAATAGGTGATTTTTTCAATTTCAGCGATTTTCCTCAGTTTTGGCGATTTTTACAATTTTAGAGATTTTTTTTTTTTTGCAATTTTGTAGATTTTTAAAAGTTTTGGAGATTGTTTCAAATATTAGCGATTTTTTCAATTTTGGAGATTAGTTCCAATTTGTGTTATTTAAAGCGATGTTTTCAAGTTTTGCAATGGTTTTAAAATTTTTCTCAATTTTGGAGTTTTTTTTTTAAAGTTTTTTAAAGCGAATTGAAACATTTTTTAAGATTTTTTTAAATTACAGAGATTTTTTCAAACATGCAAAAAAATTTTCAGTTTTAGTGATTTTTTCCAACTGGTTGGTTTTTATTGTTGTTTTTTTCAATTAAATAAAATTTTTAATAGATATGATTAAAATCTTAATTGAAAATAAAATCAATTAAATAGTTAACAAATAATTTTAATTGATGCAACAATTTATTTAATAGGACCAAATTAAATTAAAATTGAATCTATTGAATCAAAAATATTTAATTTTTGTGTATGCAAAATGTGTGTAAGTTTGAATGTTCGTATTTTCTTTGATATTCAACGGATCATCACCATTTAAATTGCATTTTTTGCGGAATGAATTTCTTTTTTCATCGTCAAAGAGAAATGCTTTTTATATGCACTTTTTACAAATTTTGCAATTCTTTTGATTTGACAAAAGAAGCATATGTGCAAAATATGGAAGTTTTAAAAAAAGTTAAACATTTACTTTACATTTTTATTTTTAAGAATTTTTTCCAGAAAATACAAGAAAAATTTAAGTTTTTTACTTTGTTTGTTGAAAATATTTAGAAATAAATACAGTTTTTTAATATTTTAAAATATTTTACATGCAAATTAAAATTTTTGCGGTATTTTTTGCAAAAAAAATCTTAAAAAATAGGACCCATTACCGTCCCACTATTACAATTTCAGTGTTTATTAAGTAGAAGTGTGTGTCGACTCTGATTTATTATATTTATTTTTAGGTGGGGTCTTAAGTAGTAAAAAATACAATCGAATGTTAAGAACTAAAATAAAAACATTCAAAAAAGGGCTACATAGATACCCAGGTAAAAATTGTCAACCGTACCACAAAAATAGTAGAAATAGAGTACAAGACCATTAAAATAAGCCATCAACCATTAAAATCGGCCTACTAGTTTTTAAAACACATCAATTGAAATATCAACATTTCGGAACATCTTTCGTATTTTATTGAACTTTCAAACACAAATAACTTCTTTAATTTTTTCCAAAAATACGTGTCAAATATTTTTGAAATAAGAATACGTCTGCCAAACTTCAAAGCAAGCTAAAATTGTGATGTCACAAATCGTTCGGTTTGACATGGAATGGTTCAAATGAGAATACAAATGCTGCCAGATTTGGAGTCAGCGTACATAATTATATTTAATAATTATAATTAATAATTATAATTATAATTATATTGTAATTATATTGTAATTACTAATTTGGCTCTAACTCGAGAGCCGAGATATAGCATATTTCATGATTATAAAAAAAAGAAAATTTTGGTTTAAAAACAATTGTAGTTTAAATTAACAGTCAAATTTTTAAAAATTAGTTCAAATACAATATATTGTTATGATATATTGGAATTTCCAAAAAATTAGTTCAATCCTAAAGACAAAATAACATAAAATTTTATTTAATTGAATTAGAATACGAGTTTTGTACTTTTTTTATAAGTGTAGTTTGTGTGCAACTTTACATATAATAATGGGAATGAGGGTGTTCACGATGGTCATTTGCACAAGATGCGAATTTGCCCAGTCGGTTATTTGCATTTTCTCAGTCTTGAAGAGTAATGACGATGCAAGCTTTACATAATTTGCAATGTGCAAATCACCATCGTGTGTACCGTTAATGTAAATTTATTTATTATTATTTAATTTTTCGATATCGTACAAACAGAAAACAGTCTCAGCTGCACCCACCGATGTTGTTGCCAATCGAATTCTGGCGGTTACGACAACTATCTTACTATTATTTTATATTTTTGGTCGTGAAGTCTAAATATTTGGGTGTCTCATTCAATATTATATTGCACATAAATATAATTACGTTCCACAAAATTTTTTGAAATAAAAAAACATTTTTTTGTTTTTCAAGTATTGAACTATGGTACTCAGATTAATAGTCATCGTCGTACTGATTGCGCCACAACCAAATTTAATTTGAATTGGCTTATTTGGCATTTAAACATTTTAGAATTTTGTTTTTATTAAAGAAAAAAACTTTGTGCTTGTCTTTTCCGGGATTTGAACTCGGAAACTGGCTGCCGCTCTACCCATTACACCACAAACGCTTATAAATGTTGAGTGTTAAATTTGAATTTAAATATTTTTTTAGGAAAACAAACTTAGACTAAAATTCGTTTACCAATACCAATCATTAGTTGCTTCTATAAACAATGCAATCCACAATTCGGTTGGTTCTACTAAAACTCTAATTTAATGGCATATTTTATTGTAGAAACCGTATTTACAGTTACCACTTTTGATTACCGACAATTTTTTAATAAATTTGATAGATGGCACCAACTTTCTTGTATTATCACTTAATAAATGGTTGCTTCTACCGTACACAATTACTAAATTTGAAATGTTGATCTGAAATGCCAACCGTTTGATGATAGGATGATTTTAAAGTTCCTTTTCCCTCTTTTCAATTACCAGTACAGTTTTTTTGCCGTAATTATCGATTATAATCGAAGCACCATTGATGGGTTCCCCTAATTGTGATGAAATTCAGATACATACGTGATAAATTATGAGAACCTTCAACGTCAAATGTCTCAAATTGATTGGATAAGTGTACTCAACAATTGTAAAAATGATTTGGACCTCTGTTTAAAGTCATTTTACAATATCCTTAATGAATTTTTTTTGTCATCTGTACCCAGAGTGTTGCCATCTAAAGCTAATGATCCCCCCTGGAACACAAAATATATATCTCGACTCAAAAACAGGAAAAATAAAATGTTTAAAAATTATAAAAAATATGGAACGTCGTTGTGTTATGCAAAATACTCAATATCAAGATCAGAATATAGTATTGCTAATCAATTAGCTTATAAAAACTATTTAGATAAAATAAGAAATAATCTCCAAAATGATCCAAAATCATTTTATAAATTTGTTAATTCTAAAAGACGATCAGCTGAGTATCCTTCGATTATGAAATATGGTGGTTTGGAATCTTCAGACGATAAGTTCATTAGTAATATGTTTGCTGACTTTTTTGCCTCAACTTATTCTTCGTCAGCATTTAATAATCAATATCCGTACACAATCTTGGAATACACAACTGTTTCTATACCATCCATTAGCCAACAAACAGTCTTAAACGCCCTAGCCAAGCTAAAATCGTCAAACGTTGCTGGTCCAGACGGCGTTCCCAGTTGTATTTTAAAGCGATGCTCACATATTTTATATATTCCATTGACCCATTTATATAATATGTCCCTTAGATTGGGTTATTTTCCTTCAATTTGGAAAGAATCATTTATTATCCCACTGTTTAAATCTGGATCAAAAGCTAGTATTTCGAATTATAGAGGCATAGCTAAATTAAGTGTTATACCAAAACTATTTGAAAAAACTTATATATGATAGATTGTCACATCACGCATCCTCTATGTTATCTCCAACACAACATGGATTTCGTAAATCATGTTCTACATCTACGAATCTGCTAGAATTAACAACTTGGGTAAATGAAGGGTTTATTAATGGCAAGCAAACGGATGTTATATATAACGATTTTAGTAAAGCATTTGATAGAGTAAACCATGATTTATTGCTGTTTAAGCTTGAACGGATGGGTTTTAGTTTATCGCTTATAAAATGGCTTCGTTCATACTTGAAAGGCAGAAAACAATGTGTTAAATTTCGTCATTCGTATTCAAGCAATATAAATGTAATATCAGGTGTACCTCAAGGTAGTCACCTAGGGCCTCTTCTATTTATACTATTTATAAATGATCTTCCTTCTGCAATTAAACACTCAAAAACATTAATGTATGCAGATGATGTAAAACTATATATTTCCTTCAACAACAATAATCAGCAAGTATTTTTACAGAATGATATTAATAATTTAACTACCTGGTGTAACAATAACTTAATGGATCTAAATGTGCAAAAATGTAAATATATGATTTTTACAAGATCAAGTCCAATAAATGGTGACTATATTATGAATAATATAGTTCTAGATTTGGTTGATACTTTTAATGACCTTGGCGTACTTTTGGATACACAATTAGACTTCAAAAGTCACATATCGTTAATTGTCAATAAAGCTACAGGTGTACTTGGGTTCATTAAACGTTGGGCTAAAGAGTTTTCCGATCCATATACAACAAAGCAATTGTTTACCACCCTGGTTAGGCCAATTCTTGAATATGGATCTGTTGTCTGGGACCCTCAATATCAAGTCAATTCTAACAAAATTGAATCAGTTCAAAAACAATTTCTATTATTTTGTCTTCGTGGTTTGCGTTGGAACCCTAATATAAGGTTGCCATCATATGAAAATCGTCTCGACCTAATTAAGCTGCCGACATTAAAAAGTCGTAGACATATGTTAAATGTTACGTTTTTATTAAAATTAATGAATGGTAATCTTCATTCCGAATTTCTTCTTAACAAAATTAATATTCATATTCCTCTTCGATCATTAAGAAATTACAATATTCTAAGTATAAAATATTATAGCACAAACTATGCTAATTTTGATCCATTTCGAAGAATTTGTGATGAATTTAATATGCTGTATTCATTTATAGATTTTAATAAAAGTTTGGAAATTGTGAAAAGAGATATTATATTACACTTAAATACATTAAACTAAGAACTTTTATTTAAATGCCATTCATATTAATTTTTTTTTTTTTGTAATTTCCTTATTGTATTATGTATATATTGTACTTAAATTAGTCTGTAAGGATTATTCTATAGACTTTAATAAATAAATAAAATAATAAATGATAAGAAAATAGGAGATATGTTTTTATTGTG
This sequence comes from Delia radicum, assembly GCA_021234595.1. Taxonomy (NCBI): domain Eukaryota; kingdom Metazoa; phylum Arthropoda; class Insecta; order Diptera; family Anthomyiidae; genus Delia; species Delia radicum. Next base: position 192,117,267 of record CM037854.1, read on the forward strand.
GGGTCAATCCATCCCGTTTTTCTATGGAAACAAAAATTTCAGAGTACACCCAGAAAAAGTCCTATTAAATAAATATTGATAGTTGTGACCGAATTCTAACCGATCTTTTTCTGGGTGTACTCTGAAATTTTTGTTTCCATAGAAAAACGGTATGGATTGACCTCACTATAAAAACATATCTCCTATTTTCTTCTGAATTTTATCACAATTGGGGGAACCCATCCACAGTGCTTCCTTGTTAGTTTTCAAGGATACAATATTTATGATTAAAAAGCTGGATAAAATAGTTGGTGACATGCGTTTGCATTGAAGTAAGTATTATTAGAAATTTAGGCAATAAAGAGGATGTGAAAATGTCCCTGAAATCCCAATTCCAGAGAGGTACAAGTGTACAAGATGAACGTTTGCTGTATTTAGTTCATAAACAAACTTTTGTTTGCTAATATCCTTAAACTAATTTGTTTTTGGAGTACCAACTGTACACGTTTTTTACTCTAAATTTGACATACATAAATATTTAAAAAAAGTCGTCCCATGTTTAATGAAACCCCCAAGGTGGCATATATTTTAGGTTTAAAACCACTAGCATCTTAAGTTAATATAATTCATTTCCTATTTTTGGTGTTTAGTAGTTAGTGCGATTAAACTTATTATATATGATGACGTAGTCTCTCCTCCTTGTCCGCGTGTGTAAAAGTATTATATTAAAATACAAACGCACACAGGGAGAAAGCGATAAGTGTCACATTTTTACTAAGGTTTGGCGCCTCACATTACACAGGATTGTTAAGGTACTTCCATAAATATGTTCATACATATGTACATATATGTATGTATATGAAAGTCAGTTAGTCGTTGTCAGTTAAGAAGGTGCGACCATTTCAAATGGATGGATGGATATACGAAAAAGAAAGCATGCGCCAAAGCACAAATGATACAATATTTTTATAGACTCATAGAAAGACAGTTACACTGACATACGGTTGCTATTCTAAAAAGCGTTTCAATTAACGTTTTCTATTACCGCGAATACAAAAAAAAACTGTAATATTAGTTACACCATCATAGTCTTGTTGTATATAGTTAGTACACATAGATATGTGTCTATAGAGTGGGTGGGTCATCCACTAAACTATTCACTAATTTTAATTTCTATCAAAATTAATGTGCATTAAAAATATAATAAAAAGATGCGCACGTTCTATTTTATTTAGTCCGGCTGTTATTTTGAGTTAACAACTGAAACATTGGCATATTCAAACATCAGTGTTTTTAAAATCGTTGTACTGAAAGGTTCCCAAAACTCAAAGGAAAACAGCTCCAAAAGTTCTTGAAAGACAATAAGAAAAGGAATTAATATAGAATTTTGTGCAAATATTTCCAAAAGCAACGATTTATTTCATTCGCACCTGTATCTTGCTGAACCGTTTTAAAAAAAATGTAATTTCCGGTTGAGCAAAATTTCAGGTGTGTGAGAAATTTATCTTGATTTCAACAAAAGTTTTTGTGTGATGAATTTAAAAAGCAACGTCAAACAATTGAAACATTAATATGCAAACATGTAAAAAATGAGCATATGAATATTTACGCAGTTAGAAAAAGACAAACGCGATCAGCGTTGGTAAGGCACTTTAGCAAATAGTACAAGTGCTGGCAACAAGTGTTTTCCCAATCCCAAAATGATGACATCATTAAACAAAATGTTCGCCTGTTCAAAAAGTGTAGGAAACGCACTGGGGAAACAAAGTTTCCAACGTTGACAAATTGTTGGTAAAAAACCATGAAATAGGTGGTCTAAAAATTTGTTTTTCAACATAAAATTAAAAAAATTTCATGTATAATTTCTTTGGTTCAGTCGGGTTTCGAACCATGGCTGCCAGATTGACAGCCGACAGCTCTAACCACTGAGCTAACAAGACATATAATAGTTGATAGTTTAAAACGTAAATAAATGATAACTGCTGGGTAGCAGTTGTCTGCTAAAATATGTCAGCACTGGCATAACACATAAGACAGAAAACAAAAAAAAATCGGTATTAAAACAGCTTTTCCAGAAACCAAAAAATCAATTTTGTAGAAAAAAGTATTAAAAAGTATACAAAAAATCACAAAAAAATATTTGCCTTAAGCCGGTCTCGAACTCGGAAACTTCCTACTACAAACTTTTTTAAACAAAGCATCAACATTTTTATAAAATAACTGCTTTACTAGTGGTTAGACTTATGAGCCGTTGGTAATTTGTGACTGGATAGCACTGGGAAAACTCCTTTTCCCAACGTTGGCACAGTGGTCTCAGCTTATTCTTTTCCAATGTATATTTTGTAGACCAATGAAATTATTGTAAAACAAATACTGGCAAAACGCTTTTTGAAAACACTGGTAAATCCTGGTAAAAAGATAGAAAACAAAAGTTTAAACAAAAAGAAAAATTTAGGAGTTCCTGTCTATAATTTATGAATCTGAGAAAATCAGGCAGGGGAAGTTTATGAACAGATTTCGTAAACAAGACGTCATCACATAGAATGCGCTTTCTGGTCCTAGAGAAAAACGGATCGATCTAAATGAAATTATTATATATAATAGAGGAGAAAAAAATAAGGGTCACGTTGTTTTTTAACGGCCCAATCTCACGTTTGATGGTTAAAAACCTGGAAAATACTAAATTTTTGTGTGGAAATACATCTGAAGTTAACGCAATTCAGATAAATGTATACTCAGTAGGGCGGGTCGATTTAAAAATCGCTCAACGTTCAAGGAAAATCGTATTCTATGGATCAAAATAAGAAACTTTGCCGAAGTAACCATACCTCTAAAACGAATTGTGATGTCCCGACTTTTGACCCGTAGGGTCAAATTTTGAAAAGCCCACTTTGATATTTCAGAAAGTAGGAGGAATCTCTCCAAGATTATGGGAGCTACTTCTTCTACGGGAGACACGCTAGCAGATTAATGCATAAATCATCATTCTAGGTGACCGTTAAGGGGTTAAAATTTAAGTTGAAAGAGAGCCTTTTTAACCGTGTTTTTATAGCAAAATGTACAAATTTCGGGATAGAGATATTTCAGAAAGTAGGAGGAGTCTTTCCAAGATTAGGGTCTCTATTTCTTCTCCCGAAGACGCTCTAGCAGATGCATGTATAAATTATATTCGATTGGGGTTGGATTCGATTGGGGGCACTCTAAATGGGTCAAAGTGGACTTTTTCAAAATTTGACCCTACGGGTCAAAAGTCGGGACATCAGAATTCGTTTTAGAGGTATGGTTCCTTCGGCAAAGTTTCTTATTTTGATACCTAGAATACGATTTTCCGTGAACGTTGAGCGATTTTTTTGCCTCCATACAAATCGACCCGGCCTAATACTCAGTAATCGAGAAAACATAAATGTTAATATCCATATTGCCTATGTAGGTACTAAGGGTTGCCATTTGTTGGAAATATTTAAGAAGGTGAAGAATGATGAAGGTGAATAAAGGTGAAGGTGAAAGCAGCTCTTCAGGAAAAGTCAAATAAAAGCAGAACAGTAACAAATATCGGAAAAAATCAGTCATCCCGATTCATCAAAGTTTGCATAATTTTCTTTACTTTTATTTAAAAAATCTCCTGGGGAGAAAAAATACCCATGAAATGCAATTTTAATTGTGAATATAAGATTGCAAAGCTTTTTAATTGATAAAAAAATTAAGTCCACTTGATAAAAATAATTACTTTATGTAATTTTATCCACATAGGGTTAATGTTTCTACTGTTGACCAAAAAAGACCCACCAGGAAATTTGCAGCATAATTTCTTTGAGATTTTTATTCAATTTGACAAACAAGCGCAATTCTTTATCATGCCAATCTTACCTTTTAAGGACCCAGGAAAACCAAATAAACATATATCCCCTTAAATTGTTTTATTTTTAAATCGTTAGATAGATCTTTTAAAATAAAATAAATGGGAATCAACATTTTCGTATAGTTTCGTTTTAATAATTCTAAGAAAAACGTAACTGGAGCCATTTTTATCCTACACTCAGGGAACTTCTGCTTTAAAAATATTCGGATGTTTAGGTTGTATTACAGTTTCTTTAGTTTTAATGCAAATGTCAGTAATTTTTAGAACAAATATAATTTTTTACTAACCTGTAGTTCATTAAAAAAAAACAAACCACATCAAATGAATGTTTTATGATTTTACATTCATTACAGTACTTTTTTGTTATTAAAAAAAATGTTTGTTTATTTTTTACTACCATGTAGTTCATTTTTACTACAATTGTTAGTCATGTTAGTTGCATTTAATGAAATGTTTTTAACTACATTTGCAGTGGTCTTTACCTACATAGTATTCTACGTGTACCCTTTTAACCCTTAAAAGTATGATTGGTACGATAAAAAATTAAATGAAAATCTGAAAGAAATTATTCTATAAATGTCCTAGTGGATATTTTTTGTTCAAAAGTGGAAACATTTACACTCCTGTAATCATAACATAAATTACGTTTCATGGGTATTTTTATCCCCAGGCCACTAAGGGTTAACGATTTTTGAAATAAAAGCAAAGATAATTATTGTCTATTCAAATTTAAGTAATGTTTTTCCAAAAATTGTGCAAACTTTCATGAAAACATTTAAATTTTGTTAAATTTTTGACCAAATAATCAATTTTCATAAAATGTCCTGGAAAGGATTCACTCCACACACAAACACGAATTATAATTTTTTCAATTTATTCTGTTTCTTTAATAACAACTATTATATTACAAAAATAGCTACCAACATTTTCAAATTAGGTATTTTAAAAAATCTTTAAAATTAATTAAAAAAACACATGTTTTTGCTTTTTTATCGAATTTGTGTTTCAATTTTGATTTCCGACAAAATTGGGTTGGTTATAACCAGGGTTATAATGCTTTAAAAAATCGAATCGGAAAATATGCTCTTAAAACACATTTTTAATTAAAAAATCGTATTTGAAGACTTATTTTTCAGTTGGAAAAACCTTTTTGCGAATTTTATATCAATTGCTAACAAAAAAGGAGATAACAGATTAAATTGATCTAAATTGGTACAATCGTAAAACAGGAAATTTAAATTTTAGAAAAATATCTTAATTTCGTAAAATATTAAAAAACAGTTTTTGGTAATTTTTTTATTGAAATATAAAATTGTGCGATAACGAAAAATTAAAAAAAAACTTGAAATATGCTCTAAAAATATGCTTTTGTTTTAAAAGGTACAAAAATATACTTAAAAATATGACTTTTTATCAAAAATATGCCCTGAAGATCAAAATATGCAAAAATATGCTATTTAGAGCAAAATATGCTCAAACAAATCGATGCCAGAATTTGTCAATTATTCTGAAAAGGATAAATATAAATATAAATATATAAATATAATATATAAATATAAATATCACATAAAATGGACAAAATAAATAAAATTCTATTGATAAAATAACTGAAATTTAAAAACTTTTATTAATCGTTGTCGAAGATAATAATATAATAATAATGGGTAAAAATACGTATTAATTAAATCCATCATTAATAAATTGAATTTTTTCATTAAAAAGTCCCCAAAGAAAGTTTCATTAAATTAATGAAATATTTTCATTAAATGAATTATAATTGAAAACACAATTATTTTCCCTGTTTCATATTTATTTAGATTTTTATATTTATTTATTAACTTTTCTATTTTTTTGACATCTCCCTGAACGCGATTTGAACCCGCAACCATGGTTGGTGTACCAACATATAGTACCGCGTTACCGATTGACCTTAATAACCCAAACAAAATTATGTGTCGATTTAGACTTTTGTATTAATATAACTTTTTCCAATAGTTGAATCGCCTCCTGTTGAAATCTGTTGGAACTAAATGTTTGGTGTGCAATAAATATGCTTATAAAGTGATTGCTTATTTTAAGGATCAACCAAAAACATTTTATGAAAATTTCATTCACTTAATGAATTTTTCATTAATTTAATGAAAGTTATTCATCCAACTTAATGAAAAACATAGCACGTTAACACATAAACTGTGAATTCCATTTATGTAATTTCTACGGTAACTAAAATATGATCTTAACTGCTCGATATAATAAAACTATCACCGATATATATTTAACTTTTTAATAACCGAATTCATGTAATGTCGTATATGGTGTAAACATGGTATTTTTATAACATTAATGTCATACATGTTCTGCCATCCCTGCAAACTTTATTTTATAACTTATTTTGTATTTTTATTTGAATATTTCAAGAATTTTAACAAAATAAAAAAAAAATGTTTTGACTGTTTATAATAAAATATTCTATTTTATAAATATAGGAATATTTTTCGAAATAAATGAAACAGTTGCTAATTTCCGTACCTGAAAATACGCTTTGTGTACTTATACACCGAATACAAACCGTATTATGAATTCCCCAATGATTTTCAAAATGGCAATTTTTTCATCACGAAATATTGCCAAATGGAGTATGATTGAGTATATGTTGGCGTTACTATCTATAGTCTAAAATGATTGCATTTGAGAATTGGTATTGTTGTAGTGTTCAAATTGATGCAAAAATTCATAATATTTTGTGATGATAGATTAAAATACTTAAATTATAATAATATTTTCATCGATATATTTTGAACCGCTTTACCAATAAAAGATCTGATTATACATATTTGTTCGTCATCTCAATACCTTGCATTTCTAGCTCGAGATATGATTTGTCAAGTGAAAAAGGTCGGAAAAATGAAAAAATTACAATATCTCAAAAACTGTTCCATAAAAAAAATTTAACGATTTTCGAATTCAGCGGGAGAAAATACATAAGGAAAATCACCTCTCATCAAATGTACATTTTCGGTGTAAACTAGTGTTATTTATGAATTTTTAAAATTATTTTTATTTGTTATTCGTTCGACCAATGTTTGATCGTTTATTCGAACCAAATAAAAACCCGAATAAATGGGTGTAAATACATATACACCCAGAAAACAGGCTTAGTTGTGGCCTCCGAATTTGTTGCCAATCGATTTACCTCAACTATCGTTAGGGTTAGGTCGAAAAGAGGATTCGGAGAAGGGAAAATGTTTCCCTAATCCGACTGAAGTCCCTGAGGACTTTTTCATCAAAAGAATGTCGGCTTGTTGTGTGCTCTCAACTATCGTAATGTTAAATTATATTTTTAGTCGTGAAAGCTAATATTCAGTTGCCTAACCCAATATTACATTCCAAATAAATATTATTATGTTCGACAACATTTTATTGAAATTAAAAAAAACTTGACTAACAGTCGTCTGTCATACTTATTTCACCACAATAACTTTTAGTTTTCACTGCAAATAATTTAAACATTTGAAAATTTAATTTTAATTTAAAAAACTTTTTGTGTTTGTCTTTTCCGAGATTTGAACTCGGAAGTTCGGAGTACAAGGTAAACTCTCTGCCCACTACACCACAAACACTTATAAATGTTGAGTGCTAAATTTAAATATTTTGTTAGAAAAGCAAACATTGTCTCAAATTTGCTTACCAATACCAATCATTAGTTACAATTCGGTTGGTATTACTGAACCTCTAATTTAGTGGCATATTTGGTTGGGAATACAGCATTTGCAGTAACCACTTTTCATTAGCGACAACTGCTTAAAAAAATTGAAAGATGGTACCAATTCTCTTGTGTTATCACGAAATAAATGGTTGCTTCTACCGTACACAATTACTAACAGAATTTGATTTAAAAAGTTTATTGGAAATACCAATAATTGACTAAATGTATTGTTTTTTAGTTCCTTTTACCTCTTTTTAATTTCCAGTTTAGTTTTTTTGCTTTATTAATCGATTATTGGTAGTTGAAAATAAAATAATGTCCTATCAAATAAATTTGAATGGTTTCGACCAAATTCCTACCAATCCTTTTTCTGGGTGTATATCTACATATTTTTGATTTCCTGTTAGATGGCAAGTTATGCAGTTATGCATGCAAGTCATTTATGTTCTTTTATCTATTAAGTTTAACATGTCGAGATAATTCAGATGGTAGATCGGTTGAATAATCGGTTGTAGTCCCAGGTTCGAATACTGTGTGTGTACATTTTATAAAAAAAAACGTCAAAAACTTAGGGTACACGACAAAACTGCCTAAAAGCTAAATAAGTAACAAAAATCGTTGTTTTCTCAAAATACACTTAAATAATTAAGCTGCCCTAGCCAAATTAAAAAATGTATTCATACAATTTTTGTACGTTTGTATCACTAATATGTGCCTAATAAAACCCTGAAGTAGAATAGTTGTTTTTTTGAAATTTGTTTTATAAAATTTCATAAAATTTTTGAATTGTATATTTGAACAGAATGTTGGAAAACTTTGACCTTAAAACGTGTTAACAAAACACAAGATGTAAAATACTTCTCATTTGAGTACAAAAATACTATTGTAGTCGATAATTTTAATATATTTCGAATTTTGGCTTTGGATTTTTTTAATAAAGTCTTCTACAACACATCAGTTCCCTAAGGAAATTCTAATAACTCGACCTTTGTTGACCAATTTATGTTTATATTGCCTAATTACAAAGACAATTCGCTTTGAACCACTATTCATTAATTTTTTTTTAATTCATATTCGTCTTAAAATATTCACTAACAAGAGCATTTCCACAAAAGTTCAACAGTTATTTAAAAAGTTAATCCGTAAAGTTGTTTCATCGGTATACATCAGTTTACATTACTCAAAACGTTTAACTTAGGCAATAAAAAATTATTTTTATAATATCGGGTGTTTTTTTATAGAGTGCCACAAGTTTAAATCATAATAAAACAAGGAAATATATTTTTAATATCAACGAAACGGGCTTTATTGGAAAGAAAATTTTATGAAATTAATGTTTAAATATGATTTCTGCCATGTGGTCGCCACGGCTGGCGCGTAGAAGGCGCAATATGGAACACAAATTTTCGCAGCATTTGCGGCAGTAATTCGACGATAACTCTTCGAATGTTGATTTCCAGGTGTTGAATTGTTTGTGGTTTATCGACGTAGACAAGTGACGTAACATAACCCCAAAGAAAATAATCCAATGGGGTTAAATCACACGATCTTGGTGGCCAATTAATTTTGCCATTACGTGAAATTATTTTTTCATCAAAAGTTTATTTAAGTAAATCATTTGTGGCGCCCGCTGTGTGGCATGTGGCTCCGTCCTGTTGGAACCACATATCAGCAAGATTAATGCCACGTAATTGAGGTACGAAAAAATTTCGAATCATGTTCCTATACCGTTCACCATTGACAGTAATATTCTGACCATCATCGTTTTTGAAGACATATGGGCCAATGACTCCGTCAGCCCATATAAAGCGCACCAAACAGTAATTTTTTGTGGATGTAATAGTGTTTCGACAAAAGCTTGTGGATTCTCCTCACTCCAAATGCGACAATTCTGCTTATTTACGTACCCATTTAACCGTAAAATGGTTCAGCCATAAAATGGAAGAAGTGCACGATGAGTTTGACGAATAGAACAATTATTTTGATTAAAAATTTCAACAATTGTTGCTCTGGTGTAAGTCGATTCATAATGAAATTTCAAAGCAAACTAAACAAAAAGCAACTATCAGCTGTTAAATGGGTTGTCCAAAAAAGCAGTGGTGCCAACTCAAAGTTGTGACACTCTAACAAAAACACGCTTTAGAAATCCGATTGTATTCGATTTTACATGCCTGTACACCAGTGATGAAAGCCGCCGGATCGTCAGCCGGTTAGCCTCCGCCTTCGAAATGTTTTTTTTTCAAGCCGACGCAGCCGATGATACTATCGGCTTGAAACAGCAGTCGGCTAAGCCGTTTGGGATATTCAACCATAATTATTTTAATGAACAATTCTTTAAGAAAAAAATCAATAATAATTTCATTAGACGTTCATATTCCATACATAAACTCATATTTTGTGGTTCTGAAAATCTGGATTAGTTTGTATTAAAAAAAATATTAGTAAATATCATTAGTAGCTATTCGGATTTAGTAATTTGTCTTAATTTGATTTCTGATTTTTTTAATATTTATTTATTAAATATTTCTTGGACAATAAAAAATAAAAATAAAAATAGTTGGGATAAATTAATTATCGAAATCTGAGGTGAATGGTGAAAGTGAGAATGGGAATCGCTATGATTCTAAAATCAACACATAATTTAACCAATTTAAATGAAACACTTATATTACTAATATAAAAAAATCTGCTAATTTTAACAGTTTTTTCTGCGAGCTCAGTTTTAACTAATTTTTAGTAGCTTTTTTTTTTGCTATTTTTTCAGGTTTATTTCTATGAGTGTAATAGTAATAATCACATATCCGTTCATGGATGATAGGAAACCAACGGAAACTGCTGTTTTAAAAAAAGTGAGGCTTATCAAATCTAGGCTATTCAAAATGGTAGCTGATTAAAAGGACTTTCTTGATCTAGATACTATTGTAATAAGTGCCAAGATGTGTTTTCTATTGGACACGAACTCATACACTTGATATAAAAAAAATATTTAAATATCTTTAGCGGTTTTGAAAATAAATCCATACGCTACTCGTAAAAACATGTGCATTTTCCCGAAAATGTCCATTTTTCAGACAGTTCCCTGGGGGTAACCGAGTTCTGATTCACATATTCCGACTCATCACCCTCGTTATTATAAATGTTAACATGAATTTCACTTTTGTGTCGGTTTAAATATATTTAACGGTTTTAAAAATAAATCCATACGCTACTCGTAAAAACATGTGCATTTTCCCGAAAATGTCCATTTATCAGACAGTTCCCTGGGGTTAACCGAGTTCTGATTCACATATTCCGACTCATCACCCTCGTTATTATAAATGTTAACTAGAATTTCACGTTTGTGGCGGGGGCGAAAAATCGCACTTCTTGGCCATTGTTCTCTAGTAGAATGCAACATAATTTATAGAATGCCGTATATTTTGCCAAAATTAACAGAAAATTTTCCAAAAAATTGTAGATAGCTGATTTCAGAAGGGGAGATTTTTTTTGAATTGAAAACAATGTACCCTGTTAACAATCGACATATATGGATCCATACATGGAGTTGCCCCCCTTCTAAAATATTTGTTTGGGTACAAAAATTCACCATGCAAAAAATTAGAGTGCTAGTATAACGGGAATGTGTCCCGCATCGCCCTTGAATATCAGGCCTCCTTGGAAAAATGTACCAAATATAAAAAACAAAAAAAATTTTTTTCGTCTAAATTTAAAAATGTAATATAATTTTTGTCTTGGGTTCAATAACAACTACTCTGATAAAAAATATTACCTTCCCAGAAAATCGCTAACTTATTCTAACTTGGAGTCAACAAAATGCACATATATTTGGGGTGTACCTAAAAGTTACTTTTTTACATTTTTGAAAATTTTATTCAACAAAACCAAAAAACTAGTTCTTGCTGTCAAATGTTTTATTAAACACATCCCAAATATTAAATAACATAAGTATTACGGATATCCGTTGGCAAAAATGTTTGTTAGAGCATTTTGATTCTAGCGGATTTCAAAGTTTTTTTAAATTTGTATAGACTTTTTTTTTTTAAAGATTTTTGTAATATTTTATCAATTTTATTGTGTATGCTATTTTATATAATTGTATTAACTTTATTATAAAGTATAATTTTTCGTGTTCATAGTTAACCTGTGTTTCCATGGGGTCACAATTGACCCTCGTATTTTAAAGAGCCAAACATCACAAAGATGACATAAAATTAATTTTTGTTTATGTTTCTAACTGTAATTTATTTACATTTTAAAATTAATTTAAATTAATTATTTAGTATAAATTCAGACATTTGTATTCATATTAAAATTGATTTTTTTGCACATATTCAGGAGTATTTTTGAGAAACGTATTTTTAATTTAATAGTGTAAATTTTTTTCCCTCAAAATTTTTATTATGGAAAAGTTTTAAGTTCTAATTTACCTACTCGAAGACTAGAAACGGTTAACGAAAATTTTTTAGAATAACTATAAATTGAATTATTCCTTTTTTTATTTTATTTATAAATTTTGCCATAAAGCTGCATTTTTCTTACGTGGGTCATATTTGACCCCAGGTTAACATGGGTTAACTTTCAACAGAAAAAGTAGTATTTTATAATAAAGTTATTACAATCATATGAAAGAGTATATACAATAATATTGATGAAATATTATTAAAACCTTGTTTTAAAGTAAAAATGTATAAAATTAAAAAAAAACCTTGAAATCAAATTGCTCTAAAAAAAAATTTGCCAACGGATATCCACAGTACTTGGCTTATTTAATACTTGAGATGTGTTTAATAAAATACTTGACAGCAAACACTAGGTTTTTGATTTTTGTTGAATACAATTTTCAAAAATGCAAAAAAGTCACTTTGAGGTACCCCCAAAATATTTATTAATTTTTTTGACACAAAGTTAGGGCAAGTTTGCGATTTTCCGGGAAAATAATATTTTTTATCTGAGTAGTTATGATTAAACCAAACACAAAAATTATTTTATATTTTTTTAATTTTTAAGAAAAAAAAATAAGAATTTTTTTTTAAATTATGACCATTTTTCCAAGGGGCCCGATTTTCAAGGGCGATGCGGGACATCTTCCCGTTATGCTAGAACTCTAATTTTTTGAGTGGCGTATTTTGACACCCTAACAAATATTTTAAAGGGGTGGAGGGGGGGGGGGGGGTTGTACAGTCAAAATCTCATTGTTATTTTTCGCCCATACAACGAAAGACCAGCTTAATGAGCACACATGCTTATGCATGCATCCATACATTTTTTTTTTTTTTTTAAGAGAAGCAACACTCAGGAAATTCTTCCTATTAATTAATGTGTTGCTTTCTTTGGAAAGGGGATAGTGGAGAGATGAAAGGTGGTGAATGATGATAAGTCATAGAACAGTTGTTGCTCGCCACCTGATGTAGAGTTGGCGAATTTATTGAAGCTTTTTTTTGTTTTATAGCCCTGATTCATTATTTTACTTCGGTGGGGTTAACTGCGTTGGGAACACCGAAGGTGGGCGCAGCGATACATATAAGTGATAGGAAACTCATACATATTATTTTTCTCAATTGATGTTGTCGTCACCGGGAATCGAACCCGGGACCATATGTGTAACAGTCCAACGCGCTTACAATTACACCACAACGCCCACAATATATGTTCATGTGTGTGTGTTAATGAAAATTGAGGTAATATTTACACATATAATCATACATTTCCATACATGGTCATATATGTACATTAACGAAAATTGTGGTAATATTTACATGTATGATACCGTATGAACTCCGATGAGCATATATGAATCCCATATTGTGGTATTTGGACATGTATGGCCCCGAATGACTTCATATATGAGCATGAGTGAGTTCCTACATGTTCATAAATTTTTAACCGGGTTAAAAGAAAACATTGAAAATTAAAATTTTTATGATTTTATTGTTTACTAGTACTTAGCAAATTGTTGGATGATTTTGAAGATTCAACAGATATTCTCATCTTACTAATATTTAGCAAACAAAATTAGCTAATTTTAGCAGTTTTTCTGCTACGTTATTTTTAACTAATTTTTAGTAGTTTTAGCAAAAATATTTACAATTTTTTTTCTATGTTGCGTTTAAGTTAATAAACTTCGATTTAATCCACATATATTTTAGTGTTTTTAGATACAGAATTAAAAAGTTTTGATAATTCTTGAAATCTTCATCAAAATTTATTTTTAATAGCAGCTCGGCTTTTTTTTTCTATTTCTATCGTTGGAATACAAATTATTTTAAATACTAAAGGCTTTTTCACAAAAAGCATTGCGTATTGTTATTGAAAAAACCATCGATATCAGTTTTTTTAATCTTTGTAGGTTGATTTCTGCACATTTTTCGAAAAAATTAAACCATATTTCATCATTTCATATGTTTATGACAAATACACTAAAAGAAAACATTTCACCATAATATTTCAATGAAATGATCATTTGCTTTTTACAAAACATTGAAAAAATTAAAAAAAAAAAAATATTTTTAAGGTGTTTTTGGTTGGGCTTTAAAAAAATCTTGACAAAACATATTTTTTCTTGATTCTTGACGAGCATTAAAAATTCTTGTACATCAAGTGAAATCAGCGCCGTCTGGCAACCCTAATGTGAAAACTATTTAAAATCGAAGACTACTTCGAAAAGTAGTGCTTGGAAATGGATTGCTTTAATATTCAAATATCTTGAATGCTTTAGGACAACAAAAATTATGGATGAAATAGAGTCATCAGTCTAAATGTTTTTCAAAAGATAAAATATTTCAAAACCTCAAGTTTTTTCTTTATAAAAAAAGCTTTTTCAAATTTAAATATTTAAAAAAAAAGTTGAAATTATTTTATTTAAAGGCCTTTACATGGATTTATCTAATTTATTTGTATTTATCTAATTCATTCAAATTTTATAGTTTGAAATTTTTTATGAAAATATTGTTATTTTCCATAATATGATTATTCTCGTGAACTATAGAAAATGTAAATTTTGCTGTATTTTATAGAATTTGTCACAAAATTCATAGTTTTTTTTTTAAAGTTTTGTACTGATTTCATGGAAGAAAATAAAATTGCTACGTACAGTACGTAGACTTTTTAATTATCATTATAAGTATCACCCCAATTATATTTTGATTTATCTTCCCTCTGTCAACAATTTAAATTTCAAAACTATTGTCTAAATATTCGATTTAAAATAACCTCACTCTTTAGTAGACCCTGACTAGTTATTTATCTTTATCAGAATATTATATTTAAATGTTAATGTCGATTTAATGACCTCTATTTTGAATCCGCGATTTTGAGAACCTTAATTTCGATTTCAGATTCGTGTTTAGCAACCAAAACAATTTCTAAAGTGACAATTTTAATTGAATTAGATAATACAGCATATTTTACGAAAACAAAAATATCCGCCAAAAACATTGCATTTTGATTCCAGATTCGCAATCAGGGATTCTCATTCCGTCATAAAAAAAGCAATTAAAGTCCAATATATTAATATTCAAAAATTTATGACGGCCATTTACGAACCACCATTTTGAATTTTAAATTTCTGACATCAGATTCGTGCTAACCCATCAAAATATTTCATTACACGTAAGTGGTTATATAATGAAAAAAAAAAAAAAATAGCTTAATACATTATAATTTGGCGTCAGCACTAGTTATTTTTATTTGACGAAGTTTTTTTTATAAGCGGTCAAGCTTATGCGCGACTACTTATCCAATTACAAATATAATGTCTTATTGTAAACTACTTTTTTTAAACAAATTTTGAAGTGCCGTTGCTTTAACCCTGGAAGCACTTTCTTTGTCGAATCGACTAACACTGTTTACTTTTTCGTATGTAACTTTATTGTTGCTAATTGCAGTTTGCCGTTACATAGCTCTTGAAGTGTGCACTGTTTCAGAATCGCAACTTGTGTGAAAGCGTAATTTTTTTAAGATTTTATACGTCAAATCGAGTTATCAAATCTGGGCAACTCACACTAAGTAACGCTGTAGAATAACAAAAATAAGTTACTTTTATTGTTTTAAGTGTAAAAGTTATAAATGCATAAATTATTATGTAACCTAAGTTGATGTTTTCTGTGAGACTCTATAAAACAGGCAAAAATAACCTTTTTATTTATTTATTTATTTATTTAAGTCTACGGAATAAATCCTTACAGACTATTAACATAATAATTACAAAATTATAAATTAATATAAGTACAATATTTTTTTTTTTTAAATAGTAGAATTTAAAAACAAAATGATGTTGCGTTTAATAATATTAACATTTGAAGAAAAATCTAGCAAATTATAAAGATTATTAAAATCATTACACATTCTTATAAACGGATCAGCATCAGCATACATTTGACGATAGAATGGAGTATATAATGGAGTATAATTACGTGTTGATCTTGGAGGAACGAAAAGTACAAAATTTTCTAACAGGAAATCGGAGCATATATCACCATTAATCAAATTTAATAAAAATGTAACGTTTAGCATTGTCCTTCTACTTTTCAGAGTGGGAAGCTTAACGAGGTTTAGTCTGGTTGTATATGAAGGTAGATTATTAATGGTATTAGGGTAGGTGCTTCGTAAGCAGAACAGCAAAAATTGTTTTTGCACTGATTCAATTTTTCCAATTTGAACAATGGATAATGGATCCCAAATCACAGATCCATATTCCAAAATTGGTCTCACAAGCGATGTTTATAATTGTTTTGTTACATTGGAATCTGTAAATTCCTTAGCCCATCGTTTTATAAAAGCTAAGGTGCCACGAGCTTTATTAATCGTCAATAAAATATGCCGTTTAAAATCCAATTTTGGGTCTAAGAGAATACCCAAATCTAGAATATTATCTACTAATTCCAACTGAAAACCACCCAAAGAGTAAACACCAAAAGATTCTGTCCTTCTAGAGAAGCGCATATGTTTACATTTTTTCAAATTTAGTTCCATAAAATTAGAGCAGCACCATTCGTAAAAACTATTTAAATCCTGCTGTAGATAAATCTGATCGGAATTTTTATTAAAGCCACGAAAAATTTTAACGTCATCAGCATACATAAGAACGTTTGAAAACTTTATTACCGATGGTAAATCGTTGATAAAAGAGAAAATAAAATAAAATTGGTCCAAGATGGCTACCTTGAGGAACCCCAGATGTTACAATAATATTTTTCGACGTTGTGTTATTAAAATTAACCTTCTGATTTCTGTCTTTTAAGTATGACTTTATCCAGCTTAAACAATTTCCAGCGAAACCCATCATATCTAGTTTTTTGAGTAAAAGATTATGGTTAACTTTATCAAAAGCTTTACTGAAATCAGTGTAAATGACATCAGTGTTTTCGCCTTTAAGGAAACCACGATTTACCAAAGTTGTTAATTGTAATAGGTTAGTTGTTGTTGAGCACCCCTTACGAAAACCATGCTGAAGAGGAGATATTATAGAGGAAATTTGATGACACAGAGAATCAGTTAAACATTTTTCGAATAGCTTTGGAATCGCGCTGAGTTTTGCTATTCCTCTATAATTAATAACATTTGACTTATTTCCAGATTTAAATAATGGAATTAAGAAAGAGTCCTTCCATAATTTTGGGAAATAACCATTTTTAATGGAGATATTAAACATTATGCTCAACGGATACGCCAAAGCATCTGCACAGTTGATTAAGATGCAACTGGGAACACCATCAGGCCCACAAGTTGTTGAGTTTTTAAATTCTTTTAAATTTTTAACAATTTCATCAGTAGTTATATGAGGAAAAGTTATTAATTGATGTTCTGTAACTGTACTTCATGACAGTTGGAAATCCAGAAGATTTTCTCTTAGAATTTACAAATTTGTAAAACGATTTAGGATCTCTTCTTAAATTTATTTTCATATTTTCCAAGTAATTATCATAAAGCTTTGTATTAAGCAAATTATATTCAGCACGCGTAACAGAATATTTGCTATAATCAGTTACTAAGCCAGTTTCTTTATATTTTTTAAATCGTTTATTCTTTAAATTTTTTAGTCTCGATAATTGTTTTGAGTTCCACGGTGGACCAGAATGATTAGCAGGAATATGTTTAGGGATACAATCGTTCATATAATTTAAAATAGTTTTGTAGAATACATCGATCATTGAATCAATAGATGTTGATTTGCCATTAGCGATAGATAATAAATTAAGCCAATTTGTATTATAAAAATAATAATTTAAATCATTATAATTTGCCTTTTTAAAACAAAATACTTTTGAATTATCATTACCAGAGTTTTGTTTAATGGCAAACGGTAAATTCAGACTTAACTCAATAGTGGGATGGTATGGATCTTCCGGTAAGGTTACAGGGTCAGTGCGATTTAATGAATAATCTGTTGGCTCATTGACATACATTAAATCTAGAAGCCTTCCTTGAACGTTGTGAACACCATTGATTTGAAATAGGCATAAGTCTGACAAATTATTAACAACAGCATCATTCCAATCCTTTGAAGTAGATGCCGAATAATAAAACGATTCATTTAAATATGTCCAGGAAATTGAAGGAAGATTAAAATCAACCTTGATGTTGATGTTTCAAATATTTTAGGTATAAGTTGTATCAAAATTAATTTAGAACTTTTGTTTAGGGTTGCTATATAATTAATTAAAAAATACAATTTTTGACACATTTTGAAAAGTTTTTAATTTATAGAAAGCAGGCCGGTGTTATAAAGGTTATATGCTGATTTGGTTAGGGACGCATGGAAACATTTTGGGAATGAGAAAAGTTTGATGCTTTTTTGTAAAATTAAAAATAGGATCAAGAACTTTTAAAACTTGTAAAAACTTTGGTGTACAGAAGATAACTAAATTTTCTTTTTTATATAAAATGTTATATATTTTCTTCTAACAAACAAACAATTTTAAAATTTGATTCGCCAGTGTTGACATATTATAGTTATAGTATTACTAAAAACACCAATATTTTCAAAAAATTCTCAAAAATCCTGAAAATCAGACAGATCAAATTGTGAGTTAAAGTTAGATAGATATTTGCTCTACCAATAAATAAAAATTATAATTTGAAAATATCTTAACCCGCTAAGTACATACAAAGTGTAAAAATTTGAATTTTAACTGCGAATGCCACCGCTAGGGCGCAATAAATGTACAAAAACTTCAGAAAAAGTTTATTGAGACACCATTAAATCCTCGATCAAAAAAGTTGCATCTCAAATACAAAATCAGATCTTATTTCTTATAGATCGATATTTATTCCTAACCAAGTTTATCTCGATATTATGGTATCCAGTAATATTCAAATATATTACTGGATTAAGTCAGATCAAAATGGATCTCAAAATTGTGGAATCCAAAAATATCTAATTTAAGATCCTGATAAATAACAAAATATCCAGTGGGATTAATTTAGATATACTTGGATCTAATTAGATCCAAGAAAATAAGTAGTTTTTGATGGTTAGAATGAGATATTTTGAGATTAAATGGGATTTACTTATATCCCTTGACATATATTATTTTTAATAAAAATATAAAAAAAAATTCAAGAAAAATAATTTGCATATATAATTATGTATGGAGTTATATATATAACAATATATAATTATGTCTTATACGCATAGCAAATATTAATTATGTTGGACCATATATAATCATATCTCAAACTAAATTGTTAATCTTATTGTCATGTATAATTATATCTTGAATTGTATTATTCATATGGCACCATATATAAACATATCTTATATAACACACAAAAATATTTTTTATAATACAGTATATATTATTATATCTTAAATTATATTGCTTATATGTCACCATATACGATTACATATTGTGTTATATATGATAATGTGTTTTATATATTGCAATAGATTTGTCATATATTATTATGTATATCATATATGCTTAATATCTAATTGTCGATATATAATAATATATCGTTATATATGTTACCACATAAGAAACATATAATCAGATATGTCATATCATATTTATATAATCACATATTATAATATATTTTAATATGAAAAAACATCAGACCATATACATTTTTTTTACTCGGGTCTTTTTATAAAAGTTCGTTAACGAACGAACTCCCCATCTATGAGTGGTATAAACTAGGTTAAATACCGATAAGTGTAGGGTAAGCCTTAGTATTTACAAATTTGTAATCACATATTTTTTTAGTTGCCTATATACGAATAACTAATAACCACTTATTTTTAATTTTTTTGTAATGCAGCGTGTAAGCGAGTGTAGAAATTATACGAGTTTTTTCGTAAGGCAAATATGTAAAACTACTTACAAAAACGATCTCGTCGAAAAAAAAATGAGTTTTGACATCGAATTATATGCATTTGGCCTTAATTATATATACAGTTTATTATTTAGCTACTGGTAATGAGAGCTCATTACTGAGATTTTGCTGGGAACAAACAGTGAAATACCCTATAGTGAAAATTTCAAAGAACCATACAACAAAAAAAGTATGAAAATAATTAAATCGCCATATTGAATTCGCCATTTTGAATTTTAAATTTACAGTTCCAGATTCGAAATCAGCGACGGCTGACGGCTTTATACACAATTTATTAAAATAAATTATTTCCAAAATTCAAAAACTATGGCCGCCATCATGGATCCTCTATTTTAAATTTTTAAATTCTGATTCCAAATTAGTGAGCAGAAGCTGTCTAACCTCATAGGGGATACTTTTTAGACCCCTATTCCTTAAATTCTAGTTTTGGACAAAAAAATTCAGGCTTGCTGTATAGTGAAAAGTTGTGCAATACAATTTTGAAATACCGCTTTAATAAAGAATCAAGTATAAACATTCCAGATTCTTAAACATTCTCCTTGTAATATTTGTGTGAACTAGATAGATTTATTTTTCTGATTTGTATTTTAAAGTTCTATGTTAAACAAATAATTAAACTATTTACGTATTTGCGGCAAAGTAATTAACATTTGCTATTATTAATTTAAGACCAAAGTACATTTAAAAAAATATGCACTATTATCAATTAAGAAAACTAAAAAGAAAAATGGTTATAAAAATGTTTTATATTAATACACTCAAAGGAAAAGATTCATTATATTTATGAAAACCTTCATAAATATAATGAAAACTTCAATGTTTTTCGTACATTAAAACTGTTTCACAAATATTCATAAAACTGTTTCATAAAAATATTGTTAAGGAGATGCGATTCAGAAATAAATAGATTAATTAAACTAAACTAAATTAATTAAAAAATGAATAGACTAAAAAGTTTGGCCTGTTTGCCCTAACTCTTTTGGTTTTATATGAAATGATAAAGAAGTTATGAAGAATGTTTCATAAGTATTTATGAACAGTTTAATCACATCTTTGAAATTTCATAAATATGACAATGTTTCATAGATTTTCGCCCAATTAAATTGTTTCATGTGCGCCCCGATAGGCTAGTTGGTAGCGTGCTGGCTTATCAGTGCGAGGGTCGTGGGTTCGATTCCCACCACAGGCACTGGTCGGTTTTCGCTACAACGCGCCGAAGGCCATAGTAGCTAGTGCTCGGTTAAGGTAATACTAGTATATAATTTGTAATTATATGATTATTAATTAATAAAAAAAAAAAAAAAAATTGTTTCATAAATACAATGAAACTTTTTTCCCTGAGTGTACATAACTAAAATTTAATTACGGAAAAAAATGTTGAATGTGAATTTATAATTATGGTA
Source organism: Delia radicum (assembly GCA_021234595.1). Taxonomy (NCBI): domain Eukaryota; kingdom Metazoa; phylum Arthropoda; class Insecta; order Diptera; family Anthomyiidae; genus Delia; species Delia radicum. Next base: position 192,138,547 of record CM037854.1, read on the forward strand.
CTTTCCTATTTACTATTTCATACTATTTACCCATTTATTTTAAGTAGATTAGAAATACGTACGTAGTATGACATTAATGTTTAAAAAAAATTAATAAAATTCTTTGTTTCAGTTAAATATACAACGAAGTACTAAGTTCAACATGAATATATTACGAACAATTTTAATATGTTAAAGAAACAATTTAATACGTACTTACACCAATGATTAAAACTAGTATTCGCTTTTAAAAAACTGCGTAATTGGGGGAAAAAAAAATAAAAACTGTTCATACTTTAAATTATTTTTCTTAAATACCCTAGTAAAAATAGTATTATATGGACAGATCAGACGCGGATAGAGGGGTGGTTGAAAAAATATAAAATATAATACGACACAAAATACATAACTTTAAAATAATACGGTTTGTAATTTTAAGTTATGTTTAAATTAAAAAGATTTGCTCATTCAAATTTTTGCTGGTTGCCTAAAGCAGGACATTTTCTTAAATATTTGGAAATATGAAAGAAGTGACAATCCCATGCAAAACATCAAACATTCATATAACCTAGTTTTCCCACTAAATGAGAACTAATATATGAGCTCGAAGTTAAAGATTATCACCATTGATCAAAAATAAATTGAAAACTTATTCGTTATGTGCAAACTCTACCTTTGTTAGATATCCGAATGTCAATTTTAACTCAAAATAAAAAATAAGTAAAATACAAATATTTTATTTCGAACTAAATTGCAATTAAAACATTTGTTTGTTCTACTTATACAGATTTATATATATAGATCTATATTGAAAATGAAATGACTTAAATAAACATCAAACAAATTGAGAATACATATTAAAAGATGTTAATTAATCAAAGTAATAAAAATATGTACAACAAAAAAATAGAGCTTATGATGGTTTTGATTCATGGATTGCATCTTTTATTAAAGCAAAAAATACAACTACACGCAAAACTAGCAGACTATGAAAAAAGTACGTTTTGATAAAAAAAAAATTAAAAAGTACGTTTTGTTATGCACCAATTTTTAAGAACCCGTTTTCTTGGATAAAAACAAAACAAAAATTTCTAAAAGATTTCAACCCAAATATTATAAAAATATCAAAAAACAAATTTGTAAAAAAAGCTAAAAAGTACGTTTTATTCTGCGGCTTCTCAATTACTTATTTGTAGATACAGAGAAAATATTTGTTGTCCATGTTGCTCTATTTCGCTTACGAGATATATTATATTTTTTGATTATAAAATAAAAAATATAAGAAAATAAAGTGATACTGATAGCGGAGACACAAAAAAAAGGATGGATTGGAAAAAATTGGGATTTAAATAAACTGGCAAAATTTGTAAATTTGAGTATCATGAATTACTAAAGTTTAGGTCGAAAAATTAGTTCAATTACGGATGAAATTTGTTCTAACTAATAACGTTAGCTAAATAACTTCTTTAAACGATAACAACAAAAAAAAATGAACTCAATGAAATTGGAACCATTAACAGACTTTTGAACTTACTTTTTTTTTATTTGAGTCCATGCTGTTAGCGTTACATTCTATTATAACTTATATTTCCCCCCTCCAATCAAAGGATTTTAATAATCTTCTTGTGCTGCTTTCAGCTAGAAATGTTGTTACGCGGTTTTTTAGTTTTGCTCAACACTGTATGTAAAATATCAACAAATTTGGACTTTAGCCCTATGATTAGAAGTGACGCATCACAATGTCACCAAGAAAGCTTTATTTTTTTTTTTTTATAAAATAATATTTTATTTTATGTATAAAAGTTAAGAGGCCATATTTACATTCACATACAAATGATATCTATACAACAAGCGGTATATATATTTGAGGGCGTTTGTACATTTGTATTACATACAATATATAACACTTATAAAAGAATAAGGTTCTTGAGCAAGTAAACCCACAACAACAGTAGTGTGTAGATATGTATGTATGTCCCACAAGTAGAATAAAAACAAATTTCGCTTATGTATGTAAACATGTCAATGCGACAAAGTAAAATGATTAGTTAGTGATATCTGAATAAAAAATAAAAAAAAAAAAAATAGAACAAATTGCTATTGTTTAATTTTTTTATAACAAATTTTTGAAAACAATTATTGTGTACTATTTTGTTAAAAATTAAAAATACCGCTCAGTTTAAATATATTTGAAATTGAAGAAAACAGAGTTTGACAATCGGTGAGCCATTGTTAGGATAAACTTTAAAATGATTGTTAAAATTAAATTTGTTTATTTTTTTGACCTTTTGACATTTTTATTTTTTATTGTAAAGCGTGATCCATTTCGAGGTTCCCTATTTTTTTAAAGAAAAAAAACACAGAAAATTCAAATTTAATGGGGAATGTTTATTATCATTTGAAAGAACATTCTTTGGCATTTATTTTTTGAAGATTATGTCTATCAAATGTTGGCCGTTGCTCCGTCGCAGATGGTCCATCCGTTGAGTCCAATTTTCGATGACTCGTTCGAGCATTTCGACTGGTAACTGTCGAATGACACGCGTGATGTTTTCCTCCAAGGCCTGAATCGAAGCGGGTTTGTCCGCATAAACTTTATACTTTACATATCCCCACAGGAAAAAGTCTAACGGTGTGATATCACACGATCTTGGTGGCCAATCGACCGGCCCAAAACGTGAAATTATGTGCTCACCGAAGTGTTCTCTCAATAAATCCATTGATTGATGCGATGTGTGGGAAGTGGCGCCGTCTTGCTGAAACCAAATGTCGCCGAGATCACGAGCTTCAATTTCAGGCATAGTCAATTATCATGGCACGATAACGGTCGCCATTGACGGTTACGTTCGCACCAGCGTCATTTTTAAAGAAATATGGACCGATGATTCCACCGTCCCACAAACCACACAGCGTGCTGCACGTGGTCTGTTCGGTCGAATATTATCCAACAATGAATGCTGGGTCTCAAAATAGGTTATGGTGTCGCGAATAGTACGCTCAGTAGGCCGATTATGTTGAGCATAAGTTGAGCGAAGTGCACGAAACACATTCCTCACAGAACGTGAATTTTCCTTAATAAAGTTGAATGATTTGTAAACGTTGTTCAGGCGTAAGTCTTTCCATTATGAAATGCCAAACAATACTAAACAAAAATAACATGACAGCATGATACGACTCACACGTGATCTGTCAAAAAGAGGCTATTGAAAAAAGTATCTCTATTTGGATCACCCATTATTAACTATACTTTTTAAACGATTATTCCTAGTGTGATGCGATAAATGTAGCTTTCAGAGCACTTATTTATTTATTTGAGTCTATGGATTTTAAATCCTTACAGATAAGAATAAAATGTATAAAAACATAGGTATGACAAATTAATAAAAATAATAGAAAAATACAACAAAAAAACGGATAAAATTTTAATTATTAAGATTACATCTCTTTTTATAATATCTTAACTTTTATCAAAATCGATGATATTATAAAGTTGATTAAATTCAATACAAATTCAACGATCAGAGTTGGCATAATGAGTACGAAAATATTAACAATAAGAAATTGATAGTATCTTGATAAACGATTAGGTGTAATTATGTTAACTTTGCTCAAAAGAAATTCTGAATATAAATTGCCATTAATTAAATTGAATAAAAAAGATACATTAAGATTTTTTCTTCGACTTTGAAGAGTAGGAAGCTTCATAAGTGCAAGACGACTACGATATGGTGGAAGTTGTACATTAGGATCCCATCCCAGTCCACGAAGATAAAAATATCAGGAATTGTTTTTGAACCGACTCGATGGAGTTGGAATGTACATTGGATATATGGATCCCATATATACGGATCCCATACTATATTTAGAGCAATATGGATAAAAAATATGAACATTTTTTAATAATTTTTGGTACATATTTTCAAGTACGCTATTGGACGCAAGTAATAGAAATTTTGACGGAACATGGCCCAATCCATCAAGTTTCAAGACACATTGAGATATGGCGAATTTATTCATTCCATTTCCTACAGGACACTAATACAATATGGGACTTATATATCCCATTGGTAGTCAACGGAAAAAAAGAGGAAGTTCTTGTTCACATTTTTTATTTTTTGTTCGCATAGAAATTTAATCAATTTTGGTTTGATTTTATTTAAAAAAAAGTGATATTTTTAAATTTTTATATCCAGATTCCAAAGTTGGTCTCCAAATTATATTCCTTCACAATTTCGAAATATCGTATAAAAAGGATATTTTAGGACTGCAGTCAAAACTCGATTTACGACTCAAGCTATTTTAAATTTTTTGATATATTCGTGTTTTTGACATATTCGCGTAGCAAAGCAATTAATAACCATGTGTTATATGGCGTCAACATGATAATAGAAATAAACTCTACACGACTTTCGATAGTTCTTGGGAGAGGTATTCGTTCACTACACACGTCAAATAAATTAGTTTCAAATCGGAAAATATAAAAATCCTTTATTCAATAAGATAGTTTACACCGATTATAGAATTTTCTTAATTAGAACAGTAAAATTATTCTTCCATTCAATAATTTTGTAATACAACCTAATTAATTCTGCAATATTTCAAAAATTTGTGACACCAAGCAATACTGATTTGAAAAATAATTGTGGTAATGATCGGTAGTACTTGGAACTACCAATGTTTAGTACGAACAGATTTTCAATATTAAATTCTTAAACCTTTGACTACCATTGTACACTATAGTGCAAGTATTTTTAAAAAAAATATCAAAAATATGATAATGCAATAAAATTCTATATTTTTGTTTAAATATATTGATTGGGATATCGGTCAGTGAAAAAAAAAAAATCATTATATGTATAAACTGTTCATCAGGGCAACATGCATAGTTCCGATATTTGTTAACAAAGTCAGAATTTTTTAATCAGCCATCTCCAAAATAAGGGGCGTTTGGTGTATATCTTATTCTGGGTAAATATTTTAGTATGGATGATAAGAAAATTATATCTCATTTGATAAGTTCCCATATATAAGCACATACAAATTGATCCGGAAAATGGGTCATCTACTTATATCTAATTATATCAAATTAGATATAATTTGATAAAATTTTATCCGAGATTTGTTCATATCATGGACATTAAATTATATCTAATTAGATATAAATATATCTGATTTTATAAAAGTTTGTCCGATATAAGGTATGCTTTTAGTAACTTAAAGTTATGCTTAAAAGTATTTAAGTTTAAAATTAAAATTTCTAGAAATTAACATTTTTAAACACCAACATTTTTTTAAATGAAACAACTAAATTATTAAAAATGATCAAGAGCAAATTTAGTGTTTCAAATATATATAATTAAGTGGTATTGTCTTAACAAATTTACACATTTTTTTATTTGAAATTATATAAAATAATTTACTTGCATATAATTTCGTTATAAAATTAGTATGGTTATATGTGAAGCCATATGTAATATACACCCTGCGGGAAATGGACCAGTCACTGGTATGGTCATGTGACTAAAACTTTGTGTGTATGAACCTGTCCTAGTTTCGGTTCTGTTATATGAAAGTGACCGGTACTATTAACATGGGCTTGTCATAGGAGGTGACAAATTTTCTACCTGTGGAGCACTGTGTGACGTATCGAATAACTCGACCAAGGTAACCTATCACCATACAGACTGAAATGAATATGCTACGGGACAAGTTAGAAGCAGGTAGTGTCAAAGTATGACCATTTTAGGATTTATGTGATATGCAACAGAACCAGTGGGAAAAAAATTATCACGTGACTGGTGACTGGTGTAGGTGTACGTATCTTAGAACTGGAGAACAATTTTTGAAGGAAAACTAGTCACATATTAAGAGCAATGTGTTCTGTAATAGGGGTAGTTTGACTGTAATAGTTTTAAGACGTACCACTGCACTTTTCTAAGGGGTACATGTCGCCGGGCATGCGAAAAGTAATTAGCAAGTAACCTGATTAAAATCCTTCAGTGTTATGTCTGCTGTGTAGCAGTCAAGAGACTGAATCCTTTGGCACTAATTGCCATATTTTCATCCACTGCTAACGGTTTTGAACCAGTTCAATGACCAGTAATAACTTCAACTGCAACGGCCCTAGTTGCTTCAGTACACTTTGATGTTATGTTACTTTTTCTCCAGTTACATGATATATCTGGTAGCAACCAGTGAATGTTTTTTCAACCATAACTATAGTCACGTGATTGGTCATTTCACCAAAATTAACACTTTTTGGTGCACCACAATTTTGGTTTAACCAGTTTCGTGACGTGCGGCCAAATCATATATCACAGATTTGTCACTTTGGATCAATCGACCCTACGTTTCCCGCAGGGCAGTTAATGGAATATACAGTTAAATAACCAAAGAAATATATTTTTTAACTTTCTGTCTGTTATTCAATAAACATAATAAACAAACAAACTGATTTTCGGTAATAGTTGAAAATATTAAGTTAAAATTTCCTAGTTAAAACAAAAAATGTTTATATTATATTGAGTATTGAAATAGACGAAAACCATCTATTGTTTTTACCGAATTTGTCAATTAATTTTTCAACAGCTGAAAATAAACTAAAAAATATAATTGTTTTAAACGAAAAGTAAGTAGTCCTTTTTTTAACTGATTATCTATTAATTTAATGTGTACATTAAGTAGTCTTTACGGAAAAAATATTGTGAGTGTACAGGTATAGAACTTTAAGTTGGCAACACGTTTTTAACTGGGGGCCATTTTGTCAGCTGTCAAGTGATTTATGCTTAGTTTGGTTTGGCATTTCAACATGAATCGACTGACGCCTGAACAACGCTTCCAAATTATTCAAATTTATTTTGAAAATCGTCGTTCTGTTCGAAATACGTATCGCGCACTACGTCCATTTTACGGTCAACATAATCATCCATCAGAGCAATTAACTCGATTAACTATGGAACGTTTTCGCATACTCTTAATGATAATAAGCATCCACAGATACGTCGTACAGAAGAAGTCATTGCTGCTATAGAGCGTAGCGTAGAGGAAGACCCCTTTCCGACATCGTGCAAAGGAATTGGATATGTGTCATCTACTTTATGGAAGATTTTGCGAAAAGATCTTACTTTGCATGCTTACAAAATCCAACTCGTGCAACAATTCAAGCCACACGATCACCTAGCAAGGTGTCGATTCGGTGAATGGGTCCAAAACAAGATTGACGTTGATCCCGATTTTCATAAGCGAATCTTCTTTAGCGATGAAGCTCACTTTTGGTTAAATGGATAGTTCAATAAACAAAACTGCCTTATTTGGAGTGATGATAATCAGCAAGTGTATATTGAGATACCGTTACATCCAAAAAAAAAACTAACTGGTGTGCTTTATGGGCTGGTGGAATCTCTCGTCCGTACTTCCTTAAAAACGATGCTGGTCAGAACGTTACAGTCAATGGTGACTGTTATAGAGCAATGATTACTGACTTTTTCGTTCATCAATTAAACAACCATGATGTTCAGGAGCTGTGGTTTGAACAAGACGAAGCAACATGTCAGTCAGCTCGTGCCACAATTGATTTATTGAAGGAAACGTTTGGTAACCACACATGTTTCACATGTGAATTGGCCTCCAAGACAATCGCACTATAGTCTCATGGAAACCCGAACGTGCAGTTAACTTAAATATATAAGTCATTATTTATCCTTTTCTCAGAATTTGTATTGCAGGAGAGTTTGGAGTATAGAACGACACCCAGGTACTGTAACTCCTTTGACAGTTTAAGAGTGTCTTCATACCAAAATGTTGCAAAAAATATCACTAGAAAAATATTTAAATTAAAGCCAAGAAAGTTTAATATTAAATCACTACAGAAGATATAGCGTCTGTTCCGCCTAGGCCTAAGCAATGCCAACATAGCCACGTCTACTGGTGCATTAGAGCCAATTTTATAGAACTTATTGTGTGGTGTTTCCGTAAGAAGTTCGCCTCCACACAAAGGAGTGACTGCATGTATTTTGTTTCTGTGTTTCATGTAATTTCGTTTGTGAGAAACAAAACATCATGTAGAAACACCACCTTAGGCTCGACTAAATATGAGGCCTAATTGAATCACACGCTGCGCAGACCTCCAGGTGACGTTGCTAAAATCGCCATTGAGTGGAGCCCACAGGGTAGGACGAGAAGAGTAGGCTAACCGTCTCCCACATGGCGCCGTCAACTGAATATAGAAGTCATATCTACTGATCAAAGCTGGGAAGATGTGAAGAGAATATCATCCAACCGGTCCGAATGGAATAAACTCGTTGTGGCCCTTTGTTCCCAATAGGAACCACAGGACATAATAATTACATAATTGAATTACAGTACTGAATTGTGATATGGGACAATGAAAGATAACTCTGACTGGAAGGAATTGCTTTAAGGGACTATGAAGGACTTTCCTTCTACAAATGGTTTAAAGATAGATGTTCAGAGAAAGATGGAATGATTTAAAGATAGACTGGCTAGTGTTTCTGTAGCTGCTACCTTTTCCGGTCAAAAAATTCCTTCTTTAAGGTGAAGATGAACCACGAATTGATATCCACAAAGATCGCTTTTAACTCAGACCTTCGAGTGCAGGAAATAACATATTCTCAAATGGTACACTCAAAAAATAAGTTAGTAGAAAAGTTAGTAAAACGTCTTGTAAATCAGGTATACTATTTTTTAGCAAATTTTTTTGCTAAAATCGTGTTTTCAGCTAAAATTTTTATTGTACTTATTCAGCACTTAACTGTTTTATACTAATGCTTTACTAATATACTAATGTTTTACTAATTAATTTTGCTAAAAAAAAATTGTGCTGATAAGCACATTAATAGTGTGGACGACAACCAGATTGAAAGTTATACGCAGAATGAAGTAGATGTCGCGGCATGTCAAGATGTAGTAGAGAAGAGGAAAATTATACTAAAAAGTACAACTCTAATAAGACATATAAAAAAATCAACCATGGAAGTTTTTGTATCTCTTTTTCATACATAAAACAAAATTGAGGATTAAAACAACTTAAATTTTGCGTTGTCACCGGCTTGTGAAAATAATTGTCTATTAATTAAATAAAAGAAAAAATAAAATATTTATTTATTTAAACTAAATGTTTATAGAATAATAATAGTGTGTTCAAATTGCAAACAAACACATACAGAAATGTAGACAGAGTAAAGCGAAAGACAAAGACACACATCTTAGGTAGATTTTTATGGTTCCTTTTTCTTATTGCAAAAAAGGGTTGTTTTTTTCGTTTCGTTTGTTTTTGTTTATTTTTTCGTTTCGTTTCTATAATTATCTTCGGCAGTTGCGTCCTTAAAAGATAGCATCATTTAGACAACCATTGATGTAAGTAGTTGAAAGAAAATTTTTGTTTTGTTATATATATTTATTTCTATATATTTTCAGATATTAAATTAATTCATGTCGTCAATGTGGGAAAATGAAAATTTTTATATTTCGTAATTATTGTAAATTATTTTTAAAAGAATCACTAAAATATGTTTTATGATTTTCAGCAAATAAAATAACTAAATTACAATTTTTCTACAAATTTTTTGCGTTTTTTTCAGTCTACTAAAATTCAGCAAAAATTTTATTAATTTTTAGCAAGGTTTTTTATTTCTAATCTACTAAGTGTTAGCAAAACTTTTGCTGAATCTACAAATTTTGTTGCTAAAAATCAGCTCGCTGATTTTCAGCAAAAGATTTTGCTGACATTAGCAATTTTTTGCAAGCATCCTCTTGACTAAAATTTTGCTGACTCAGCAAAATTTTTTGCTGACTTTACAAACTTTTTTTTTGAGTGTATGTTATTTTAAAAGGCACTTTTATATAAGTCAATATCCTTGGGTTCAAAGAGAAAAGCTGTAACATATCCATAAGGCATAGTATTTAAATGGATTTCAGGGCATTGTAGCATCACAGGGAACGATATGGCAAAAAATGCTCTTCTCTGAACACATTCAACTTGAAAGGCTTTTAGAGCTGCACTTCACGAATAGGCAAAGATAGAGGCGAAACTAATTGAATTTTGAAACTCATTAAAAATAAACTTGTCAATGTTGTTAGAATTATCTCCGGTCATTAACGCTAATAATACACCTTTACCGAATTGGTAGTTCAAGCAAAGCAATTTGTAGGGCCTGCAAGTATGACAACGAGATCTGGATCATAACCTCTATGGCTGTCTAGCCTTTATAATGACAGAATTCCTCTACAATTGACAGAATTCCAACATTGGGTCAACACAGTAAAATTGGTAACATAAGAAGGCAAACGAATTTCGTCCAGGAATAAATAATGATGTTAAGCCATTAACGCCCATATGAGGAAATCTTGATTTTTGCGATATGCTTTCGAACTATTTGTCTAATAACACTGTAAGTAAAATTTCAACTTTTTAAATGACACACCAAAACCCCGGGCAACGTAAACTCCGTTCTAATAAGTTAAGTCAAAATAAAAAGATATATAAATTTTAAGTTTGCATTGACCCAAGCGATTTTTTAAGTGTATTTAAGTAAAATACATCCTAATCTCTTTTGAAATTACTTAATTTGTTGTTTATATGTCGAAAATCAAAGCTAACAAAGCTGGTCGTCCGTTTTGAGACTATGTTTTCTAACTGATGGGAGTATAAGTCAAAGGTTATTACACTGACGTTTCGGACTGTATACAAATAATTTATATTATATTTTTAAAATTTATTTGTATATAAAAACAAAATTTACTTGATTTTAGTTACAGAATTTATAAAAATTATCAGACTATTTCTTAAATTCACATTTTTTTGCAAGGAAATCTATTTCATTACTCATTCGATTTTAGAATCACAATGCAAATTTGAAGATGTTGGCAATGGCCTTTTTTCAATTGTACTTTTTTAAGATATTAATTTTTACTTTTCGAACACTTTGTTTTTTACTCGAACTCAAATAAAATCATCTTTAAGCAATTCCATTTACAACGATTGGATGCAAATAAATACATTTGATAAATGTTAATTTATGAATGGGTAATTGAATTAAATGTTGAATCTTGAAGTTTCTCTGAAGTTTTTAAAAATAGAAATGTTGTGTTGTTGTAGTTGTAGTTGTACTTCTGAGATTATGTATGCAAGAACAAAAACACCGTGTATTGAATAAAACTAGTTTAATCACAACAAAACTCGACCGGACGATAGATCAGTGCGCTAAAGCGCTTTGTCTAACGTGTGGTGCGAGTGCATGTGGCATAAGAAATCAGTTTATCTATACCACGGTCAGTAATTGCACAGAAAATTTCATATAGGCGCAATCGAACAAATAAAAACATAACAAATATTACATTATTCAAAAAACAGGGTCACTGACGAAGGTTCAATACCAGAAACTGCGCAGTCCGATTCAGGAAAATTGAAAAATTTACAATGTACATAGTTATGATTTTTAGAAAATACACTCATTCTTCTCTACCACGTCTTTCACAATTAAAATTAAATAAAATTGCATATTAATTATAGTATTAATTGCAATTGTGTAAAAAAGACGTTAAAATTCAAACTCAATCTTTAATTTTTATTTATTTATATGTAAATAGTACTAAAAAAGTCAAAGAAGTACCATGGTACTTTTCCGGATCAAATAGTACCATGGCCCTCTCAATGGTATTTTGGCCCTTTTAAATTGTCAATTTGGCCCAAAACAAAAAAACTCAAAATGCATCACTGTTATAAATACTGTGATTGACAAAACTCAACTAATTCACACTTATCGCTGTGTCCGACAATGCTTCAAGTCGCTTAGGGGTGATGCTACGAGTCAAATCCTGTTGTATGGCTGTGGTTTTGAAACTCACTGCGACACAAAGTAAAAAGTTTTTCATTAAGAGAAATTATACATTATAAAATACCTTGTTCAATTCACACTTAAATTAACCACTGACGAGTCCTTGGAGTAGACAAAACTGCGGCAGTCTGGCATATTCATTGTGTCCGTTAAATGTTTCAAAAAAATTTTTTTTTTTTTTTTTTTAATTATATAGACCTTTATTCTTGTTACTTTTTTAAGTTTAAAATTACATGTTATGAGATTTTACAATAGTATTACAACAATTGATAGTGATTTGGCAAAGCCTTACGTAAACAATAATATCACAGTTTAAGGATGAAAAATTAGGTATAAAAAAAAAAACCTTTAATATACAATGAGAATAGAATTTATTTAACAATTAATAGAGATTTAATATTATAAACTACACCTTAGTGTACTTTTTTTATAAAAGTAAGAGGTATAGTTTTTAGAGTAAATTTCTTATGATATCATGGTTAGACTGTCTGCATCGCTCGTTGAATGACAGTGTCAGATCCCTCATCATGGTATTTATTGATTTATGATCGTATTTATTATGCAATCTTATTGTGGAGAATCTCCAATTAAGTTTGTGAATAATTTTCAGATTTTTATTTTGAATGATTTGGAGCTTTTTTATATGCGATTTCGCTGTTTTTGGGAACCATGCTTGACACCCATAAGTCATTATTGGCCTAATACACATTCTATACAATAGAAGTTTATTATTAAGATTAAGAACTGATTTTCTGTTTAGTAACGGAAATAGTGCTCTTCCGCATTTAATTGCCTTTTCACTGACATATTGAACATGTTCTTTAAATGTTAGTTTTTTATCAAAAACAACTCCCAAATATTTTATTGAGTTCTTAATTTCAATCGTATTACCTTTAATTTGTAGTGGAAGACTGGGTGTACGTTTAGGCGATTTGTTAAATGGGAAAATTATAGCCTGAGTTTTTCCTTGATTTATTTTAATTTTCCATTTTTTAAAATACTTTTCAGCACACTTTAGAGAATCTCTCATTCTTTTTATGATGGCGTTGGAAAGTTTTCCATTACATATAAATGCACTGTCGTCTGCATAGAACGCAGCATTATTATCCTTTTTTATCACAATATCCGATGTGTATATAGAATAAAGAGTTGGTGATAAAATAGAGCCTTGAGGTATCCCAGCAGGTATATTTCTAACGGATGAGAAGCTATTTTGTATACAAACCACGAAAGATCTATTTGTCAGAAAACTTTTTATAATTTTTTGCAGGTATAATGGGAAATTTAGAATGCTGAGTTTGTAAATTAGGCCATTATGCCAAATGGAATCGAACGCTTTTTCAATATCTAAAAATACAACTCCCGTACTTTTTCTATTAGATTTGTTGTTCTCAATAAATTGTATAACTCGTTTAATTTGATGGATAGTAGAAAACTGCTTTCTAAAACCAAACTGCTGTCGATTAATAATATTATTTCTCTCAGTAAAGGACAGTAAACGATGTAAAATGACTTTCTCAAAAAGTTTATCTACAACGCTTAACATACTTATTGCTCTGTAGCCATTCGGCATGTTAAGATTTTTACCATTTTTTGGTACAGGAACAATTTTAGCCTTCTTGAAAATGTCAGGAAAATAACCGTTTTTAAGACAAAAGTTAAAAATTTTTGAAAGGACGTCAAAAAATGATATAGGCATATTTTTCAAAATGACGCTTTGAATCATATCTAAGCCAGGCGCCTTATTGTTTTTAAATTGCTTACTATTTCCATTAGTTCGTTAGATTCCGTTAAAAACGTCTTGGTCGATAATAATTTCGTTATTGCTCTCAAGATTACCTATACACTTTTGAACTTTCTTATCCATTGTTGATTTATCATTTAATGTAATTTTGTGTGATTGTTCAAATACATCGGCTATACTGTTGGCTTTATCTTCATTGGAATTAACTTGCTGACCGTCAACTATCAGACGGGGAATTTCAGAACATTTACCCTTAATCTTTTTCGTTATTTTCCAAAACTTTTTACTGCCCGTTGGCAGTTTGGTTATAAATTTTGACCAGTTCTCATTTCTATCCCGGTTTAAATGAAAATCTATCAAATTCTTCAATTGTCTTAAAATACCAATAATTGTATGCCTTCTACTAGGATCGGAGCACCTTTGTAGTTTGCGTTGAAATTTCCGTCGTTGTCTGATTAAGTTTAAACTTAACTCGGAAACACTCGACTGCCAACCTTTTTTCTCTCCAGCCGGAATCTTTTTATTAGCATTGCTTAAAATTGAAATTGTTCTATCTAAATATGAGTCGATGTTAACTTTGGTCAGCTCTTCAGACATGAGGTTTTTTGTAAAAATCTCTCTGTCCACCCATCTCCCAATAAGTGACCAGTCAGCTAGATGATAGAGAGGTATTCTAGTAGAAATACTTTTAATATGTCCATAAATATAACACGTTACAGGAACATGGTCAGAAACGAGTTCATTTGGATGAGTCTCTAGATTTGAAAATTGGAAACTAGAATTTGAAAGCATAATGTCAATTGTGGATGGTGGTGAGGGACGAGAGGTTTGATTAAAACGAGTGTTATTCGCAGGGTGGTAGATGTAAAAATTGGATTGATTTTGATGATTAAAGAGAACATCACCTGCTGGGTTATTTGAGCTGCAATTCCAATTCTGATGGTGCGCATTAAAATCGCCGAATATAAAAAAATCTGTTGATTTTTTGGTTAATACATTTATATCATTTTTGAATTTATTTGAAAACTGTGGACAATATGCTGTTGTTATTGTTGTTGTTTTACCATTTAGCACAACCGAAATCGATAAGTTTTCGATATCATGTGTTTTATCATAACGCAATAATTTATGCTCATAACAGTCACGAATAGCAATAAGAACTCCACCACCATGAGTCGGACGATCTCTTCTATAAATTTTATAACCGCCAATCAAAAATTTGTGGTGTGTTTTAAGATAAGTTTCATTTAATAAAATAATATCAATTTTATTCTTTCGAATAAATTGTTCTAATTGAGTAATAGCAGAATAAGTTGTTATGCCTTGGGCATTCCAGTGCATAACATGAAGCATATTGAAGTTAATGGGATTACAAGGCATGTCTTAACATATTTCCTAACACTCGCAGTTTGTCATATTTATTTTTGCACTTCTGTAGAGCATCGATAGCTTCAAAATAAACAATCTATCGTTTGAGATGTCATCACCAATATCATTTTGATTATACTCATATTGTTTTGATATGTCAGAGTACAACGTTTTTCGATTAACAGCTGATTTTACATGATGCCTTGAAGTTGTTGGACCATGATCTGTTGATGAAATTTGTGGAAACTCTTCTGGTGAAGGGTGAAATTCAAAAGCCGGTTTGGAACTTCTGGGACGAGCAAAACTATTGGAAGTGACCCTTTTACGGATATTTATGTATTCCTGCCTACATGGACACTTTGGATCATCTGCCTTGTGGTTAACATTGTTAAGATTATTCTTAACGCAATTAAAGCACTTATATACGACTGGACCTTCATTATGAGTTTTATTTAAGTTACATACCGAGTAGTCATGAGCGCCTGCACAGGCAGGGCAAACTGCAGAACGATGACAGTTGCTGGCACCGTGCCCGAACATTGAGCATTTGCTACACTGAGTTGGGCCTTTATTACCTTTTAGTGGGTTTCTCCATTTGACAGCGATGCCACAGAAAAATCTTATTTTTTGAATTTCACGTTTTGATATTTGCTGCCTATCAAATTCCACCATGTATATTGCATCATCAACACTAGAGCGTTTTGTTTTTATTTCTTTTATATTCGTTGGTTCAATATTGTGGGTAAATTTAAATTCCTCAGTGATAGCTTTAATAGTAAATTGTGGAAGACCAAACAATACAAGTTTAAACCTCTTATTATCTTTGATCTGATGAGTGTAGAACTTAACATTATGTTCTTTTAGTATTTTGATAGCGTCTTCAAACAACGTTAGGGAACTTGAGATAATTTTTGTTCCAATCGACATTCTCTGGAACTTGTATTGAGAACCGATGAGTTTATGCACTACGGTAAAGCTAGTGGAATTATCAACGACAATTGGGGGAAACTTTTCAGTTTTAACTACAACTTCTCTTTCTTCACTTTGGGAATCCATATCCACTTCGTCTCCGAGTAATTCGAACCTGTTTTTTACAGGGCGATTGACCGGAGGTTTAGAAAACTTATACCTTGGATTATTTCCAAAGTATTTTTTTCTTTTCATTTTTCAGTTGAATAAAATTCGTTACAAAAAATATTTATTTCAATGAAACAATAGTTTTAACTTTATAAAAATAAATTTTTTAGAGAGCACAGGAAATTCACGTGTTGTTTCAGCTGATAACAATACAGAACTGTGTTTCAAAAAATTGTTGTAGTCTTCTTCCTGTAAAAATCTAACTAGAAAAAAATTAAATTTTGCCAAAATTTTTGTCAAAGGAAAAATTTTAATTTAAAAACTTTTTGATAACATTGATATATAATATGTATTATTCATATGTATAATTTAACCTAATAAATCAAGTTTTACTATACCAAATTTCGAAACGGTTCGATTAGGGGAGCTCTTTATCACTTTTTGTTCTTTGGCAATTTTCAAGAATATCTATCAACTTTTCTCTATTTTAATTTCACTTTATTCTATTTGACGCCTTTGCATATCATATAAATACATTTTCATTGAATTCTCTTGAGCATATTTCATTTGGGCGTTAATGGGTTAAGCACCGCCACATGAGAGCGCAAGTCAACCTGACTTTAGGTATTGTTAAGTGTATATAAAATTTAGGACATTAGATGGTTTTTGGAAGTATCTACGCTTCCAAATCCTCTTTTTAACACAAAGTTTTTGAAATTCCTTAGTCAAGACTTCTATCACTTTTTTTATCATGGAGTCAAAGCGATCAAAAACTGGTTATCGTGGAAACATTTTGGTTTTATCGAAACCTTCTAAGACAGTAAAAATCTAAAAAGAGCATTTTGGAATCTTAGAAGAATAATTGTTGAAATGTGTCGACAATATAAGATTAATGAAGCTAAAAATTAACAACAAATAGTCAAAATTGGTGCAGCTGCAAAAGAATTCAATAAAGTAAGAACAATGGGACGATTCCTTAAACGACATCATTGGACCCAATTAAAATTGATTGCATAACACTGCAAATAACAAAACAGTTGATTATCAAATTGAAATAATGAAACATTAAATAATTTGATATAGAATTTATTGTTATTATGAATTATAAATTCGATAAGTATGGACTATAGACTCTAATTAAACCGTTGCTGGGTTGTTTACTGATACTAACTACAAAGCACCATACCACACGTTAGAGGCAGGGTTATCACATTTATTTTGCCGTTTTTCGCCAGACAGAGTCAAGAAAAACGTCAAAAGTCGGCAAAAAAATTTTTTTTGCTTAATTTTTGCATTAAAAAAGTCTCCAAATACACTTTTTTTAGTTTTAGGTCGAAGTAAAACACTCAAAAATGCTTTTTGACGATTAAATAATGAAATAAAAAATTGAACAATGTGGCCAACACATTATAAAATATTATTCACATTTCTTGGTTGCGCAATAAGAAGCAAAACCTTTTTGATTTTTTCCAATATATTGCACAACCTTCCATATGACATACATACAGGTAATATTTTGCACAATAGCAAAAGTTGCACAATAATATTGCGCAGTGTATGGTTACATTTAAAAATATGAATTTTAATGCAATATATGCAAAAATATTAATTTATAGCATAATATGCAATAAAAAATGCCAAAATATCGGGGATAGCAGAAAATAGTGCTAAAATATCGTTATCGATTCAAACCCCTTTCAACCTACTATCGCTATTCCTAAAATACCGTTACCGAAATAATTGAAATACCTTTATACTATAAAAACCGTTACCGATATACCTAAAATATCAATATTCTTAAAATAGCGTTACCTTAATAACTTAAATACCGTTATCGCTAAAATACCGTTACCGAAATAATTGAAATAGCGATATCCTTAAAATACCGTTACCGAAATAATCTGACAAGATCTGGAAAAATAGCAGTAAATATATATATTTTCCAAATGTTTGATCATAAACTATCCAGTCATTGGAACTCGGCCATAATGGTGCTAAAAATATCGGTATGTATTAACATTACCTGAATACCTAAAATGACGTTACCCTTAAAATACCGTTACCGTAATAACTGAAAAACAGTTATCCCTATATAGTATTTATAGCAAAATATGCGTAAACAATTCGATTGTTGATTCGCAAAGATGTTTGGTTAACTTTTTTATCCAGCTAACGACAACAAACATGTACATATAAGGTGGCGCAAAAATAACCTTCCGATGTTTTTTTTGTTTATTATGTATTTATTATGTATAGCATTTTCTGATAGGAGGATTACTTTTGCGCCACCTTATATTTACATGAAGTTCCGAGCCCTAATTATTATAATGAATGAATTAAGTCCACATTAGTCTTTAAATTTTTACAAAGAAGAATCCTTGAAATATAGCACAAATTTATTGCATAAATTAATAACATAACACCCAAAAACCAGAGTAGCAAAATGTAGTCAATTTTTTAAACCGAAAAAAATCTCGAAAATCAGCAAATTATTTGCACATAAAAAATCGTTACCAAAAATCTGGTAATTTATAAACTTACAAGATATTTCAAAAAAAATATGCAAAAATTTAGCAATACAAATTTTGATAAAATATATCAAGTTTTTTATATATTTAGATTTTTGGAAGCGATTTTTAAATCACCAAGCGAGTTTGAAAATCGCCACGTTTGGCGAGAAATAGCCATATCTGACAACCCTGGTTAGAGGCGGTGTGAAGTCTTCTGATTCTATATTCCATCTTTTTCGTATTGAAATCTTTAAAAGAAATTCATTATTTTACTACTTATTATTAGCACCAAATGAAAAAAAAGTGTTATGATTATTGTTTTTTCGTTGTTGCAATAACTGATATGAATGAAAACAAAAACAACAACAAATAGAATAAAAATATAAAATAGCAAATACAACAACATCAACAAAATATTAATAATAATGATCAAAAAACAATGAATTTTATAATATAAAGCACTGCTCAAAATTATAGCGCACTTACTTTCGTATTTTGCTGATTGACTATCTCGTTAGCGACTTATTAGAAAATTATAATCTTTGGCATTTAGGAACATAATTTGATTGGAAATTTAAAAATACCAATACCGAAATCTCAAGAAACAAAACGTTTTGTTTTTGTGCCGTTTACTATACGATATAGACACTCATAATAATCCATGCTAAAAATACGAAAATAATGTCAAAACAACAAAAACTTTCGTAAAATGAACAAATATTGGTTTATTTTACGAAAGTTTTTTTTATTTTGACATTTATTGGTATTTTTATGCATGGATTATTATCAGTGCACGTATAAGTATTCGGAAACCGGGCTTAGGTAGAATATTTGGCAACTCTAATTATTAAGCTCGTTTTTTAAGACCCAGTGTAGAAAATCATTATAAGTGGTTATATAAATACATATTTAAGTGGTTATATAACTACATATTAGTGTTTATATAACTATATATATAATTGGTTATATAACTACATATCTGGTAATGGCAAGTACTTACAATTGTCATTACAAATCTCATTACTTTTATATAGTGATGTCGCGCAAAATAATGACATATCATTACTAAACAACTACAAAAAATATAAAATATGTAGTTACCCATATGCTTACCAGTATGGACAAAAAAATAATGAGTAAAAAAATTAAAAAAAAAATAAGTAAATAGTTTTTTCTTATTGAAAATAGTTTTTTTTAATAAAACACGGGATTCGAACCTGGGCCATTTTAGGTCGTTACTTTTAATTCAAAATAATAATAAAAAACATATGTACACTCAAAAAAATAAGGTAGTAGAAAAGTTAGTAAAACGTCTTGTAAATCAGGTATACTATTTTTTAGCAAAATTTTTTGCTAAAATCGTGTTTTCAGCTAAAATTTTTGTTATACTTATTCAGCACTTAACTGTTTTATACTAATGCTTTACTAATATACTAATGTTTTACTAATAAATTTTGCTAAAAAAAATTGTGCTGATAAGCACATTAATAGTGTGGACGACAACCAGATTGAAAGATATACGCAGAATGAAGTAGATGTCGCGGCATGTCAAGATGTAGTAGAGAAGAGGAAAATGATACTAAAAAGTACAACTCTAATAAGACATATAAAAAAATCAACCATGGAAGTTTTTGTATCTGTTTTTCATATATAAAACAAAATTGAGGATTAAAACAACTTAAATTTTGCGTTGTCACCGGCTTGTGAAAATAATTGTCTATTAATTAAATAAAAGACAAAATGAAATATTTAAATTGGTGGTGGTCAAATTGCAAACAAACATATAGAGACATGTAGCCAGAGTAAAGCGAAAGACAAAGACACACATCTTAAGTAGATTTTTATGGTTCCTTTTTCTTATTGCAAAAAAGGGTTGTTTTTTTTTCGTTTCGTTTGTTTTTGTTTTTGTTTATTTTTTCGATTCGTTTCTATAATTATCTTCGTCAGTTGCGTCCTTTAAAAAAAAGCATCATTTAGATAACCATTGATGTAAGTAGTTGAAAGAAAATTTTTGTTATGTTATATATTTTTATTTCTATATATTTTCAGATATTAAATTAATTCATGTCAATGTGGGAAAATTTTTATATTTCGTAATTATTGTAATTTTTTTTTAAAAGAATCAGAAAAATATGTTTTATGATTTTCAGCAAATATATTAACTAAATTACAATTTTTCTACAAATTTTTTGAGTTTTTTTCAGTCTACTAAAATTCAGCAAAAAATTTATTAATTTTTAGCAAGGCTTTTTATTTCTAATCTACTAAGTGTTAGCAAAACTTTTGCTGAATCTACTAATTTTGTTGCTAAAAATCAGCTCACTGATTTTCAGCAAAAGATTTTGCTGACATTAGCAATTTTTTTGCAAGCACCCTCCTAACTAAAATTTTGCTGACTCAGCAAAATTTTTTGCTGACTTTACAAACTTTTTTTTTTTAGTGTACTTATGGGTAACGCTATATATTTTTAAATACATAATGGAAAAATAAACTAGGTCTTAGTAAGTGCTTATTATTTGTGTTAAAGTAATGCAGAGCGTAAGCTGGTGTCATTACTGGTAGTGAGAAAAGTAATGACATGTCATTACCGCTTCGCTGGGGACTTTAAGTAGTCATTAATAGCACTTTCAGAAATTTGTGTTAGAATTTTCATAAAATACCAAAATACTCTGATTTTTTATAAGAAAAATATGATTTTTTGCAAAATCAAATATTTGAATATGTTTTTAAATGCTATTATTAAATGCTGTGTAAAATACATTTTTGTTTTTTTGTTAATATTTATAACGATTGTGAACTTGAGGCTCATGAAAATTCTTAAAAATTCGGAGTTATGTTTTTTTGACGCTAAAATTTGACAATTTTTAAATTTACGATTACCAAATCTTTTTATTTAAACTCCGTTGGCTGAAAGGCTCTTTAGAAAGAAGATATGTTTCGTTTTTAATATCATATAAATTTGCAGCAGTTTTTTAAAATTTGTACAGAAAAATTCAGAAATCAGCAATACAAAGCGATTTAAAAAATAACGAAAAGCAGGTTATTTGAAACGATTTTAAATAAAAAAAAACGAAAGCAGGGCTTTTTAAAGACGATCTGATCTGAAATAAATAAAAATCACTTTTCAAAAGCTTTTAAAAGACGATCTGATATGAAATAAATAAAAATCACTTTTCAAAAGTTGTTCAAGTATTTGATTTTGAAAAAAGAAAATTTTTCTATTAAAAACTTAAAGCATTTTGGTATTTTATAAATATTTTAATACACATTTTTGAAACTGATGATAAAAACTAGTTAGCGTCTTTAAAAAACAAGCTAAATAATATATCGTATTATTTCGAGAGTTGTCAAATATTCGACTTATTTGAAAACCCTTAAAAAACAGAGATTGTTTAAAACCAGTTCCCGGTTATATAACTTAAAAACTGGGAATAACAGATTTTTAAAATCGCTTGGTATTGCAGATATCCGAAATTTGTTGTACAAATTTTTGAAAAGTATACGCTCAAATGGCAAAATAGCATGGATGGTAACCGATTCGAATGATGGTATCGGTAAGGGTAGCGCTATTTTCTTTTATTTCGGTAACGGTATTTTAGGGGTTACGATATTTCAGTTATTTCGGTAACGGTGTTTTAGCGTTAACGATATTTTAGTTATTTCGCTGAAGTTATTTTAGGGATAACGGGTTTTCAGTTTTTTCTTTAACGTTATTTGAGTTATTCAGGTAATGTTAATGCACACCGATATTTTTAGCCCTATTATGCCGAGTTTTAATGACTGGCTAGTTTATGATCAAATTTTGGGAAAATATATCTGTTTAAAGTGATTTTTTTTCAGACCTTGTCAGATTATTTCGGTAACGGTATTTTAAGGATAACGCTGTTTCAATTATTTCGGTAATGTTATTTTATGGATAACGGTATTTTAGTTAGTTTTGAAGGATAACTATAGTCAGTTGAAAGGGTTTTGAATCAATAACGGTATTTGAGCGGTATTGGCGGTAATCCATGGAAGAAAGCTTAAAAGGAAGAAATTAAATTTGTCTTTTCATGATTATTTCAAAAATGTTTATTTTTTTAAATTATTAGCTTATAAAATATTCGAACATGGCGAATAATCCGAGACGAAAATAACGGTTCCCGAATAACTCGAAACCAACCTTTTTAAAAAACCGTAAATATATAAAAATCCGGTTAAAGCTATTAAATTTTTACCATCGCTAAAAAAATTAACAAAAACTGGGAATAAAAAGCACAAAATACATGAAAAATTTTTAATTCATTGATTATATTGCAATTAAATTGTTTTTTTTTTATTATTTTTGCACGTACTAAATATGAAATGAAGAAAATTTAATAATTTGTATGTGTTTTTTCAAAAATAAATGATTTTCTTCCCAATGCAAAAATCTTGGCAGACAAAGAGACAACCATTTTGTTTTCCAAACTTTATCTTGTTATTCTGCAGAAGTTGATTTTTTGCACTTTTATTGTTAAAATGAATTAAATAATCGAGAAATAGTTACATATTTTAAGAATTTTCATGTTTTAATATTTAGAAAAAAACAAGCATTTTCTTGTCAAACTCGTCAATGTTGGCGACGAACAAAAGTGATAAAAACGAGCGTCGAAAGCGAATTATAGAAGGTATCGATGATCACTAAAAAACATATGTTTTCTTCACATCAATAGCGTATTATAGAATAGCTACGGCTAGTATTTATGGTGAAAGTGACTACAGAAGTAGACACGAATATCTAAAAATTTTAAAATTGAGAATATGAGGCCATTTAAACGACGCAATTTTTGCATGCAACCTTGCGTGCAATTATTGTTTGTAGGCAAACGGGATAGAGAAGCAAGCGGAGTAGCAAAAATTGCACGGTTTTCGTTTTTCAAGATATGTTTTGATATTTCTTTTTGCTATCGTTCGTATTCTTGTTAATTTGCTTTATTCGTATTCGGCTTCTCAAGTGTTGTGTATCGAAAATATTTCGTAAAATAAAAAATAAATAATGTGGAATAAAGAACTATTTATATATTATTTTAAATTATATTATTTATATTATATATATTATTAAATTATATTATTTTAAATTATTACGAATAAATTAAATTTCAACGAATGAACAATTAAAGAAGATTGGCAAAATAAACGTCAAAAAAATTGCATGCAAAAACGAGATATTTAAACAACAAAATACGAAAAGTAAGTGCGCTATAATTTTGAGCAGTTCTTTACAATCCAACCAAACACACACACATACACACAAATACACTTACACGTTACGATCATGTCCAAGTCGATTTGAGTAAAATAGTACGTACTTCCATGTTTTGCTTCGAAAAGAAATAGCAAAGTGTTTACTACTCTCGATCAGTAAGGTTGGATTTTTTCCATTGTATTCCTTACCTTAATTTACCTTTTTTTTTTGTTATTGTATTGATTAATTTACTTACAAACGCGATCGATTGAATAGTTCTGGTTCAGCATTTAAAATTAAAAAATAATTTCAAATCGAAACGTTAAAATATTTTGTAAATTCAAATGTGAGTTTGTAAAATGAACTAAATTTGTAAAATAAAATTGGAAAAAAAAAATTGTTTGTTGAAAATATTTTAAATAAAAAATAAACGATTTCTTAAAGAAAGATAAAAAGAAAGAACCTTCTTTCATACAACAACTAATAACGGTTGTCATTTTCTTCTGCGCAAGTGTGTGTGGGTCGTGTCAGTTCGAAGATTTGAATCTGCAAAAGATCATGTAGTGTTATGTGTGTGTGTGGGTATTTTACCTTCACGTTTATTATTTTTTTTTTGTTTATTTCATGTAGTAATTTTGTTATGAGTGAATTACAAAATAAATTTTAGTCGAATTAAATCTGGAAACTGGTTTTGAGTATCTTTGCCAAGCTATGAATACAAATAAATGAAATAATATATAGATTACTCAAGAGAATCCAGTTTATTTTGCGTAAAAATACCTGTAAGATCAACTACAGCATCTTTGGTCAAGCCAAGTTAATAAAAAATTCTGATTAAGAAAAAAAAATCAACAAAATCAGCTGTTCGATTAAAATAATAAAATATTAAAATTGCATTTTTAAATAATCAAAAAAATAATTTGTGTTTTCACTCAGTCAAAAAATAAAAAAAAAAAAAAAATTAAGTGTGTGATTATTACAAAAATTAATATAGAAACAAATTAATTTATAAAGTTTTTTACTCCATAAAAGACAATCTTTTTTACGGTATTATGTTTCTGCCAAAAATAATACAAATCGTAATAGTTCAATAAAATTGTCAAATTGCAAATTAACTTCCCGACGAAAAAAGTTCCAATATAATAATTTATGATTAGATATAGTATCACATATGTATAACTAAACATCACATCTCATCTGATCCGAAAAATGGCATACATAAGCTGATCTCATGTTATATCATATTATCTAATCTCATATAGTTTGATCCGAAAAATGGGTCTATCAAATATTATCAAATTATATATAATTTAATATAATCTTATCTAATAAGTTTTTTAATTAAAAATTAAAAAAAAATGAAAATGTTTTAGAGATCAATACTTTTTATTTTAATCCAAAAATACAGTACTTTTCGTTTACAATCACATCGTTTATAGTCCATTTAACGATATAAAGGGTGGTTAAATTTCAAGGGCCGATGTCGATTTTGAATAAAACACAAACTATTTAGGAAATTATTGTAATTTTATTTTATTATGATATATTGGTATTACTCAATTATGTATGGAACAAAATATCGGCCAAATGGGCGCCGCGACCACGGCGGCACACCTCCATCCGATGGTCCAAATTTTCGATGACGCTGAGGCATAATGGAGGTTCTATGCCGTTAATGTGCCGAATTATCTCATCCTTTAGCTCTTGAATTTTTGCTGGCTTATCGACGTACACCTTTTCTTTCAAATAACCCCAAAGAAAAAAGTCCAACGCTGTCAAATCACATGATCTTGGCGGCCAATTGACATCGCCATTACGTGAGATAACACGGCCATTGAATTTGTTGCTCAAAAGAGCCATTGTTTCGTTAGCTGTGTGGCAAGTGGCACCGTCCTGCTAAAACCATATATCGTCCACATCCATATCTTCCAATTCGGGCCATAAAAAGTTCGTTATCATCTTACGATAGCGAACACCATTCACAGTAACTGCCTGACCGGCCTCATTTTGGAAAAAATACGGCCCGATGATGCCGCCAGTCCATAAACCGCACCAAACAGTCACTCTTTGTGGGTGCATTGGTTTTTCGACAATCACTCTTGGATTCTCATTCGCCCAAATGCGGCAATTCTGTTTATTGACGAATCCACTGAGGTGAAAATGTGCCTCATCACTGAAGATGATTTTCTTCGAAAATTGATCATCCACTGTTGCCATTTCTTGCCACCATTCTGCCCATTCACGACGTTTGGAATGGTCAAGAGGCTTTAGTTCTTGAGCCAATTGCACCTTGTAAGCGTGTAAATGCAAGTCTTTATGCATAATGTTCATCAACGACGAGCGTGAGAGGTGCAATTGTTGGGCACGACGACGAGTTGAGGTGGACGGCTCTTCAGCCACACTATCGCGAACAGCAGCAATATTTTCTGCAGTACGAGCTGTACGAGCATGCACTGGTGTTCTCACATCTTCTACAGACCCGGTTTGCTCGAATTTTTCCACGATTTTTGCGATTGTACGCACATTTGGACGATCAAATTGACCAAAAAAATCACGAAGTGCACGATATGCATTTTGATTTGAACGCCCATTTTCATAATAAGTCTGGATAACTTTAACACGTTGTTGGATTGTGTATCTCTCCATGGTTCAAATTGAGTAAGTCTGAAATAGAGAAATGTCAAATAAAATTCGGAAAAAAACTTGGCGTTTAGGTGTGGTTCACATTCAGCATCGGCCCTTACAATTTAACCACCCTTTAGTATACATTTTAAGCTTTTACTGTCATCTAAAATCAAATTTCCAACAAAATATGTACGCTATAGACCATTAACGATATAATCCATATTTGACATATAACTAACTTAGAGTATTTTTAATTAATTTGTTAATCTTTTTACATTCTTGTATTGAAAAATATCATTGGGGGGGGGGGTATTTCCCATTTTTCCCACCTTGAAACAGCGCCTGTATGGATCAATATGATGTTTTGTTTATGAAGGAGAAATCTCACTATACCATACTTCAGCAATTTCAGATTGTTCAACACGACTATTTTGTTACATAACCACAAAAGAGGCTCAGTGGTAGAAAGTATATTACCTATAGTGGAACTAAGCAACTATTTAATTTTTAAAATTAAAAATTTAGAATCCATTACGCATGTTATACGTGTTGGGTGTTTCATTTGTTTAAACAAGCCGTTTCCAACGCTCTCTTCTAAAAACCTGAACTGGTTTTAAGAGTTTCGAAAAAAATGTGTTAACAAATTTGTGCCAAAGTTTATTTTCAGGGGGCCACTAAACATTTTTTTCTGTAACGACCCATCTTAATGATCATATATGGTGGAATATATCTACATATATCTACTTCATATGATCAGATATACAAGGACTGTTAATATATAACTTATGATACAATGATATATGATAATATGCTATAAGATAAGAACATATATCGTAATAGATTGCCACACATATAACAATAAATAATGATATCCGTTTGTATATGTGTATATAGAAACTTTTTTAATCGGGTTTTGGTTCAAAGAAATAACCTGGTTTTGCTATATTTCAACTTTATCTGAACTTTATCTCGAAAACCCGATGTGATAGTTAAATTCTGATGACAGATTCGGATTCAGCTGACCTCAAGCCTCTAATTTTGTAGGCATATGTAGCATGAATTTTAAATTTGTCTACAGATTTTTTTTTTGCTTTCAAACTTTTTACTCACTTTTTGTGGAGTATTTTTTGTTGTTGTCAATGACTAATTCTAGGCCACCCTTACCTATTATTACATCGGCAACATGTTATTCCTCACTTACAAGTAAAGAGTTATCCAAAACTTTTTATTAAAATTTTTAGATCGAATATTATTTTAAAATTGTCAAATTTGTAGTAAAAGTTTAATTATATTAAATTTTATGTAGAAACAAACTAATTTATTAAACCATACAAACATTTAAATATGTGAATTTGGTGTTACTAATGAAGTTGGTGTAAAGCAAGGGTAAGGAGTTTAACTTATAACCAGGTAACATTTTCCGTAATACCAACCTATTACTGAGTTTTTGCCGGAATATAAAGGGTGGAAATGAAAAAAATTACCGTTTGGAAATTTTGACATTGTAACACAAAAACCAATATAAACAATTCTGATATCATAAATTAAGAATAAAGTTTAAGTTTTTGGAAATATGATTTTTTACCATTCGTTGCGAAATGTGGCGAATTTTCACTCAAATCTCAATGTTACGTTTTGGACACTTGTAATTAAAAATTTTCGGATCAGTTTAATTTAAAAAAAAAAACAGATTTTCGGTAATTTTTTTAAAATTCACACACATCATGAATATTTTAGACCATTTGTTTTAAAAATTTTGCATTATTGGTATTTCAAGACATCATGGATTGCACTACTCGACAGCAAAAAAAATCTCGCTTTGTAACAGATCGTTTTTAATAGACCTATGTACTCTGATTCTTATGTACACTGATTTTTTCGGCTTTTTAATTACAATACAAATTTGTATTTCTTATTTCCTTGCTTAAAATGCAAAGTCAAAATTTCCAACGGTACTCAAGTTATGACGTTTTAATGCATTGGAGATATAATAAAATTTTCTAATTATTATTTGCAAACTCTGAACAAACTTAACTAAATGAGCATTTTTCAAAATAATCTTCCATTTTTAAATAACTAACAAAAATTAACTGATTACTGCAAAATTACTGTTTTTGCAGTCGTTTACAAAAATACTAAAACAACTGATTCAAACAACTTTTAGAAAATACTGTAGTTTTCTTTAGTTGTTTATTTTTAATAACTGTCAAAATAGTTGTTTTATATTATTACATAGAAAAACAACTGTAATTACAGTTGAAAACAACTACTACTGTTTACTATACAAACAACTGTCATGTAGTAACTGTAACACTTTTTTGAGTTTATAAATATTTACTGATAAAACGTGTAAATTATACCTTTTCAATTATATATTTAAAAAAATTATTCTGAATGGTTGTAATATTTGTATCATTGTCATTATTGTGACAATGAATTTTGAAGATGGTATTGGCAATACACTTTGAAAATTGTGTTTTTCTAGTGCAATATCAGAAAATTTCTGCCAGGGTGGGTTTTACAAAAAAACAGTCACAGTACTATTTTTTTGCACAGTTGGCAATTTCTACCTGTAACTTTACACCATACTAGGTACCCCCTACTAGGCTCCTCACATGCAAAATTCATCAGTGATGTAAGGTGTGTTGTAATGCGTGGAGTTCCATGACGATACATTATTTTGCCCATTATTTGGTAATGTGTGGTTTTGCTGGGCTGTCTTTGTAATACATATTTTCTAATAGATTTAGGTACGCTGACAAGGAATCCTCATATTAGAATGAAACTAGAATAAATTGTAAAGGATAATGTATTTTTTTTTAACATTTTTAACATATTTCGTATATTAGTTATTAAACCATAGGAAAATTGGGATATAATTATATATAAACATATATATATATATATATATATATATATATATATATATATGGTGAACATTAACAAAAAACTATCCCTTTTATATATAATCAGAAAAAAAGTTAAATTCGATGTTAAAAAGTAAAAGTAAAAAAAAAATTTAGAAAAGCTACACTTAAAAGCAAAATTTCAAAGTTTATATAAAAAAAATATTGCACGAGTAAAAAAAAAAACTTGGAGTCGGAAAATCTCAAAAAAATAATGAAAAGCCCAAAAATCTTAAGAAAAAGCTATTTTAGTGCTCGGAAAATCCAAATACAGAAAAAATAAAGTCTATAAAAAAGTAAAAAAGCTAATTTGCCTTCTTTGATACACAGAGAAAAACCTTGCCTATTTGCCAACTGAAATTCGGTTACTACGACTCAAAATCGTTTATTACGAATTTGAGTCGGTTGGTTAAACTGATCATTAGTTTTTACAACGAAGTTCGGTTAATTCTACTGAATTTTAATTGCAAACCCCAAAATATTCAGAAATTTAATGTAAAATTCGTTGTACTAACTGAATTTATAAATTGTTACTATTAAAATACACTTTTCAATTCGGTTGGCACTTTTTTTCTCTGTGTGTAATTATATATAAACATATATGGTAGAAACAAGAAAAAATTCTATCTCTTTTACATATTTGAAATCGTGGCATCGAATCAAATCGAAATTCCGTCTAATTTTCAAATACATTGATTTATATTTAAATATTCATTATTATTTGGAAAGTGAAACAAAATAGGGCAAAATTTCAGTTTATGGGGGACACCCCTGGAAAAAAAAAAATGCCACGCCCCCTTAAATGACCCCAGGAGTGCGAAAATCATAATGAATAAGGGGGCTCACGCCCCTTATGGGCGTGGCAGTCGAAAAACGACCCGGCACACCTACGTAGACAATATGGGTATCAAATGAAAGCTAATGTCTTCACGATTCCAAAAATAGCCGTAGTTTTTGTAGCCGATATGGCCATTTTGGCAAAATTTGGGGTGGGGGAAATTTTTTTTTTCCTTTTTTTTTTGCTTATATTTTGTTAAAATCAAACAAAAATGAGCATTTTGTGCGAAAAGATTACTATTGTTAGCGTTACCCAGGGATTACCGCGTGGAGGTCATAGTAAATCAATCCCCTTGGAGAAGCATGAGAACTCACGTAAAGTTGTGAGTTTCCACGCTTCTCACGGCCAAGATGCCATCTGCATCTAGTCGTCTTCATCCTCATCTTCACTGTCTTCAGACTCATATACAATCTCTGGCACGGGGTCTAGCGGATTGTACAGTTTTCCCGCAATGCGGCAAAACTCTTTCTGCGTGACCGGCCTACGGCCGGGCTTAGGGGTTTTTAACTCCAGTATGTCTTAATTCTAGACGGCGGGGATCTCGAGTGCTCGGCCTCTGGCCGAGCTAAAAAGAAATAAACAAAAAAAAGTCCTTCCCTCATTTTATAAAAATTAACATATCTTCCTCAAATTCTGGACGATCTGGCAACTACGGGTATTTTTGGAATCGTGAAGACATTTCCTTTCATTTGATACCAATATTGCCTAAGTAGGTGGCATGGGTCGTTTTTCACCCCCGCCCCTATTTAACAAAAATGGCCGTATCGGCTGCAAAAACCGCCCGATCTGGCAACTATGGCTATTTTTGGAATCGTGAAGACATTAGCTTTCATTTGATACCCATATTGTCTACGTAGGTGGGCCGGGTCGTTTTTCGACTGCCACGCCCATAGGGGGCGTGAGCCCCCTTATTCATTATGATTTTCGTACTCCTGGGAACATTCTGAAGGGGATGGCATATTCAGATTTTTTCTCTAGGGGTGTCCCCCATAAACTGAAATTCAGCCCAAAATAGTAGTGCGGATTTTCAAAAAAAATTATGAAGTTATATCAAATTTTATCTAATTATATATAACTTGATCAAATTAGATATACTATACTATCGGAACTTTTTTCATCGGGTATGTTTAGCGTGCTAACAAAGAGAAAACCCAGCATAAAATCTTCTTCAACGTGAAAATAAAATTTACCATCTGTATTTTTATTTAGGACAATACAACTTATACAACACTTAGTACACCTTGTGAATACCTTTATAAAATCGTACAGAAGATTGCATTTCAATGCGTTTTTTATATATTCCTTTATAATTAATTTATTACAACAACAACAAAAAGAGATCAAGGTACAAATCATCAACAACAATAAACAATAAAGGCTCCTCCACTCTGCAATCAGTGAAATAAATAAAATATAAATTTTTAATCTTTTTTTTTTATATTTTGTGACGAATTAATTTTTATTTTAATTATTACTTTTACCATCTGTTAATGCACTTTTTTTATAACAATGAGTGTTTTCTTTCAATATTAAGCGTATCGAATTCTACAGTTGCAACTTTTAGTTTTAGACATACAGTGAAACCTCTACTAATTGTAAATTAGGCAGACGTATTCTTAACCGACACTGAGACGTCAGAAATATTCTTAAACTTAAATTAAGTTTTCTAAAAATATATAACAAAAGCTGTTGAAATAATAAAATTTTCAGTTAAAATTAGCAAATATTTAAAAAATAGTAGAATCGTTTTTTAGACCAAAATCAGTCGATGTAATATCTTAGAATCTGAAATAAATAAAATAATATCAGGGTTTTTGGAAAAAAAATCAATAGAATCTGAGAATTCTATAGGAAATCTTATAGATCTTTTCATAAAAACATTCAGCTGATCATGATTGGGGTGTCGTGCGACATTATGTCGTTATAATGAGGCTTCACTGTTTTCATGATATTTTATTGAAATGCATAAGCTATAATTATAATAGAGTAAAAGGCAATTTTGATATTTTGTAAAACAGGCCAAACAAAAAAAAAAAACAATTAAATTTAACAGGTAGTCAGACAATCTGAAAAAGCATATCAAAATGTTTAATCCCCAGGGCAACCAGAAATATGCTATATCATGTTTTTAATATGTGTCGTATTTAAAAATGTATTATATATTTATACTAGTTTGTTATAATTTTTATTAAAAATAAAAATAAAAAAAAAATAAAAATTATGTTTTTTCGACCTTTAATTGTGCAATGAAAATGAAAATTATTCAAGTTCGAGGCCATACTCTATATTTCTTCATTAGGATATTGTCCTAACAAATAATTGAAAATAAAAAACTATAGATTATTTGTTAGGACAATATCCTAATGAAGAAATATAGAGTATGGCCTCGAACTTGAATAATTTTCATTTTCATTGCACAATTAAAGGTCGAAAAAACATAATTTTTATTTTTAATAAAAATTATAACAAACTTGTAAAAAGGCAAAGTACCGCCAAGTTTACTTCCCCTGTTTTGTTTACAAACTTAACAAAATATAAAAAGGAGAGAAAAACAAAAAACGTGTATTGAATATCCACCAG
Organism: Delia radicum; assembly: GCA_021234595.1. Classification (NCBI taxonomy): domain Eukaryota; kingdom Metazoa; phylum Arthropoda; class Insecta; order Diptera; family Anthomyiidae; genus Delia; species Delia radicum. The sequence continues at coordinate 192,171,235 of CM037854.1, forward strand.
AGGTGGATCTTGCACATCAAACAAGTTTTCAATTTATTTTTTGATCAATGGTTATAATCTTTAACTTCAAACTCATATGTATATTAGTTCTCATGTAGTGAGTAAACTAGTTGATATGAATGTTTGACGTTTGGCATGGGATTGTTACCGCTTTCAAAACGTGTTCTGATGATGGGAACCTAGAAAATTCCCGAAATAGATCTATCAACACATTCCTGAAAGGGTCAAATAATAAATTTGAAAACAAAAAACTCTATAGATTATTTGTTAGGACAATATCCTAATGAAGAAATATAGAGTATGGCCTCGAACTTGAATAATTTTCATTTTCATATATTTATACTTTTCAGAACAATTGACGAATTCTTGCATCAATTTGTTAGAGCATATTTTTGCATATTTTGATCATAATATTGATCATTTTGTTTTTGGAGATTTTTTTATGAAAAAATTAAATTTTTCAATAAGAAAAATTATAAAACAAACCGAGAAATATGATCTAAAAAGTTCAAAAATATACAAAAAAATTTTAAGGTTTATTGAAAATAAAGGGTCCGCCAAATAACTTTTTTTTTTTGAAAATGCTATAAAAAAAACTACTGAATATTTTCTCACATTCCTTTTTTTATTTGAAAGTACAATCCTTCCGGTTAATAATGGAAAATTATTTCATTCAAATGGCTGCCTCGGCTGGCCATGCAGTAGCCTACACGATCGGTCCAATTTTTAAGCACATTATCGATTGTGTGCAGCTGTATTTCACCAATGGCTTCACGAATATTGTCCTTTAAAGCGTCAATTGTCTCTGTCTTGTTGGCGTAACACTTATCTTTGACGGGACCCCACAAATTATAGTCCAACGGTGTCAAATCGTAGCTCCGAGGTGGCCAAACGACATCAGCTCTGCGGCTGATAATGCGATCTTCAAAAACAGGGCGCAAAACATCGAGTGTAGCTTCGGCTGTGTGGCACGTAGAGCCGTCCTGTTGAAACCAAATGTTGCCAATATCCTCCTCTTCAATTTTTGTGAACAAAAATTCGTTCAACATGGCCCGATAACGATCGTCATTGACTGTAACGGCCACTCCTCACACACATTCTGCAACATTACCATGATTTTCAAAGTAATGTCGCAATATTTTCCAGCGTTGTTCAAGCGTATACACAACCATATTCGTTCAGCGGAAGGATAAAACTAATTATCTGTCAAATCAGACATGAGCTAAGTGTTACCATTCACGAAATAAGCACTAGTTGAAAAAAAAAAAACGTTAGATGGCGGAACCTTTATGTCCCGGAAAATATTTAAAATTTTACTACCGGTGTTTGCAACACCTATTTCGGAGATTTAGGACACTTTTGCAAATTTGAATTTTATGCTTTCAGACTACACCGATTAAAATATAGTTAATCTTTAATCTCCTTTTTTGTTAGCAATTAAAATTAATATCCCAAAAATTACTTCAACTGATTTTCAAAGCAAAATGTTTTTTTAAGATCATATCGCACTTGTTCATCAAAAGGGTCGTAACAGTGGTCATCTCTACCCACTGTAAAAAATCTAAGGTCGGGGTTTTTGTTGCTAAAGAGTACAGAAAGCTATCTAAGACTTTTCTTGCAAAAAATTGATTTGGAGTTATGACAATTTTGTTGAATAAAATTTCGAGTTATGAACCTTTTGCTCTTAAAATTTTAAGAGCAAACTTTTCCGTTTTTTACTTTTTTATAGGTATAAAATCGATTTTTAGAGCATATATCTGGTTGCCCTCTTAATTACTCAACCTGATCATAAAAATGTTGTACAAATAAAAAAAAAAGTCTGTGAAGTCTTATTAGTTTCCAGTTACAACTAAAATTTTAAAGTCCAATTAAAATTATAAAAGGGTTATTTAATTATACACTCAAAAAGTCAGTAAAGTCAGCAACATGTTTGCTGGGAGAATCCTTGCAGAAAAATTGCTAATATTAGCAAAAAATATGCTACATTCAGTAAAAATGTAGCTGTTTTTACCGACTTTTTTTTAGTGTATAATTACATGACACTTTTGTAATTCGAATTGGACTTTTGATGTGACTGGAAATTAATACGAGTCTCAAACGGTTTACGGATTATGTAGATTTTAAGAATATAATAATCAGGGCAACAACTTTCATGCAAATGCTTGTATTGAGTATCGCGAAAATGATTTTGACCAAATATTGTTCCGAATCAAAGAATTTGCAGCAAAATGACATCGATTTATTGTTTTTAAATTTTAGAATTTATTATGGATTTCATTTCTAAATCAGCGCTCGTTCGCTAAAGATCTTTTTTAACCTTAAATTCTCACACCTATTTTTTGTTACATGCTATTCAAACGGTTGTTAGGGTGTTTTATACGCCAGTGTTAGGACGGAAGGTTAAAGATTTATTTTGTGGATATTTTCGATTTTGCAATGCATAAAAGTCGCTGGCTGCCCTGGTAATAATAATACTTTTCTCCAGAATTTATATATTACATATGTATATGCTCTAAAATTCAGTTTAGTAAAATAACAATTTAAAATTGGAAATAAGATGATTAAAATGCACATTTTTAAGTTTAATGTTTAATTTATTGGTTTGGAAAAATAAAAGTGTTGAAGAAATAACATATATATCATTAATTCTTTGATAGAAGCCAAAAAAATTGCCATTTTTGACCTCTTGTTTTCCGCTTTTCTTTATACTAAAACCATATATTCTCTAAGGAGCCTATAACCAATCTTCATATTCGCGATTTTTCAATTTTTAAAAATTTTAAAAAAATTCAAAAAATTTTCAAAAGTATGTAACTTTAAAGGATCGTATATTCGAACGTTATCGGATTTCGCTGATTCGAAAAGCGTTCGATTTTATGAAAATTATAAAAAAAAATTTAATTTTTATGAAAATTAAATTTTTAGATGCATTTTCGAAATTGTTCTCCCCCTTGAAAAATTTTTAAATATGTATAAATCGGAAACTGAAAATTTTTTTAAAATTAAATTTCGCTTTTACTGTAATTCATATAATAATTCTGGATTCTTAATTTTTATTTTTGAACAGGTTTTAAAACAGTTTAATTTGTCTAAAACAATTATTTTTGATGCAGATGCAATTTTTGAATGCATTTTGCAAAATTCATTTAGCATATTCCGCTGATTATATTCTACATAAAAAGCACTTAAAATCAGCGTTTTTATGCGCCAAGAGGCCTGGAAAGGAGTAGGAATAATTAAAGAAATATTGTAAAAAAATTTTTTCTAAATTAAAAAAAAATCAAAGCTGAAACTAATAATTTTTATGTAGAAAAAATTCTTTAGAACCTTGAAATCTTATTTTCATTTAGAAAATTCAATAGAATCAGGAATTTTATATAATTTTAAAAAATAATATTCAGAACCTAAATCATTTTTTTAGGTAAAAGTTAATAAAATTTTAAGATTTCGGTGTATATAGAGTTGTCAAATATTCGACCGGAATACTTAAAAACCGTATTTTAAAAAAGCCGGTTTTCGGGGTTTTAAATTAAAAACTGGTTCGAATAACCGGGTTTTCGGTTTTTTAAATTGATTTGTATTGCAGATACTTATATAAAATTGTTTGTACAAATTTTAAAAAAATTGTTACAAATTTAAAGTTGACATTTAAAACTTTTAAATGGGTGTGAAAAAACATAAAACAGGAGCAAAGCTAATTTGTCTTCTCACCATTTTTTTTTATTTAAAATTGAGAGAGCCCTATCGAATTATTGCAAAAAATGTTTTTTCTCTGAAATTTTAAGATTAAAAAATATTCGAAAATGCCGAATTATTCGAGACGAAAAACCGATTTCTCAAATAAATCGAAAACTGCCCTTTTTCAAAAAAAAAAAAAAATAAAAAAGACCCGGTTTATAGAATAATTCGGAAACCGGTTTGACAACTCTAGGTGTAGAAGAAAATCGTGCTTTTGAGATAGTTTGATAGCAGACAAATTTAGAGTTTTTTTTCTGTCAAACATAAATGTTGAAGTTAAGAAGAAGAACAAACGTTTTTCTCTTAAAATTATAAACACTATTAATTTTTAAATCAGAGTAGACTAGTTTCTGCCTTTTTGATGGACAGTCGTCATCAGTGATTTTCCATTTAAATTGCATTATTATTTGTGTCTTATAATTGTCAGATTGTCTCTATATGATACAATTTTTTCAACAACCTGCCGGCTGTAAGAATCAAAACCTGCGTTTCATCTTACATTACATACATAACAATACCAAGTCATGAAAGTTTAGCGATCACACCCAAGTATGTCCTTGAATGTTATACAGCTAAATTGCAGTTTTCTTTCCTATTAGCTTTTCTGTTATTGTATATTATACTCAGAAGTGATAAACACTAACAAACACTAATATTCTATTTTTTGATTTTTATTTATTTTCTAATCGCTCCGTCTCTATTTGACAAACGTTGCCAGATTGACGTATGTTTTTACATTTAGCCAACTTTGCGTTTATGTTGAGACATCGCCACAGGACAAATTTTGTAATGTATTTCAGTACAGTGTTATTTTAAAGCTTTTTGTTAAATATTTCAGAAATAGATTGATTTATTTAAAAGAGTTTTCGCTTTTCGATAAAAAATAGCAAATGGTTTAAAATATTCTGACATTTTTCTCAATGAATCAGAAACCAATACGTTCTCCACCATGACAAAAAAAAAAAAACAGTAGATGCAGAGCGGACGTTTTACGCAACAGAATAAAGTTTTGATAAAACGTATATATACGTCTTTTTTTTTTTTTTAAAAGAGAAGCAACACTCAGGAAACTCTTCCTATTAATTAATGTGTTGCTTTCTTTGGAAAAGGGATAGTGGAGAGATGAAAGGTGGTGAAAGATGAAGGGCTTCAAACATGGCAACACTGTAATTGCGCGAGCAGTTAAGTCTTAGAACAGTTGTTGCTCGCCACCTGATGTAGAGTTGGCGAATTTATTGAAGCTTTTTGTTTCATAGCCCTGATTCATTATTTTACTTCGATGGGGTTAAGTGCTATGGGAACACCGAAGGTGGGCGCAGCGATACATATAAGTGATAGAAAACTCATACATATTATTTTTCTAAATTGATGTTGTCGTCACCGGGAATCGAACCCGGGACCATCTGTGTAACAGTCCAACGCGCTAACCATTACACCACAACGCCCATTGTCTATTGTAGTAATGCTAATGATGAAATATACGTCTTACGCAGTAGAGGGGTTAATTTTGCAGTCATATTTCAACCTTAGTTGTATAAAATACAATATTTGTGCCAAATTTGAAAAAAATTGGAAGGGGTGGAGGAAATCAGTTGGTTGGTTTTATTTATTTTAACTCATTTGTGCTAAAAAAAATTATAACCATCTTCCAAAACATATGATTTTTATAAGAACATTTTTAAAAATCAGTGAAATCATTTTGTGGGTTACAGGCCCCCCGCCCCCCGGGTTTTGGACCAAACTGATAATAACACAAAAAATATTCGTATGAGTAACATCGTAACAATCGTTACATACACTCATAGAAATAGACCTGTAAAAATAGCAAAAAAAAGCAACTTCTAAAAATTAGTTAAAAATGACCTTGCAGAAAAAACTGATAGAATTAGCAGACTTTTTTACTAAATATTAGTAATATTAGAATAGCAAAAATAAATCTATTGTTATTTGCATTCTACTAAATTTGTGGGAAATATAGTAAAAATTTTGTTTAATATTACAGATTTTGTTTGCTATTTTGAGTCTACAAATATTTAGTAAAAGTTTTTGCTAATTTTACAGAGTAAAGTGCTATTTTCAATTAACTAAAATTTACATTGAATTTAACTAAAATTTTAAAAAGTTAATAGATTTATTTTGCTGCTCTTATTTTATTAATATTTAGCAAAAAATCTGCTAAATTTAACAGTTTTTTCTGCAAGGCCTTTTTAACTAATTTTTAGTAGCTTTTTCTGCTATTTTTACAGGTTTATTTCTATGAGTGTACAAAATTTTTATATTGGTTGTCAAGTTTAATTTTTTTTTTTATAAAATTTAACCGTTTCGATTTAGTCCAATTTAACAAAGAAATGGTCATTTACCTTTAATAGTTTCTGCTATTGAACTTAATATTAAATTCTTATCAGTAGCATGTGGTAAAAACTAAATTTCACGCGATTATTATATATTCAGCAATATTTTAAATCACTTCCTAATTATTTTTAATTGATTAAAAACTTTTTAATTCGCAATCTAAGGAAATACACGTACGAACTGTTAATGTTAAGAAATAAAAATAAAAGTAAAAACAAATATTTTTTGCTTGATAATTTTAATTTTAATAACTTTATTAGGGTTGTCATTTATTCGGGTTTTTCATTTGATCGATTAAACGATCAAGAAAATTTTGATCCAACGATTGAACGTTTAACTTTTTAAAATTGTTCGATTAATCGAACGAATAACGAATAAAAATATTTTTTTAAATATATAAAGTTTTTGCCCTATAATCTCCAAATTTTGTTACTCAAATGCAATTAGGTCTACACTGTAAAAAAGCCTTCTCAACTTGGCATATTTAATTCATAATCATAGAATAAAATAAGCCAGATAAATCAGCACAAAATGAAAAAAGACAAAAAAAGGTTGAGAAAAAAATTTAACAATAACACCTTTAAAATTAAAAAAGAAAAATTTTTGAGAAATAAGTGTTTTTTATGCATAAAAAGCAGGAAACATGAAAAAAAAATAATTTTAAATCTTAAAAGGTTTAAGAAAAATTTGTTTTTAAGATCAAAAATGAAAATCAAAATAAATTCCAAAATTGGCAAATATGAGTAAATTTGGTATAAAAGTTAAAAAAAATGATTTTTCCTTTATGCTATGGTGCAAAAATTAAATTTTTAAGGAATGCAACTTTTCTTCACAAAATATAAGAACATTTTCTGAAACTTCTGCAAGTTTTAATTAACAAAAAAATATATTTTTAATACAATCTTATGAAAACTTTTGAACAAACGAATTGCTACAACTATTGAACCTCAACTTCGCAACGAACAATGCGGTTGCAGAAGAGGTAAATCATGTGTAGACCATATATGTAGCCTTCGAATAATAGTAGAGGAATCTGTTGAGTGGAAATCTCCATTATACTTGCTATTTATAGACTTTGAACGTGCATTTGATACGTTACACCAACCGGCCATATGGAACGCTTTAAGATGCAAAGGGATTACAGAACCACTGATACAGCTCGTCAAAGGCTTATATGATAATGCATCCTGTCGAGTACTGCACGAGTGGAAATAGGTGGAAATAGGTGTGAGACAAGGTTGTGTGCTCTCACCTCTTCTTTTTAACATCGTTTTAGATGTTGTCATGGAACAATCGATGAAAGGTGATTGTGACATTGCTTTTGGACTGCAGGGTAAATTGGACGATCTTGATTACGCCGACGACATATGTCTCCTCTCACACAGCTACAACAGTATGCAAACAAAGCTTAATATCCTTGTTGAGAATGCATCCAAAAGCTGGTCTAAAAGTTAACATATCGAAGACAAAAACAATACGTGTCAACACCAACAATACAGAGCTATTAAAAATTTTTGAAAATTCACTCGTATACGTCGACAGCTTCTGTTATTTCGGCAGCATAATAACAACTTCAGGCGGTCGTAAGGAGGACATAGCTTACCGCATTGCAAAGGCTAACCAAGCATATGGCACACTTAACAAAGTATGGAAGTCAAATCACATAACTCTTCGCACAAAAATCAAACTTTTCAATTCTAATGTGAAACCAGTATTATTATGTGGTTCTGAAACTTGGAACACCAGTAGAGAGGATACAAATGCGCTCCAAGTATTTGTTAACCGTTGTTTGCGAAGAATATTACGTATTTTCTGGTCTCAAATAATTTCAAATAATGATCTTTGGCAAAAAACACAACAAAACCCCATTACGACTGACATACGAGTAAAGGAGATAAACTGGCTGGGCCATACCTTCAGAAAAAGCCAAGATGACGTTACCAGAAAGGCCCTAGACTTCCATCCCCAGGGCAGCCGACGTAGAGGAAGACCTGCTAACACGTGGAGACGTCAAATAGAATCCGAACTCAGAACTCAGTCAGAATGACATGGAGGGAAGCACGACAGAATTCAATGGAAATCATTTGTACTGGCCCTTTGTTCCAACTAGGAATGACAGGATTATATATATGAAAACTTGCATTACCTTAAAAAAATTGACGAATTCCAGTGCAATTTCATTGATTTTATGCAAAAATTCATTTAAATCATGCGGATAATTCTTTCAGTGTAGGATCTCATTTTAAATACCGTACAAATTACACAACATTAATACACAGATTGGGTACTTACATCCTGACGTTGTTAAATAGGATGATTTTTGCTAATATTTGATGGTTTAAATTATGCTTTTTAAAAAATCAAGTCATTTTTGAACTTTTTTTTTTCATTTCAAGGCTGTACCTTGGAACAAGTATGTTTTAATCGATTTTTGTTTTTTATGTCCTATATGAATTTTAGTAAATTTATTTAAAAAAATAGGTCATTTATCCAAAGGTTGAATTTTATATGAATTTTAGTAAATTTATTTAAAAAAATAGGTCATTTATCCAAAGGTTTTATTTAAAAAAATAGTTTTTTAAAATTATTCGTTTTATTCGATTAATCGTCAAAATTTATTCGTATTATTTGTTATTCGAAAATCATGATTTTAAAATTTTTTGTTTGAATTTTTTTTTGTTTGTTAGATTAATCGAATAATATTTAGTCGACTGACAACCCTAAACTACATCGTTCTCTTATATTTAAACGGAACTATCTACATTTTTTAGAAAATGAGCTTTTGATGCCAAAATATTCACTGACGTAGCTGTCATCTGCGAGTATGATATTTATTTCAAATTTTAAAGATCATTCAACACTTTTTTTTTGTTGACAAATTAGATTGAGTTATCTACAATAATGTTTCTTTTTGAATGGAAATGAGCTATCTACAGTAATTTTTTTAATTGATAAGTGATAGTGCGATGTAAGTACGCAAATAATAATTATTTGAACATAATTTATGCACATAAAACATAATTATCAGCTATATTAGTTTTTTGTTTTTATATACATCGAGATTATTTTTATGTTATTTTCAATTTATAACGAGCTTTCAACCTCCGTATATTTACAAAAATAAAGCAAATCAAACATATTAGCTAGGCTGATACTAGTATTTCGATCTGGCTAAAGATCTCATCAGAACCCGAAGTTTTAAAAAAGTTAGAGCCTCCATAATAGGCAGAACTTTAACAAAAAACCTATTAATAATCAATTTAGCTCCATTCTTGTCTTCTTAGTAATCAAGCACGTGGTTAGGTCTTTTCCTAACAAGTATCATGACGTTACTAAACTTTGAAGACCAAAAATGTTCTATTTATATATTTATCAGCGCTGGTCAAAAATTTTGACCAGATGGTCACACAGCTAGTAAACTAAATTCGAGTACACTCTACTTTTTCGCGATATTTACGATTTTTAATTTTATGCAGAAACACTTAATATTTAATACAATTTTTATAGCTTATGGCATACACTCAAAAAAATAAGTTAGTAGAAAAGTTAGTAAAACATCTTGTAAACCAGGTATACTATTTTTCAGCAAATTTTTTGCTAAAATTATGTTTTAAACTAAAATTTTAGTTATAATTATTCAGCACTTAACTGTTTTGAACTAATGTTTTACTAATATTTTACTAATTTTTTACTAATTTATTTTGCTAAAAAAATTGTGCTGATTAGCACATCAATAGTGTGAACGACATCCACAGTGAATGATATACTCAGAATGAATTAGATGTCGCAGCATGTCACGATGTAGTAGTGACGAGGAAAATTATACTAAAAAGACTCTAGTCCGACATAATATAAAAAAATCAACCATGGAATTTTTTGTATCTGTTTTTCATACATAAAACAAAATTGGGGATTAAAACAACTTAAATTTTGCGTTGTCATTGGCTTGTGAAAGTAATTGTCTATTAATTAAACAAAAGACAAAATAAAATACTTACATTTAATAAAGATTAAATGTGTATTTGTAAACTAAATGTTTATATATTAATAATCTTATGTGGTCAAATTGCAAACAAATATGCAATAGGTAGACAGACTAAAGCGAAAGACAAAGACATACATCTTCGGTAGATTTTTCTGTTTCCTTTTTCTTATTGCAAAAAAGGGTTGTATATGTTATATTTTGCTATTTTTTCGTTTCGTTTTTATAATTCTCTGCGGCATTTGCGTTCCTTTAAAAGATATCATCATTTAGACAATAATTGATGTAAGTAGTTCAAAGATAATTTCGTTTATGTTATATATAATTATTTCTATTGTTTTTAGATATTACATTAATTCAATTTGGGAGTATGAACATTTTCATGTTTTGTAACGTATTGTAGATTATTTTAAAAAGAATCACAAAAATATGATTTAAGATTTTCAGCAAATAAATTAACTAAAGTATAATTTTTCTACAAATTTTTTGAGTTTTTTTCAGTCTACTAATATTCAGCAAAACTTTTATTAATTTTTAGCAAGGGCTTTTTAATTTCTAATCTACTAAGTGTTAGCAAAACTTTTGCTGAATCTACTAATATTGTTGCTAAAAATCAGCTCATGTTTTTTTTGCGAAAAAAATTTCCGTTATAATGTAATGTTGAGAATATTCAATAAAGTTAAGTTGATTTAAATTCAATAAATTACCCAAATTGCAAAAAATATCGTTTTAATTACACTTTACAATCGAACTTTATATCGCGAATATTGGGAAAACTTTTAAAAACGTCCAGGTACCATCGCATTTATCATACTCGACTTACCAATAATTACGTTTTCCCAGTTGCAAATTTACAAAACGCACAATACAGCTTCCAAGCAACATATGTGTTTAATATAATTTCGAAAATGATGTTCAGCATCACTTCCATTATTACCAAACGAAACTTTATTTAACTAAATGCAGACCAGTAAAAAATGACTCATTTTTTATATTAATAAAAGTAATTTAAAAGGTCTATCTACTCATGTTGATTCATTTAAAATGAAAATACGGAGCTACCCTGGGGGAAATGAAGGTTCAATTGATCCAAAGTGACAATTCTGTGATATATGATTGGGGGCCTGTCGCGAAACTGGTGAAACCAAAATTGTGGTGTACCAAACATTTTTAAATGGGGCAAAATAAACGTTAGATTGGGAAACTAAATAAAAATACACGCCTCTAATTTTCTGCTGCTCTAAAACCTATTTAAGGCCGAGTTTTTGGGAGGTCAGTTAAACGTGGTTTAGTTAAAGATAATTCACAAAAACCACTTCATCTTGTTTAGAAATTTGATCTTACTTACTATCAAACAAAATAAACCACATTTTAGAAGCGGCATTTTAAAAACTCGGCCTTAGAGATTATTAAAATCTACGGGTTCACGTCGGCATACCTCCCTTGTAAGTAAAAATATTGTATAAATTGTATTTAATTAGTGATAGTTATTCTATGTATAAACAATTGCTCTCTAAGCCACACAAATCAACAATTATATTATCGTTAGAAAAATGTTATTGACATTAGGACTTCAAACTTTTCTAAATCTTTAAATTACTCTCAAAAATCACGATTTCACACAATGTGTTTTAAGTTGTAGAGTGTTGCACTTTGAAATCATTAAAACGTTTACAATATTCATTTCAAAGTCAAGGTAGATATTAGATTTCTAACGTGTTAAATACTTCATATAAAACTCAAATTATTTAGTTATTAAAATATAAGTTTGGCGTAATAAAAAACGTGACCTTCATTAAAAATAAAAAAAAAAAACAACAAAATACTGTACAAAAATTAAAATTTTACATACAACAAATAACAAGAAAAGTTATAATTTTATGAATGAATTAAAATGCGGCATGTGAATGAATTAAATTGCTGCAGAATTAACACATAGTCAACTTAGTACTGGTTTGACCCATATGCCAAAAGTCTTTAAAGAGAAAAACAAAAAAAAAAAACGACAAAAACGGTTTACATTTTTTTAATTTATAAAGCAAATTTGCCAAGTAGATCAAAGTCGATACGGGATATTTTAGATATGCATACGGCATATATGTATATCGGGACCAACGATTTTTGTTCAAAAAGCAAGACTCATCAGCAGAGATAAAAGCTGTAGCAAAACGTCGTAGGCGGCTGCTCGAGGCAAAAACATTCGGCGGCTGGGGCTTAATCGCCCGTAGCCGCCAAAATATTGTCTTCCGCAGCTAGGAGGTAATAAGTGTCGGAGGCGGCTGATAATCGGCTGAAGGTTAAATTTCATAAGAACTTTTTATGTTACAGCAGGTTTAAAATCAAAATTTTTCAAAAAGGCAAAACACATGCATAGAAAATATGAAGGTTAATTTATTTTTTGGTTGCACACAGAGAAATAAAGTGCCAACCGAATTGAAAAGTGTATTTTAATGGTAACAACTTATAACTTTAGTTATTACAACGATATTAACATTAGATTTCTGAAAATTTTGGGTGTAGAGAATAAAATTCAGTTGAATTTGCCAAACTTTGTTGCGAAAACTAATGTTTAGTTGTAGTAAAGGGTCCGTCATCTAACGTTTTTTTTTCAACTAGTGCTTATTTCGTGAATGGTAACACTTAGCTCATGTCTGATTTGACAGATAATTAGTTTTATCCTTCCGCTGAACGAATATGGTCCGTATGTTCGTTATCTTGTGAAAAAAGTGAAAGAAACTGGCATCCTCATCGATATACCAAAGCGTGAAAAGCCAAAAACAGTGCGTACACCCGAGAATATTGCTGCTGTGGCAGAAAGTGTGCGTGAAGCGCCATCAACATCAATTCACCGTCGTTCTCAACAATTGAACATTTTGGAGACATCATTGAGACGAATTTTGCATAAAGACCTTGGTATGACGCCATACAAAGTCCAATTGGTTCAGGAGTTCAAAAAAAAAAAAAAGTTATTTGGCGGACCCTTTAAAAGAGTTTTAGTTGGAAAATTGTTAACTTTTTTTCTGTGTGCCATATTTTGTTCAAGAAAAATAGCTGAATCTGATCCAGAAAATCGCTAGAAATAGCTAATTTTTTTTAGCTAGAAAAGTGAAAAAAGACTACAGTATTTATCGGATATAAGAAACTCAAAAAAAGCCAGAGATTTCTTTCTTATATGCGATTTTTTCCGATATGGAAATATCGGATATAAGAAAGTTGTTTCTTATACGAATATATTCTCTAAAATTAAAATGTTTAAAGAAAAGTAAAAAAAAGTTTTAAAGAAAAACATTTTATTAAACAAAACAATTCAGTATATAAAAAAACAAAATAACTAAAATAAAATCAGTTCACAGTTTGACAACAATCTTAAATACTTTCTTATATAAAACCATTTCAAATACGTTTGTCAGCTTTGGTGTTTGACAAACATTTCTTATATCAGTGTTTTTCTTATACGTGTTTTTCTTATATGAAGCAATTTTTACACTGAGAATAGGCAAAAAGGCTCGGTGTTTTTGCTAATCTTTCTTATATGCGATTTGTTCTTATATGAGATGTGCTTATATCCGATATCTACTGTATCTAAACTTTATAAAAACCCGATAAAACTTGAAAAATATATTAGTTATTGGGCTCTTTGACATTGTTTGGGTTAAAATTGTTAGTGTTACTAAATTAATCAAAGTAAAATAAAATATTACCGATATTTTTTCAAAAAATGCAAAAACACCAAATTAAAATAAATTTTTAGTTAACTTGTAGTAAGATCAGATTTTAATCACATTTTATACATGTTGTCGCAGGACTAGAAACTTTGACGAAAAGGGAGATGAATAGCATTTAACGATTTGGCGCAGTTTTTCAGAATTAACATGCTTGTCATTGATCAAAGGTTTATTAGAATAATCTTTATTTATATAAATTTACAACCGCTTTCGTGAACTGTTATGGTATTATTTTAACTAGCTTTAAAAAACTTGTAGTATAACTTGCGTCTTCAATGCAATAAAATTAGAGCAAGCAATTGTCAAAATTATTTCAGCTCAATAAATTTCACGTGAAGACACTTAATTTTAATGTTATTACATTTTCAAAATATCGTTGACATGCAATCGGCTCTTACAATAATGTTTAAAATCAAATCCCACTTTCAGTTTTTTTTTTTTTTTGAATTTAGCAATCAAAAACTACCTAATTTTTAGTTAATAAAATCGGAGAAAAGTATTATTTGTAGACAAAATTACTATAAATAAAAATAAATTTTGTTTAAAATTTTATTTATTTTTATTTTAATTGTACTTGTTTTATTGCTTTAAATATATTTATTTTAATTTATTTAAATTGTGTGTTAATTTTAGAAACAATCTTACCGATTCATATTCTCACTTTAACCATTCACCTTCAGATATTGAACATTTATTTATTCCCATATTTATATCTCTATTTTTTATTGTCCAAGTGTCTTTACAATCAACAAATATTCAAAAATCAGAAATCAAAATAAGGCAAATTACTAACAATTGGAAAATAATCAGATTTGAAAATCGAGAATCCGAATAGCTACTAATAATATCTACTAGCATTCTTTATATACACGCTATTCCAGATTTTCTAAACCACAAAATATGGGTTTTTGTATGGAATTTGAAAGTCGAAAGATTAATGAAAGTATTAATGAATTTTTTTTTAAGAATTGTTAATGAAAATATGAAAAAAAAAAATTGTTATTATGGTTGAATATGTCAAACGGCTTAGCCGACGGCCTATTCAAGACGGTAGTGTCGGCGGCAGCGGCTAACTGGCTGACGGTCGGCGGCTTGCATCAGTCGAACAAGCGGGATTTTTGGTGCAAAAAGCGGGATACTTAAAATGTTTGATTATAAATACTGAGTTTTATTAAACTTGCACAATTTTGTAATAAATATCGCTTAAAAAAGTTGTTACGACAATTAGAAAATAAAAATCAATTTTTGTTATGCAAAAATTACTTAAAAAATTGTGTGAGGTTATTGTCATTTTAAAACTTCCCAGCAAAACCACACATTACCAAATCATGGGTAAAGTAATGTATGCCATAGGGCTTCACGCATTACATTACAGCTTACTTCACAATTTTACAGGCGATGAGCCTAAAAGTAATGGGTGGACTCATTACCTTGTAGGGGGTAAAGTAACTGGTTACTTATATGGTTACATGGTGGGAAAAAGTAATGTAATAGATTTTCATAAAAAAATGCATAAAAATTTGTTTTTACAGATATTTTTTTAATTAAAATAACCTTTTTTTATATTAAATAAATTACGCGATCATGCTGGGATTAGAAGCTGGGGTCTCTGGTATTTAACAATTAGTTAGGCGAGAACTCTACCAACTGAGCTATCGATACATATAATTTATTGTTTAAAATGTAAATGAGTTGTTGTGCTATTTGTTTTCGTTCGTGATATCAAAATTGTACATAGCGGGGTTTCTGTTTAAAAAGCGGGAAACAAATTCAAAGCGGGATCTTCATTCGAAAAGCGGTATAATTCCACAAAAATCGGAATGTTTGGCCAGGTTAGGCATACAAATAAAGAAAAAAGAGTTTCGAAATCACATTATATATAATTTATTTTTTCGCAATTTTTGTTTAAATGATCAGCGGTTCACACCATAAAAAAAGGCTGACGACAAATTTCCATTTAGCAACAACTTTTAATAATTAAAATTTTTATATAAAATTATGTATGTTTTAAATTGCATAACTTACCATCATTATTATTATTATTTTGTTTTATTTACAGCCCCAAACGATCTTCAAATAATCTGCCAGCCCTGGAATATTAAGTCGAGCCAGTAGTTTAGCCTTTTAAGTATTTTGTTCACATGTTATCAGCCAGAGATCAATTCTATGCCAGTACTACGCCTTCAGCGGCTGGTATTGGCCTAGGCGTAGAAGTTATGGGCGAAATGCAGCCGCCAGTTTATAATACAACAACAATGCCACTGTTATCAATAAATGGTCATGGTGGTAACAAAAATGGTGGCCGTACACCAACAAATTCACCAGTTGATACACAAGTACCTTCAAATAAAATTAAAGAGTCTGAAAGATTTTCCAATTTACCCTCTCGTAGTCCGGTCGATATGGAATTCAAAAATCTTTCATTGACAGTTCAATTGGGTTTTAGAAGAGGTAAGTGTTGCATGCTTTAATTTTTAATAGACAAAATTACAGGCCCTACACTCACAAAAAATTGCAGTTATGACACAAATTTAATGTTTTATAATGTTAATTAATAGCTTCCGACAGAACAGTTCGGCCAGAAAATGCATTTGGTCGGTATTTGGTATTTTAAAGCATTATGGACAAATTTGGCTAATGGAAAAATGTTCATTGGGGTGACTAGATACGATTTTGTTTAAAGAAAAGTCCGTAGTTATGCAATGAATTCACTGTTCGGCCTCTGAACGTTCGGCCAAATTGAAAATACTTCTTAACTTTATAGCTAAACTTCGGTCTTTTCCTTAAATGTTATACACAAAATCGAATTAAATTGGCTCAACAAACATGTGTCCAATACCAAAATTTATCCTCATTGCCTCTAGATACCAAACACCGTCGAACACTGTACTAAGGATATTATGTAGGTAGAGACGACAACAATTGTAGTTAAAAACAAATGAAATTTCACTTGAAGAAAGGACGACTAACATTTCATTAAGTTCAACCAACATTTGTCAATTGTTTTTACTGTCCAAAAAATTACTAACAATTGTAGTAAAAATGAACCACATACATATGTTAGTAAAAAATAAACTAACATTTTTTTTTTTTTATTTTTTTTAATAACAGAACATGACTGTAAAAAATGAATGTAAAATCATAAAACAGTTATTTGATGTGGTTTGTTTTTTTAAATGAACGACAATGTTAGTAAAAAAATAAATTTGTTCTACAAATTACTGATATTTACATTAACAATAAAGAAACTGCATTACAATCCAAACAACTACACATTTTAACAGCAGAAGTTCCCTGAGTGTACTTATTAAATGTTTATTAAATTGAACTACATTCACATTGAACCCCAAAATACGTATTTTTGCTTTTTTTCAAGTTTTCGACTGCCAAATTCCATACAAATTTTAAATCGGAAACTTGAAAAAACTTGTCTTCAAATAAATCAACAAACTGTTTTTTAAACATAAGGGGAATTCACACGCTATCCACACCTGCCCACCCTACTGTGAATCAAGCTTAAATCAAAATTTATTTTCACTAATAAGGGGAGTCTCCCGATGGGTTCTCTTCGATCTTAATGTAATTTGGATATGAGATAAAGAAAACAAATAGGAATAAGTACTTTTAGCGGCCCAATCTTTTTGCATTATTTCATTAGAAAATCAAATTATTTAATAAATTAGTATTAATGAAATAAAGTTTTTATATATAATTTTTTTAATGTTTATTGAATTAATAGTAGTCTTTAACTTTGGCTTTGTAATTGTTATTTTGTATTACGGGTCAAAAATTAAAATTTTTTCGTTATTTTCGGCTTTTTTCGAATTGTTTTAGAAAAAATTTCGACAAATGTGGAGCTTTTGGAAACTCATTAACTGGTATATAAAACATGTCCGATAACTTTCTAGTATTTTTGTTATTCAAAGAAATGGGTTTTAAGTGATTTTCAAATTGGTGTTTTGTTAAAGAATTATAGTTGGATGAGGCTAAACAAATTTGGATATTAATGCCTATTAAATTTAATCGAGGGGGTGTCTGAGCTTTTTCCGACATTCGTAATTATTCGGCTTTTATGCGACTTTTTCCTAAGAGATTTTTAACCAATATTTTAAATATTTTAAATAAATGGCAACCCTAACAATCTACCTAGGAAATATTTGTTTCCAATTTTTTTGTTTTCTCGAGTACATCAAAGCTAAATATCATTAGTTTCAGACATGTTTACATATAAAAATGTATTAACTTTGGCCCCACCTTTTGACCCTTAAGTGTGAGATTGGGCCGTTAAAAGAATGGTACACGTATTATTTTTTTTTTATTACATATCCAAATTTCAATAGGATCGGAGGTAGTCCATCGGGAGACTCCGCTTGTGAGAAAATTATTTGCACGATGTTAATAAATGTTTCCATAGAAACAACTAAGTTTCCCTGGAACTCATCCATTTAAACTTTTCTTTAAACTAATGCAATTGGTGATAATCTTTCTTAGTCGCTTAGGTCGAAAGTGAGGCACTCTCTCTAGAGCTGATTCTCAAACGATTTTTTTTTTATCTTTCTCTTATATTTATTAACAATTAATGTTTTCTATTTATAAAAGTAATATTTAGTTTATGATCTCAAACCTGACAATTCAAAATGAAATGCATTTTTAAAAGATCAACAATACATAAAAAAATTTAATTATTTTCGTTTATTTAACCTTATTTAACCTTATTTCTTATTTTTAAATTTTCTTATTATTTGAGTTAAGGTTTGTTTTTTATATAAAAGTTTTTTATTTATTTTATATATAAAAAAAAAAAAAAAGAGTAGCGAAAAAAAACTTTTATATAACCTTAACTCAAATAATCAGAAAATTTAAAAATAAAAAATTTACTAAATTCATACAGTTCCACACAGAAATTCTTTCCCAAATGTATCAAAAACTATTTATGAAATTAAAGGAAAGAATTTTAAAATATTTAAAAATTTTATACAAATGGAAAAAAAACGAAGCTCGCTTATAACACATTCAATTTTTAGTACCACAGAGAGCTTTTAATCAGGTTTTACTGTATTTGGATTTTGTAATGGGAATGGCAACCCGGCCAAATTAAAAGCTTTAAGATTTAAAGCTGTTGGCTAAACTTGTAAGAAAATTATGAGTTTCTTGTGGGTGGTGGATTAGAATGAGGTTGAATATGACCTAGTCGCTTAGGTCGAAAGTACGGCACTCCATCTAGCGCTGATCCCCACCAGATTTTTTTTCTCTTCTCTTATATTTATTAATATATATATATATATATATATATTTGTAATAATACACACAGTAAAATAAAATCAAAACCGAAGTGAAAAGCGTATTTTGAAAAACCATATTTTAATGTGATTTCAGAATGCTTTTGGTGATTCAACTAAAACTCAGTTGTATTAACAAAATTCTGTTGTTAAAACCAATATTCAGTTGAACCAACGGATTAGAGTAGTAGAAACCGAATTTTAGTTGGCAACTGGCGAAATTTCTCTCAGCATTTAATTATGATCTCAAACCTGACAATTCAAAATGAAATGTTTTTTAAATTTTTAAAATAAAAGTCCCATTTTTGTTGGTTTCGTTACTTTTGCATTTTTTTTTTTAATATATGAAAACGAAAACTATTTTGTTGGGGTTCCGTGAACCAGTAGAAGTGTGTCAAGGCGTCCGTGAAGCAAAAGTTGCTGGAAACCGCTGTACTAGACGATTTTTTTTGGTTTTAATCACCAAAATACAATTCGGTTGGCACATTATTTTTCTGTGTGTAGAATTTGTAGTTGTATGAATTTTTATTCAGTTTTTATTCCATCATAGTAGTTTAAATATGTAGTTTAAAAATATGAAAACTATAAGAATTTGCAGCAAAGGAAGAAATTCATGTGGTAAAATTTAACTGTTGAAAGTTGTTTAATTTAACTGCATTTCGCACATGTATTTTGCTATGTTTTTGCTATATTTGCTAGTTATTTTTTTTAAATAACTGTTGTAAAAAAGTTATTCATAATTACTTATTATATTTCTTTATTTTAAAACCACTGCAATTACCGTTACAAATATTTATTTAGCGCATAACTAACAGTTATTTTAAAAATATTATAAAATGAATAAATTAGGAAAGTTCAACAACTATTCTATTAATTACTTCATAAGAATTGATTATGATTTAGCAAAACTTTCTATTACCCGGCAATATATTTGGGAATAAGAAATTGAGGTCGGTAACTAGTCACTTTTCTATTACAAACATTATTCTTTTAATTAGTGCATGCCCATTCTGGTAAAACCTTACATAACACAAATTAAATCCAGTATAAATGTAATAAGTTTTTTGTTTTTGAAAATTTAATTTTTTATATGTGATATTTTAAATAAAAAATTTAAAAATTTTTAACTAAAAATTTTGAACATTGCATTTTTTATCAGTTTTGGGTAAAAACAAAAACTTTTTGTAATAACGTGTTACTTTTCTATTACAAACCCTATTATTTTGACAAGGGCTCGTCCATACAGGTACGTACTTACTTCTGTAAAATGTTACTCCTCAGTAACAGGTAAAGAGTTGTCAAAATTTTATTGTTTAAATCTTTAATTTTTAATTCAAATATTATTTTAAAATTGACAAATTTATAGTGAAAGTATAATTATATTAAATTTTATGTAGAAACGAACTAATTATACCATAAAAACATTTAAACATGTGCATTTGTTATTACTAATGGATAGTCAGTAATTACAAAAGTCGCTAAGTTATGCAAGGGTAAGGAGTTTAACTTATTAAAAGGTAACCTGTTCCGTAATACCAACCTATTAACGAGGTTTTGTTGAGGAGTGTGTGAACACATATCTTATAGACTGTAATTTACGTCTGGAAGTTAAATAATTATAATTGCACTAAATTTGCCTGCGTTTTTAAATCTTTGATATATTGAACTTATAAAAAGCAACTGCAATTGTCTTTATATAATAATCAGTTACCGTGAAACAATAAATTACATATTTTTCGTTTTGAAAGATCCAAATCAAGTAGTAAGTAGCCCACCTAAGGTTTGACTAGTTACCAGGCTATTTACATGGTTAATTACTTCTTTTCGCGATGATCGCTTACAAAAAAGTATGAATAATAAGTTGCCTGATTGGTTACTTATAGTGAAAGAATGACGGGATTAAGTGTTTACTCACAATGATAGAATAAGTGGTTACCTGGGAGTTACAAAATCAGTAGTTACATTAAAGAAATTTTTATTAATGTTTCAACTTTTTCTTAAAATAAATTTCAACTTGGAAAATTTACTTGTAAAATGTTTCAAAACAAATTAATGGGTATTCATAATACACTTCGTATTGAGAGTATAAGTACACAAAGCGTATTTGCAGGTACGGTAATTACAAATTGTTCCTTCGTTTCTTCTCAAATCCCACGTTTATTTCTGTCCTATATTTAGAAAATAGAATATTTTATTATAAACAGTCAAAACAATTAGGGGTTTCCCCTTTTTTAATGTTTCAAAGATTCAAATAAAAGTACAAAATAAATTGTATAAAAAAAAAAAAAATAAAAAAAAGTGAAATTTGTTGGAAATTTTTTTTTTTCGGCACCGCCATTTTTAACAAATTTTTAATATCCCGGCTAAAAATTAACATATATGTATCCATTTATGAACATATATGAGCTCATTCATGCTCATATATGAAGTCATTCGAGATCACACATGTTCATATGCCACCATATAGGATTACTATACGTTCATATGAGCTCATATGTGATTGTATGTGTAAATATTGTCTCAATTTTCGTTAATGTATACGAATGAACATGTATACGAATGAACATGTATGGAAATGTATAGACATGTATGCTTGTATTTGTAAATATTACCTTAATTTACGTTAATGCACATATATGAATGTATAAGATTCCTCATATGAACATGTATGAATCCAGCATGTGGACATGCATGTGTGCTCATGTATGGATCCTTATATGTCGATTTTAAGCAGCGAGCTTTTTCTGATATTTTTTTTAGAAAAAAATGTCTTACTCTTATCCAAAAACATACCAGGTTCGTTTGAGGTAATTTTGAGTAAAGATTAATCAAATAAGATTAATCAAAAACTTAAAAATACCTGGAACAAACAAAACCACATTTTAAAACCAAAACTAAACGTCACAATTTTTCATAAAAAAAAATTTTAAGAATTAAATATAGAAAAATAAATTATAACTAAATAATATAAAGTGATATTTTATAAAATTTTTACTAGTTTTTTAGTATAAAATTCTAAAATTCAAAAAATGTGTTTTATTAACAGCTGATGATTTGATAGTTTTACCATTTACCTAAAGAAAAAGTACCAAAACTATGACCTGTTTACTATTTTAGCAACTATAACAAGAAAAATTATGAGTTTAGCAAATGAAAAACTTGAAAAATAATAAAAAAAATTAATTTCTCAATTTAATGTGAGGCATTTAAAGTTTCAAGGCTTCATTACTCTAGCGGATACGTTTCGTTAACGGACTGTAACTTCATACTATGTGTAAAAATAGTACCTACCATGTAAGAGTTATAGTCTGTTTACGAAACGTATACGCTAGAGTAATGAAGCCTTGAGTCTTTTTTTAGAAACATTAAAAACAAAATATTTTTTTTTTTTTTATAATTATAATAAAAAAAAAATTATCGAACAATAAAAAGACCTTCTATATGAAAAAGCCCTTCATATAACATTATTAATCTAAAGCAATGATGTATAACAAATTTTCGTGTCATATGTCAGTAATGTTTAAAAAATTCCATCTTAGGAATAATATAAATTTACTTTATTTTCTACCTGTTAGCAAAGTATACTGCAAATGCAAACTTTTTGTATTAAAAGAATTTACAATTTGTAGCTTTCTAATCAATTTCATTTTAATTATATCTAATCAATGCACTTGAAGTATAAATAACGTGACCAACTGTTTTCGATCCAAACGCGGGATTGGGTTGACGAAAAGGCGTTTTTTTTTGATGCAAATAGTGGGATATTTTAATTTTTTGCAAGTTTGATATAAGTTCTATTAAAAATAAAAATTATGTTTTTTCGACCTTTAATTATGCAATGAAAATTATTGAAGTTCGAGGCCATACTCCATATTTCTTTATTAGGAAATTGTCCTAACAAATAATATATAGAGTTTTTGTTTTCAAATTTATTAATTGACCATTTTCATGAAGTGGGAATTTTCGAGGTTCCCATCATCAGAACACGTTTTGAAAGAAGTGACAATCCTATGCAAAACATCAAACATTCATATAATCTAGTTTTCCCACTAAATGAGAACTAATATATAAGCTCGAAGTTAAAGATTATCACCATTGATCAAAAATAAATTAAAAACTTGTTTGTTATGTGCAAGCTCTACCTTTGGTAGATATACAATACACGCTTTTTGTTTTTTTTTCTCATTTTTAGTTTGTTTTGTTTAAAATTTCTTATTTTATCGGTACTGCAATTTTTTTTTAGTTATAATTGCTCGACAGACAATCTAAAGCTGACAAATTTATGACAACTTGTGTTAATAAATCTGAAATCAAAATTTATAGAATTCATTTTGGCACAGAAAAATGCTTGGATTACTCAGAGATTTTTTTCTATGACCCTGTTTCTAGATGACGGTTTTTCTTCTTTTGTTCATACAATACAAAAGCACATAGTCACTCATTCGTGTAGCGGAGAACATCTTCTAGAAACAGGGCATACATCTATTCAATACAAAATATATGTTTTTCTGTAATACTATTGGAATTTTGAGGAAACCTTTTCGATAGAAAATTCCTTAAATTTTGAGACACAACAGTTCTTATAGCGGAATGGTGAAAAAAGTTTATTTAAGAACATTTTAAATAAAAATTTCAGGGGGGTTATTATGTAAACTAATTCAAAAAATATTGTTCGAATTCGTAAATTTTAAAATTCTTGTAAAAAGATATCTGATCCAACTTTTTTGGACATTTAGAAGTTTTTAAAATTATTACACATAAAGTAGTTTTTGTTACACTATTTTGCAATATGAAAATACTTTTCGAAAGAGTTTTATTTTTTAATCGAATTTTAGAATAATCCCACAGAAACTCTAATCACAGCAAAATTTTTAATTAAAAGCACAACTTTCAGATTCTAATGACTGCAAACCTTGAGATTCTGCTGACTGCAAACCTTTAAATTCTGATGACTTTATTTCAATTAAAAAACTCCTACACTCATGGAAATAAACCTATGAAAATAGCAAAAAAGGCTAAAAATTAGTTAAAAATGAGCTTGCAGAAAAAACTGCTAAAATTAACCTATTTTTAATTAAATATTAGTAATATAAGAATAGGAAAAATATTCCTGTTGAATTTACAAATATTTTGTTATATTTGAGCTAAATTTGAAATAATTGAAAGTAACAAAATAATCTGCTAAAATCATTAAAAAAATTTACTAAATCTTAGTAGACAAAAAAGTCATTAAAAAATTTGAAATTTTTAAAGTTTTTTTAATGCAAATAAAAGCCTGCTCTTATAAAATTAGAAATCTACAATTTTTAATCAAACATTTCTGTTGATTATACCAAAATAAACTGTTATTTGCATTCTACTAATATTATTTTAGTAATATAAGAATATCAAAAATATTTCTGTTGAATTTACAAATATTCTGTTATATTTGAGCTAAATTTGAAATAATTAAAAGTAACAAAATAATCTGCTAAAATCATTAAAAACATTTACTAAATCTTAGTAGACAAAAAAATCATTAAAAAATTTTAAATTTTTAATGTTTTTTAATGCGAATAAAAAGCTGCTCTTATAAAATTAGACATCTACAATTTTTAATCAAAAATTTCTGTTGATTTTACCAAAATAAACTGTTATTTGCATTCTACTAAATTTGAGGTAAATATAGCAACAATTTTGTTAATATTACAGTTTTTTTTTTTTTTTGATATTTTGAGCCTACAAATATTTAGTAAATGTTATTGGTAATTTTATAGAGCAAAATGCTATTTTCAATTAACTAAAATTCACATCGAATATAACTCAAATTTGTAAAGTAAACAGATATGAAAATGAAAATTATTCAAGTTTGAGTCCATATTTCTTTATTAGGATATTGTCCTAAAAAATAATCTATAGAGTTTTTTGTTTTCAAATTTATTATTTGACCCTTTCAGGAATGTGTTGATAGATCTATTTCGGGAATTTTCTAGGTTCATATCATCAGAACACGTTTTGAAAGCGGTAACAATCCCATGCCAAACATCAAACATTCATATAAACTAGTTTACTCACTACATGAGAACTAATATATGAGCTTGAAGTTAAAGATTATAGCCATTGATCAAAAAATAAATTGAAAACTTGTTTGTTATGTGCAAGGTCCACCTCTGGTGGATATTCAATACACGTTTTTTGTTTTTCTCTCCTTTTTATATTTTGTGTAGTTTATAAACAACACAGAGTGTGTTGTTTAAAAACATAATTTTTATTTTTAATAAAAATTATATCAAACTTAACAGACATATTTTTGCTTTATTTAAATTTTATTAATATTTAAAATTTGCTAAATTTAGCTATTTTTTCTGAAACGTAATTTTTAACTAATTTTTACTGCTACTTATACAAATTTATTTCTATGAGTGTACATTTCTAAAACTTAAATATCCAAGGTTCTGATAAGATTTTATTATTGTTTATGAAAATTTTATTAAAAAGTTCTAAAATATGACAAAGTATGACAAAAATTAAAAGTGGGATCAGCATTTAACAAGCGGAATAGTTGCTCAGGTTAACAATAAGTTAGTTAATAAAAATTGTTATACATTGTTTAAAAGCTTGAAAGGCGGGGTTATTATATTAATTACTGGTCATTGACATTTTCAACCTTTTTACCATATAAATAATAAATAATGTTATTGTATAATTTTATAAAAATTGCCAGAAAATTATCATTTGTTCAATAAAATACAAAGAATTAATATTTAATTTACTGCGTTAATTGCGGTAGTTTGTTTGATCACGTTATAAAATATTAGTTAAAATTCGTTTTATCAAAAAAAAAAAACATTTGTTTATAACTTTCCTACGCGTTTTAAATATAAATAAACATTTTGCCACTTTTGTAACATAATTAATATATAATTAATTATTGTTATACACTGAAAAAAAGTTTAATCCACTGCATGTCACGTAGTAAACTTTACCAAATGTTTTTGACGGTAATTGTAGAAAAAAAAGCAAATTTTTTCACGGTTGATTGAAAAAAAAAACTTCCAAAAATATGGCATTTTATTTAGTAAGTAAAGGGTCCGCCAAATAACTTTTTTTTTTTTTTGAACTCCTGAACCAATTGGACTTGTATGACTTTATGCAAAATTCGTCTCAATGATGTCTCCGAAATGTTCAATTGTTGAGAACGACGGTGAATTGATGTTGATGGCGCTTCACGCACACTTTCTGCCACATCAGCAATATTCTCGGGTGTACGCACTGTTTTTGGCTTTTCACGCTTTGGTATATCGATGAGGATGCCAGTTTCTTTCACCTTTTTCACAAGATAACGAACATACGGACAATATTCGTTCAGCGGAAGGATAAAACTAATTATCTGTCAAATCAGACATGAGGTAAGTGTTACCATTCACGAAATAAGCACTAGTTGAAAAAAAACGTTAGATTGCGGACCCCTTATTTGTAGTTGTTTAAATCAGGGATGGTCGGTAATACCGCTCAAATAACGTTATCGATTCAAAACCCTTTCATTTCCATTTGGGAACCGTCGTTCTAGTTATGCAATTTTGAGGAAGTATGAAAATGATCTAAATATAATGATTTTCATCAAAAAAAAAACCGAAAATCATGGCGCTTACGTCTTATTGAAGGTAAGGGTTCGACATAAGTAAATTTTCATCTTTAATATAGCCATAGCAGTTAGATTGGACTTTCCAAATTCGAAAGTGGCAAACTGTTATCTTGCCGCAGTTATCTTGCCTTAAAATGTAGCTGCGGGTGCATAATTTTAACACAGTGATTTTATTCAACGGAATATTATATATAATCGCAGGAAATTTTTTGGAACCCGTTTTAAAATTAATAATTCCAGAACTACTTCTTGAGGAGTTATATCAGGTTCTTTAAAAGCATTCTTAGAATAAGTGAAGAGAATGTTATTGAGCACTTTAACAACACATTTGGGGTGTTTTGGAAACTAGTGCTTAAGCCAAGAATTATTCAAATATTCTTGCCTTGAGAACTAGTTCTAAAGAGCGTTTAAAGATTTTTGTCACGTTGGGAACTGGTTCTATGAAACGGTTCTAGGACCTATTCTTAGATCAGTTCTAAAAATTAAGAAATTTTTTTTATGAAAACATTCTGAAATGAAAGGAAATTCTTGTATACGTGATTTTTGTTCGTTCTATCGAACGTTTCTATAGTCTATTCTTACATCAGTTCATGAAACGCTTTGAGGGTGAAACATTTAAAATTTTTCTATGTGCAAATATTGTGCTGAAATGAAAGGAAATTACAAAAATGGAATAAAAGAAAGTGCTTTCATTTGTTTAGTTTAACAATATGATACTCGTATAAAAAATACCAAAGGAATCAAGTTAAATTGAAATGCGGCAGATTCCCCAAAAAATAAGTTTTGTTCCATGTTAAAATTTTGAAAATGTATATCGCAACCGAAAATCGACCGAGTTTTATAGTAAATATTTATTGCGCTGTTCGTAAATTTTTCTCGGCAACTAAAAGCACTCTACTTTATACCGTTTTTGTCCATAATTTCAACGCCTTTTTTGCTTATAACGAAAATCGACTTTTTCTCGACCCTCTCTAATGATGAGAGGTATTTATACCCAGCAAAATCAAGACTTCAACTCATTACCAGACTATTTACTCGCAACATTACTATTTTTCGCTATGGCCAAAAAGTAATAGGTACTCATTACCCTATCGCTTACAAGAAGGCACACATTAATGGGTACCGTTCGAGAAGTAATGTTCAACCAGTTCTTAAGCAGTAGTTTTCAAAAACCCCCAAATGTGTTGTTGAAATTCTCAATAACATTCCCTTGCATGAGTTCTAGAACTAATTGTACCTTCACTAGTTCCAAGAATGCTATTAAAGAACCTGATGTAACTCCCCTAGAAGTAGTTCTGAAACTAGCAGTTTTAGAAGGGGATCCAAAAATGTTCCCGGGAAATTACTTGTGGTATACAAATATAATAAAATGTTCAAATTGCATCTATTTCGCTCAATTAATTTTCAACAATATAATAAAAAATAATTTTTTTCTGTAATATTTATATTCTAAATTAAAATAACTGAAAAAAATATTAGAAAATATACTATGCGATTAAATAATAAAATTATTTATCGCCAAAAATAAAATTATGCACCGGCAGCCATATTATTTTGGCGCGATGACACAGTTTGACACATCCTGCATGCAGATATAAAATATGATTTAACATGATTGGGGAAAATAAGTCATCATATAATGATCCTAACAATCATAAACATGATTCAGACTGATCATATTCTGATCACTGAGGACGACTTTATCGTCATATATGTAGAATCATAATATGATCACGATGATATTATGATTGTTACGAGTTGCAACCATAACATGCTGGTCTTAAACTATCATAACGTGACATTCTTTTTTCTGCGCGTAATTTGGTAAATCCTTGACAGTTAATTTTTATTGTAATTTTTCGTTAATGTTATTAAAACAAATTTAAGTGTACGTTTTCAACTAACGAACTTTTCTAATCTTATCTGATTTTTTGTTAAAGTCGATCATATGCAGACATATTTTTTTATTGAAATGTTAATAAATGGTCAATAATTAAATGTTGCGTCATTTGCAACGATCAATAATAAATATGTAGAGTTTTTCGCTAATTTAATTGCGTGTCATAAAAACACGTTTGAGGCAATTTTATTTGGCCTACCTCCATTGTAACCACAACTTCTGTTAAAAAAAAGCGAAATGAAAATCTTTTAAAATGTAAAGCATTAATATATCTTCATAAGATAATCTACTCACGTCAACCAAAATACCTTTACGAACGACTCACTTTCTTCAGGTTCGAAAGAGGATACCGTATAATACAGATAAAGCATGAAACTACATTCTCTGATCAACACTTTTTCATTAATGTCATTAGAATTTGGAATCAGTTACCCCCTCATTTACAAATAGTAAGCAACGCAATGCAATTTAAAAAACTGATATATGAATATTACAAATAATATATATAAAAATTTATAATTTTGTCTTTTTTAATTTGCACATATTGTTTTGTAACATTATTATTTTGCCTATAGTGTTACATATTAATTATTTATTGTAGTTTTAAATTATATGTCTTTTTGTTATTATTTTTAAGTATATTCTTTATGCACATTGTGTAATTTTACCGATACTTTGTACTCAGTGCTCCTATATAAGATTTTTTTTTTTTATTAATTAATAATCATATAATTAAAAATTATATACTATTACCCTAACCGAGCACTAGCTACTATGGCCTTCGGCGCGTTGTAGCGAAAACAGACCAGTGCCTCTGGTGGGAATCGAACCCACGACTTCCGCACTGATAAGCCAGCACGCTACCAACTAGCCTACCGGGGCGCACCTATATAAGATTAAATCTTTGCACTGGATTATAATCAAAATAAAATAAATAATTAATGTTTTGCATGCGGCTCCTAATTCTCCAATTCAAAAATAACAAACATATTATTAACTATAATATTACATAAAAAAATATTATAACTATATTCTGATTTAATGTAGTTATTAAAATGTTTGTAGTTGTTTTAAGTAATATAGTTGTTGAAATATTTGTTGTTAGTTTTGAATTGAACAATTAGGCGCCGCACTGTGTCGCGATTTCATACAACGGGTGGCCAAAAATAGAAGCAGCTAGAGTAGGGAGGTGAAATTTGGAATGAATGTTTTTCTTAGGAAAAGAAGTATTTATGCGAAATTTGGAGAAAGTCTAACAAGTGCCACGCCCACCTCCCATACAAACTAAATTTAAAAATTGTTAAAACTTGGAAATTAGTAATCAGATAAGAGCGACAGTTTGCATGTGAATATATTTATTAATATTTTAACATATTTCCAATTTTCAAAAAAATCGGACAAGCGCCACGCCCACCTCCCATACAACCTAAATTTAAAAATTGTTAAAACTTGGAAATTAGTAATCAGATAAGAGCGACAGTTTGCATGTGAATATATTTATTAATATTTTAACATATTTCCAATTTCCAAAAAAATCGGACAAGCGCCACGCCCACCTCCCATACAACGAAAATAAAAAAATTATTATAATTTGTAAATAAGTGATCAGATAAGAGCAAAATTTTACAAAAGTAAATTTAGTACGTAAGTCCTTGCCGCTCAGTAAAACAAATTTAGAAACATAAATTTTATTTATTTAACATAACATATTTAACATACATACATAAAATATATATAAGTATTACAGGCAATCAAAGTATATTAACAATTATCACTGTAATCACTTTCAGATTCTACCAATGATTCATTCGCTGTTTTTATGTCGTTAAATCTTTTCTTTTCAACTAAATACCCTTTCAGATCATTTAAATCACTTTTTCTTAAAAGTATTTTCTGACTATGCATCGAAATTGATGGCTCTGACTGCAAAATAAGATAATTTATGAGGTCTCTCATGGAGGCAATCCTACTTATTTTTCTCGTATGTCTTAATCTTGCATTTCTTATAATTTTGTGACTTGATTCTATTGCTTCTTCTGATAACATTCCAATTGGAATGGTAGAATATTTAATAAAATCTATACCATGAACTAAAATTTTGTGCACAGTTGAAGGCATATAGTACCAAGAATATAATTCGAAGTATAAAAGTGCAGTATCTTTTAAAAGCTTTTCAAAACTTGATATATTTATATAATGACCACTTGAAAGTGTTCTTAAAATAATGGAAAAATTTTTATGAACCTTACATCTACATCTCTTTTGCTCAGCAACCTGATCTTTATTTTCTTTTCCTACCACTTTCCATTTCTTTATATGCCGTTTGTAAGAAATATGCAAAATGCATTCAAAACATTTGATCCATGCATGTAATGTCGACAATCCATACTGATAGCACTGCTCATTCACAGGCCTTTCGAAAACCGATAAGCTGTTCATTTCAGATGGCTTAGCTCGACATAAAGCACAAGTTGAACTACTACTGTTTCCACTTAATACATTTAAAACTGCACCATCTATCATCGTCAACTGCATTTTATAATGAACGTTAAGATTTTTGTTTGTTGAAATGTATTTATATGTATCTAGACCTTCAATTTCTGAATTTATGCTATCCCTTACTGATTGTATTACATTTGGATTCTCCTTTGTAAAAATAATTTTAAGTGGTCTACATAACCTCCAAGATGAGTGTTTATCATTTTCCCAAACTACTTGATCATCTGCCCAATCCAACAAGCGTAAAGGAACGAAAGAAGTAACAAACATAAATTCATCACTAGCTTCCTCATTTTCAAATTTTTGTTTGTATACACTATGACCATCAGGCAAAATCTTTTTTTTAGCATCTGCAATCATATAGTATGACGGAAAGCAATCTTCGTGAAGAGCATTTACTACTTTTCTCATCATATTGTACTGCCTCATAGATAAATTCATATCAATGTATAATGCTAGAGCACTTTCAACAGAAATTTTCTTATTAGTATTTGAACCTGTTACCCTTTCTGCGGCTTTTTTAAGAGCTTCAGATGAAGTAGAAGCGACAAGTTCTTCCACTCGCCTCCTTTTTGTTCTCATTGAACCCTCCTCGTAGGAAACTTTCGGTCGGCCTCTACCACTTGTATTTGCTTCCTAATATAGTATAACACAATTTAGTTTTATTGCAAAACCAAAACTTTATACGGACACTTACATTACAAATGAATTCACCAAATAATTCGCTATCTAGCCAGTCACTCAACTCAGTTTCAAATATATCTCTCATGCGATGATATTTAGACCAATTGTTAGAAAATTTTAAAAGAGTAAGCCTTATTTTCTGTTGTTCCCTTTCTAATAATACTCGTTTAAAATGATTTTCTACAAAATCTTTAACATAACGCATAACATCGCAGGGTCTGTTTTGGTTTATCTCTAGCCACAGTTGAAAAATAGTACGAATCCGCAACGAGGTTGACACTGCCTCACCACTATTTTTTCTAACGGTATCTGACATATGATCAATATTTGTAAACAAACACAGTGTTGTAATTATAACTAGAAGCATCACTTACAACCCTGTTACAAATTTTGGTAGCCGTTATATTCAAATACTTAAATTCTTAGTATTATAAATGAACATTAAATTTGGGATTTTTCCATAAATTTCGTATGCTGTAAACAAATCTTAACTTTGAACCACTATAACTTTACAATTTGTAAACATTTTAAGATGATATTTTAGATATCATCTAACCAGAGTGTTAAAAAAAAATAAATAAAAAAAAACGTTCAAATTCTAACATTGACTTTAACCATTTTTGGCCACCCTCGTGACACAGTGCGCCGCAGGAAAAAAATTATCGCACGCGATTTTTTTTAGTTCTCGACTGCGGCGCCTAATTCAATAATTCAAAAATAACGACAAACATTTTAATAACTATATTATGACTTAAAAAAATAAAATAACTACACGCAGAAAAAAACTGGGGGAATATCGAAGTGCTTAGTAATTATAAAGCTACATAAGTTTCCAGTTAGTTTTACAAATTTAGAAATTTTTTACTAGGCCTGTATATATTTTACAAAAATTTGTAAATATTTTACTAGATCTTTGTAAAACTAACTTGTAACTTATGTATTTGTATAATTACTAGGCACTTCGATATTATTCGCCCTGTTTTTTTTCTGTTTGTACATTAAGACTTAATATATTTATTATTTGACATTTTAATTAAGTCGTATTAACAATTCAATTATGATTATCGTTTCTGTTCCGGTTTATAAATACGTAAAACTATTTATTGCCACACACAGAGAAATAAAGTGCCAACCGAATTGAAAAAGTGTATATAAATGATAACAACTTATAAACTCAGTTAGTACAACGATATTTATATTAAATTCCAGAATATTTTGGGTGTTGCAGCTAAAATTCAGTTGAACTAACCGAACATTGTTGTGAATACTAATGTTAAGTTGTGCCAACCGTCTGATTTTCGTAATAACCGAACTTGATTCGTTGCAATCGAATTTCAGTTGACAAATATATAAATTTTTCTCTGTGTGCACTGATTAAACAAAACCTAAATATGCCGTCCATAAAACATTCTTTGAAAACGGCATGGTGATTTTTATGTTTACTTCTCCCATTTTTAAACCATATATTTTGCAAACTGAAAACCTTTACAATTTTGTCCAAAATGTAAAAATTAAAAATGTGAAATTTTTCACAAACATTTTTTGGGTGATTTTTCATAACAAAAAACCGCTCAATATTGAAATCGATTTACGAAAAATCACCATTAAAAATTTTGTTATTTTTGATATGAAATTAATCCCAATTTTGTATGAGAATTTTTGCTGTAACACACAAAATTCTTATGAAATTTAACCGACGGCGACACTTTTTCCCTCCAAGCCACAGTTGACCATATTTTGA
Organism: Delia radicum; assembly: GCA_021234595.1. Lineage (NCBI taxonomy): Eukaryota > Metazoa > Arthropoda > Insecta > Diptera > Anthomyiidae > Delia > Delia radicum. Next base: position 192,204,759 of record CM037854.1, read on the forward strand.
CATATTAGGTTCGTTTTAGGTAAATTTGGGTAGAGCCTGGTAAAATGAGATTAATCAAAAAATTCGTTCAAAAAGAAATACAAAACTTAAAAATACCTGGAACGCACAAAACCACATTTCAAGCCCAAAAATATACGTCAAAATTTTTGATATAAAAAAATGTTATTCGGAATTTAACATTGAAAAATCAATTTTAATTAAACAATAGGTCCATTCGTTTACACCAAAGTTTGCACAAATTTGTACTGGATTTTAATGAAATGCGTTCGCGTACACATAAATTTGCAAAAGAGAACATCTACTAAGAGAGTAAAGTGACAGTTGTCAGCAAAAAACCTGCAAATTTTTACTGAACAAATTTTTGCCAGTAAAATCCAGTAGAAAACAAAAACGTATGATTAAATTAAGTAAACAAACACAAATAAGCATACATTTAGTAATAAAAACATTAAAAGCTGAATAAAAGTGCGGCAAAAATTAAAAATAATTATTTTCAACCTGATTTAGCGCTCATATGTTTGAATTAACCTGCAAGTTTTTCAATTTTTCCGTTCGTTTACTTTTTTGTACAAGAGCCAGTTTTGAGAGTAAAATTTTCATTTTGCCCAAAATTTACTCATCTACTGGATTTTACTGGAAAAGTAAACGAATGGACCTAACATAAAGTGATATTTTATAAAGAATTAATATTTTCAGAATTTTTGTTCGTTTTTAAGTTTATTTTCACAAATTTAAAACATATGTTTCATTAACAGCTGATGATTTGACAGTTTTGCCATTTTACCCTGACAAAAAGTACGGGTAACTTCTGGTAAAAGAGAAACACAATAACACTCTCATTAACACTCTCTTTTGCCCAATGTTAGAAAATAAAAACACTTTTTGGTAAGATTGGCTTCCCGCGGTAACGTACGTCGAACAGACTTATTAGGTTCGTTTGGGGTAATTTTGGGTAAAGCCTGGTGAAATGAGATTAATTAAAAAATTCAATCAAAAAGAGATACAAAACTTTAAAATACCTGGAACGCATAAAACCACATTTCAAGTACAAAAATAAACGTCAAAATGTTATTAAGAATTAAATATAGAAAAATAAATTATAATTAATAAGTGATAAGCAAGTGATATTTTATAAGTCAATTAATATTTTCAGAATTTTTGTTAGTTTTTTTTTATTTATTTTCACATGATGATTTGATAGTTTTACTATTTTACCCGAACAAAAAGTACAGGTTACTCCTGGTAAAAAGAGAAACACAATAACACTCTCATACTTATTAGGTCTGTTCGACGTACTTTACCGCGGGCACTCGCGGAAACCCAATCTTAACAAAAGCGTTTTTATTGTCTAAAATTGGGCAAATGAGAGTGTTGAAGAGAGTATTGTGTTTCTCTTTTTACCAGAAGTACTTTTTGTTAGGGTAAAATGGTAAAACTATCAAAACATCAGCTGTTAATTAAAAACATGTTTTCAATTTGTGAAAATAAACTAAAAAACGAACAAAAATACTGAAAATATTAAATTCTTTGTAAAATATCACTTTATATTATTTAGTTAAAATATATTTTTTCTATATTGAATTCTTAATAATATTTTTTTTTAATATGAAAAGTTTTGACGTTTAATTTTGGGCTTGAAATGTGGTTTTGTGCGTTCCAGGTATTTTTAAGTTTTTTAACTCTTTTTGAGCGAATGTCTTGATTAATCTCATTTTATCCGGCTTTACCCAAAATTACCTCAAACGAACCTATTGTGACACTTATTTTTTTTAAGGTGCGTAATAGCACTTTTAGGGGTCAAAAACTACAACTTTTTTGTATGAAAATATATCTGACAGTTTTCATTTTCAACGAAGAAAACCCAAAGTCCACTTTACCGAAAAAAAAAATAAATAACCGAAATCAGCGAACATGCCCTTACCAATAAAATATTTATGTAATTACAGGAAATAAAGAAATTTTACACAATGTCTCTGGAAAATTCCCTGGTAGTCAATTAATTGCAATTATGGGTCCATCTGGAGCTGGAAAATCTACCCTCTTAGATGCATTATCAGGCTTTAAAACTACAGGTGTAGATGGCTCCATATTACTTAATGGAAGACGAAGAGATTTAGGTAAATACAATAATATTTCGTATTCATGCTGAACACCAAAATAAGAATTTTCTGGAATTTTCATTTTTTCTTTTTATAAAATTTAAAAGTCGAAAAAAAAAGAAAATTCACATTTTGGGGTTCAGTATGAACGTAGTATAAAATATACAATGTACGGGTAACTTATCTAAATTTAATCAGATTATAATCAAACATTTTTTATATACAAATTTGCCTCATGTTAATCATTAAGAAACAAAATTAAAACCTTAGCAATGGCGGCAAAAAGCCTTGCTTTTTTAATAAGTTTTTCTAGTAATTCTTATTCCGTTATTCCGTTAGATGAGTTTTAACGAGCTGTACTTATTTTAAATTTGTTTAAAAAATATCTTCATTACAGCTACCTTTAGACGTATGTCCTGTTATATTACACAAGATGATCGTTTACAGCCGCTGTTAACGGTTAATGAAAATATGCATATTGCTGCCGATCTTAAATTGGGTCCAAATGTATCATATGAAGAAAAAGAAGCCAGAGTAGGTTAAAATATGATATTAAATTTATTACGTTACTATTATTTTTTTTTTTTTTTTTAACATAGATCGAAGATATTTTATTATTATTGGGCCTGTATGATCATGATCAAACTATGACAAAACGTTTATCCGGTGGCCAAAAAAAGAGGCTCTCTATAGCTATGGAACTTATAAATAATCCAACTGTGATGTTTTTGGATGAACCAACTACGTAAGTTTATAGTTTAGAAATGCTGTCAATTCCCGGTTTAAAGAACGAATTTCGCGTACTCAGACTTTCATTTTTATTTTATTATTTTTTTTTTTCCAAACAGGGGTCTTGATAGCAGTTCTTGTACAAAAGTTTTAGAATTATGTAAGAAACTTGCTGAGCAAGGACGTACTATTATTTGTACTATACATCAACCTACTGCCAAACTGTTTCAAATTTTCGATCAAGTTTATGTATTAGCGGCTGGTAATTGTGTTTACCAAGGTAGTACCGAGCAATTGGTGCCATTTTTAGAAACTGTTGATTTACCATGTCCCATGTATCACAATCCTGCCGATTATGGTGAGTATAATAACCAGGTCAACCAGAAATATGCTCTATCATGTTTTTTCCTGTGCGTTGTATTGACAAATTTATAAGATATTTATCCATTTCAGAACAATTGATGAATATTATATTTTTGAATATATTTTGATCTTAAGAGCATATTTTTGATAAAAAAGTTATAGTTTTTTAGCATATTTTTGTACTTTTTAGAACAAAAGCCTTTTTTAAGAGCATATTTTTCGTTCTCTTCTTAATTTTCCGTTATCGAGCAATTTTATTTTTCATAAAAAAAGTTCAACATTTTTTCTTAATATTTTGTGGGGGTTGGAGCACTAATTTCGGAAATTCAAACCAATTTTGCAAATTTTAATATCCTGTTTTTAATAAAATAATAAAACCTAAATTGGTACCTCATAATGTTCTCCTTTTTTCTTAGCATCTGAAATAAATTCCACAAACGTTACCACAACTAAACTGAAAAATAAGTTTTCAAATAAAGGTTTTTAAAGAAAAATGCATGGATGTTAACCGATTCTATGCAGGTATCGGTAAGGGTAACGCGATTTTCTTTTATTTCGTTAATAGTATTTTAGTGGATGTTTAGCGTTAACGGTAGTTTACTTATTACGGTAACGGTATGTTAGTTATTTTGGGAACTTTATTTTAGTTATAACGGGTTTTCAGTTATTTAGGTAACGGTATTTTAAGGGTAAAGTTATTTTAGTTATTCAGGTAGTTCATGTTATTTAGGATACTTTTAGCTCCATTATGCCCGATTTCCAATGACTGGCTAGATTATGATCAAACTTTGGGAAAATATATTTATTTAGAGTGATTTTTTCAGATCTTGACAGATTATTTCGGTAACGGTATTTTAAGGATAACGCTATTTCAATTATTTCGGTAACGTAATTTTAGCGATAACGCTATTTCAATTATTTCGGTAACGATATTTCAAGGATATTGATATTTTAGTTACATTGGTAACGGTATTTTACGGATAACGATATTTCAATTAATTCGTAACGTTATTTTAGGGATAACGACAGCCAGTTGAAAGGGTTTTAAATCGATAACGTTATTTTAGCGTTATTGCCTGCCATCCCAGTAAAAATCTGATGTTAAGAGCATATTTTAAATATTTTAAGAGAATATTTTTAATATTTTAAGAGCATATTTTAAATATTTTAAAAGCATATTTTTAATATTTTAAGAGAATATTTTTAATATTTTAAGAACATTTTTCTCGGTTTCTATGGCATTTTTTATGGACATAAACCCGATTTTTTAGAGCATTTTTCGGGTTGCCCTGATAATAACATACAAAAAAATGCTATAAATTCTAAAATAACCAAATGTATAATTCAATTATCGTTATTTCAGTTATTGAATTAGCTTGTGGTGAATATGGTCAAGATAAGGTGGATATTTTAAAATCAGCTTCTGAAAATGGAAACTGTTTAACTTGGTTCGAACATCCGGAGAGCTTATTGAAGGCTGAAGATCTAATGCGTAAATATCCTATACCAAAAAAGACGAAAAAACGTTCATTGGAAGATACCAGCTATATGAATCAGTTATCGGTTCTAATGCATCGTGGTTATATTAAAGCTAAACGTGATACAACATTAACACATTTGCGGATTGGTGTTAATGTGTTTGTGGCCATTATTTTGGGTGCTGTTTATGCCGATTCCGGTAAGGAGGGCTCTCGTGTGATAGATAATTATAATTTATTATTTGCTATATTAATTCATCATTCCATGACAACAATGATGTTGACTGTCTTAACATGTAAGTACCAAAGATATTCTAGAGATTTTCTTTTTATGAATTCCGGGATTATGGATTTCTTGTTAACTTTACTTTATTTTGACTTTGGTAAAAAAGTCTCATCCCGGTTAATTTTCTGATTGATTTTCGGAAAAAATCTTAATGATCATCTCTCCGATCAGTCATCTCTTTTGTGCATTACACCAAAGTCTAAATGTCCCATAACTACTGTTAGTTCCAAAGACCGTGTCTGTGCAAATAGTTTGTATCCAAATTATAAAAATTAGAGAAGAGAACATTGTTTTGGACTGTCAAAATCGGACTTAACATCGACGAAGCCAGCCGTTGTTACAATATCTTCATGATAGCTTTCTTGACTTAATTAGAAAAAGTATAAAACTGGATGTCGGTTCAAGACCTTAGTTGCCTTTGGACAAAAAAAGATCCATGAAACTTAATTTTAATTATGACTACAAGATTGTAAAGCTTTTGAATTGATTAAAAAAATCTCAACTTAATAAAAATAATTATTTTATGTAAATAACTTGATCCATATAGGGTTAATTTTTACACTTTTTTGAAAAAAAATACCTACTAATTAAATTTCATGTTCCTTTTTAAATATTTTTTGAGTAGAAGTAAATATAATTGTAGTCTTATAAAATTTAAGTGATATTTTTCCGAAAATTATGATAGATGTTATTCTGTTAATTTCCTAGTGGGTCTTTTTTGGCCAAACATGTAAAAATTAACCCTATATTGGCGAAGTTACAAAAAAAAAATATTTTTATCAAGTTGAGATTTTTTTTTACCAATTTAAAAGCTTTGCAATCTTGTAGTAATAATTAAAATTAAGTTTCATGGGTCTTTTTTGTCCCCGGGCAACTAAGGGTTAACTATTTTTTAAATAACAGTAAAGATAATTATAGTATTTATAAATTTAAGTTATATTTTTCCGCAAATTATGCAAACTTTGGTGAAACATAAAAATTTTGTTCAATTTTTCACAAAAAAAATCATTTTTCAAAAACTGTCCTGAAAAGTCGCTCCAAATACAAACTCGAATTATCATTTTTCCAATTTATTTTTTTTTTCTTTAATAACAATTATTATATTATAAAAATAGCAATCGCCAATTCAAATTAGGCGTAACCTCGGACGTCCTGCGGCACGGGTTAACGTTTTCAAAAAAAAAAAAAAAAATGTATTTCTTCAATTTGGAACCATTTGTTATAAATCTGTGGGATGTAATGACAATTGTGTTCTTAAGGGACGCATGTTTGAATATTTTTCCAGCACTCTTAAATGATTCAAAAATAAATCATAAATTAAATGTCCAATAATGATCATAGTTCACCCCTGATTCAGAAAGACGACACAAGTCGAATTTGCTTCTAGCCATGTATTTTGTTTTTGTACACTGCAACAAAATATATGTACAAGACGGGAATTCTACTTTCTGTCGTCTATCTGAATCAGCGGCTAATAGTCTTTTATGAGTCATAAAACCAAGCCACATTTTTACATTTTCCTTATGATATTACTAATTCCAAATAATCGTCTTTTTTTCCAGTCCCCATTGAAATGAATATTTTGTTAAAGGAGCACTTTAATCGTTGGTATTCTTTGAAAGCGTATTATACATCAATTACTTTACTTGATCTCCCAATATCGGTAAGTTCTATATCTATCTTATATGTATTTATAAAAGAATAACGTTACCGACTCAACATCGCCTAGCCTATACCGCTGGATTTAGGAACTTGAAATTTGGCATGGATTTCTATTTTCCAGTGTAGAAGTCCGCTAAGACGGGATTTTTGAACATTTATACGGGGAGGGCCAAAAAGGTGAAGTCGCCACCTTGGTGGCCTGCCCAAACCCTTTTTGGCTAGAAAGCTGAAATTTTCAATATGTATTTATTTATTCGAATAAAACCTAACTTTTTGGTATAGCACTTTTTGAAATTTTGACCAGAAACGTGGTAAAATAGTGGTTAAAAGGGGGAAAATTCTTCTCCTTGGCGGCCTGGCCAAACCGCTGACGCTAGGAGCTTGAAATTTGATATGACGATTCTTAATCGGGAGTGGATATATGTATAGAGGGTATTTTTGGAAGAGGCAAATAGTGGAAAATTGTTCCACTTGGTGGCCTGGCCAAACCGCTAAATCTAGGAACTTGAAATTTGGTTTGTGGTCTCCATATCCTATATAGACATCCGCATAGGTGGATTTTTATTCGGGGAGGGGCATGTAGGGAAAAAGTCCCTCCCTTTAAGCTCTAGCCAAACCGCTGAAGCTAGGAAGTAATTATATTTGTTAGATTCGTCTTCGCTTAGATGGGATTTTTTGAAACTCATACAGGAGGCACCAAAAGGGCTTTGACGGCCCGCCCATAACGTTTTACCAGAAACTTGTATAAAAGACAAAGTACAGTCTAGTTTACTCCCCCTGTGTTGTTTATAAACTAAACAAAATATAAAAAGGAGAGAAAAACAAAAAACGTGTATCCACCAGAGATGGACCTTGCACATAACAAACAAATTTTCAATTTATTTTTTGATCAATGGTTATAATCTTTAACTTCAAGCTCACATATTAGTTCTCATGTAGTGAGTAAACTAGTTTATATGAATGTTTGATGTTTAGCATGGGATTGTTACCGCTTTCAAAACGTGTTCTGATAATGGGAACCTAGAAAATTACCGAAATAGATCTATCAACACATTCCTGAAAGGGTCAAATAATAAATTTGAAAACAAAAAACTCTATAGATTATTTGTTAGGAGAATATCCTAATAAAGAAATATAGAGTATGGCCTCGAACTTGACTAATTTTCATTTTCATTACAGAAAAATTAAATTTTTAATATGTTCATGAGTTATTTCACAGATATTGAAACGCTTGAAAGAAACGTAGTAAAAATTAAGGCTCAAAAGTAAAAAAGTCTCCCTAAATGGCCAAAAAGCGGAAATAAGAAAATTGAAATTTACAAGCATGTTCCCCGATCCATTCATAAGGGTATTTTTGAAATCTCCAATAATAGCTTGGTTTCAATGGAGTTAAAAGTAGAAAAATTGTGCCACTTATTCACTTTAAATTTGGAACGTAGTCATCCACTTAGACTGGGATTTTTTAAGTTTTACAGAGAGGACCTAAAAGCGAAAGTTTGTCCCTTAACGTCCCTTTTATTAAGGTATCTGCACACATACTGAAGGGAATTTTTGGATATTTGATAAAATCTCGGTATAATTAAGGTTAAAAAGAAAAAAAGTTAAAAAATTTAATAACATATACAAATTTTTTAATCTGAAACATGAAATTAAAAACTCCACTACATAAGGTTAAACAAATTTATTAAAAGAAAAAGTTTTTTTTTGTGTGGAAAATAATTATATATTCCGATATATAAAACTACCGGTAACGAAGTATCGGCCTTATAAGCTCGTATACACATGAGAAATGGAAGCGAAAATTGCTAGAAATAGAGCAAAACTACCTCTGAATACACCAAATTGTTCTGAATAGATCCAATTCTAAATCTTTTATGCTGTATCTCTAGCAATTTTTCTCCCTCTCTCTGTCTCTCTCTCTTTTATAGATGAGACTTTTTAACTAAAACTTGTAATATTTTCTCTTTTCTTCAGATTGTTGGTAGCTTTTTATTTAGTGTAATCATATATCTCTGGAGTTACCAACCAATGGAATGGTTCCGATTTTGGATGTTCTTCGGTATTAGTGTTTTAACGGTATTTGTGGGTCAGAGTTTTGGTTTGATGGTTGGTGCCTGGTTTGATGTGGTGAATGGCACATTTTTAGCCCCAGTCCTGACCATACCCATGATGATGTTTGCTGGTTTTGGTGTAACATTACGCGATATGCCCGCCTATTTAAAATGGGGCAGTCATATATCATATTTGCGTTATGGTTTAGAAGGATTCGTTGGTGCAATTTGGGGTGAAAATCGTGGCACTTTAGAATGTGAAGAGGCACCTTATTGTCATTATCGGTAATTTCGTTAATACGAAAGGAATTCAAAAATAATTTAAAATTTCATTTTCCTTTTCTTTTCTCATCTTTTACAGTTACCCAAGGAAATTTTTAGAAGAAATTACTATGAGTGGAGATCAATTCTGGAATGATATTATTGCCTTGTGTGTAATTGTACTTATATTTAGAATAGCTTCGTTTGTAATACTTAAAGCCAAAATTAAGTCGGTTAAGTAAATTAATGTTTATTTGTTTTTAAATTGTATGTTAACGATATTTTTATATAGTAATTTTTAATGATTTTATGTACTACTTATTTCATTCCATTTTAAGTTAATTTTTTGTGTACTTTAATTAATAATTTTTTTATTTTTGTTTATTAGTCACTATTTTATTTTAAATTGTTTATAATAATTATGCTTATCATAAGTTTAAAATGTGTATTTCGTCATATATTTATCTATGATAATAGAAAAATGACAATAAATGTGTTGTGAGTTAGTTAATATTGTATGTATACATACATATCGTCAAATAAAATGCTTAAGGACGTAACTAACATATTTACTTTTTTTGTTTTACAAGGGAAGCAAAAAACGTCCAAAGATATTTTAACAATATCGTTAAAAAAAAAATGATAGTTTTAATAACAGAACCAAACAATTTTGTGGAGAAATGTAGTTCAATGCAGTACTTCATAATCACTCAAACTCAACCCTACTTCAATAGTGTACAGGGCAACCAAAAAAAAAATGCACGAACATCAACACATTTAAGATTCTAATATTATTTATAAAACCGCTATTTTTATCGTCGAAGTCAAAAATTGTGTGTACACTCGAAAAAATTCTGTAAAGTCAGCAACATTTTTGCAGAAAAATTGCTAATATCAAAAAAATTTTTGCTAATTTAGCACCTTTTTTTGCTGATATTGCTAATATCAACAAAAATGTTGCTTAATTTAGCACCTATTTTGCTGATATTAGCAATTTTTCTGCAATGATCCTCCTAGCCAAAAACGTTGATGATTTTACTGACTTTTTTTTGGGTGTAGGCATATAGTTTAGCCAAATGAATCATAATTATCAATAAAAGCGGGTTTGGAAACTTTGTTAGTTACGCCCTTTTGCATTTCAGGTGACGATATGAATATTAAAAATAAATAATTAACTGATATTTAATTTGGTTTTATTTTGCACACGTTTTTTTTACCGCCATTTATTACTTTTTCTAATTAGGAACAAAGTTTTAAAACGTATCCGACATGTTTTAAATGGCAGAAGTATGAGTCTTGTACAAAAGCGTATGGTGTTAATATGCTTCATTGAGTTTTATTTAAATTTTCGAACATTTTAAATTCTACACTACACGACAAGATTTTTGAGCAGACTTCGACATTAACTCTTTTAAAGTATTTAGTTTTCTTAAACTCCAATCTAAAGTAAAAAATAAAAATTCATCAGATTACCTTTCCAAATTGGGGAACTTTTTATTTTTTTATTTTTTAGTCCCCGACCTAGAGCAAAATACTTCTTTGGTTAATATTTAGGCAGTTTGTACAAAAACGGCAGTTAAACAAAGTGACACTATCAGACAAAATAAAATAAGACAATCAGAATAGTATTCTTAAAGTAAGTACATGTAGGTCATTCGAGTAGTAAACAGTAGTAGTTGCTTTAACACGTTGACTGCCAACTACAAGATAACTAGATTGCGTTCCTTTCTAGGGTGCCAACTGTAGTGTCAGCTGGGGTAAAACAAATTATATTAGGAGTGGCCAGATCGTTTGCGGTGCTGGCATGCCCGCGTTTTAGCTCGGCTAGAGCTCGCCGGTTTTGGGGGTGGTTCTTGCAAACCTCTGGCGTTACCTGACAGCTACAAAAAAATAAAAAAATCATGCCAGTCTAAAAATAAACCAATTAAAGGGTAATGGACCGGAAGCAAACAAAAAAAAAGCTGCACTTAAAAATCACAACACTCTTCCTTTTGCACACTCAAAAATATTTTTATTTGGCTTGGCAGATGTTAGGCCAAGCTGGTTTCCCTCCCACTTGAAATCCATACGGATTTCACCTTGACATCCTTGGCCGTTCCTTGGATGTCCCAGACATAATCACTCCGCAGGCTACTTACCCTTCCCTACTACCACTGCCTTTTTTGCTTAGCACTTCATTTTCATAAATGATAAAACTTTAAAAATTTTCATTTATACATTATAAAAATGCTGGGTTTTATTTAAAAAAAACAAATTTAGATTTAAAATACAAAAAAAAGATAATAAATATCAATATTAAGAAGGCAAAGTGCAAAAGTTAAATTTCATTTAAAAATAATTAAATTTAATATGAAAGAAAATTAACAAGTATATATTCCGGTTTACCAAGCAACATTACTTTAAAAATTTCTTTTTCTTATTACAGATTTTTTAAATTTTATAGAAATATTAAGGAAATTTCCAAATATTTATATTTTTATAAACGCTTTTCGGGTAAGCGGGTTTTCAGTGGCTTCGCCAATAAATAAACTGCCAATGCAGGCTGGTGCAGCTAATCGTTATGTATTTGCAGGTTGTTAAGGTTGGTCCGTCAGTTTTCAGTACAAATGTGGGTGAATCACGTAAGTCTTATAACCTTCCTTCAGGAATTTCTCATTAAAGAGAAATTATAAATTTCACAGTAACTAATTAAATTTTTTCTGCTAATTACAGGGTCACCATCTACCTAATCCACCGTACGTGGGCAATATATCCCTAAAGTTACTTGGATCCCTACAGGCCTGAGCTCACCCCTATAGTTCCGCGCACCCTTTATTAAAAATAACGTAAAAAGGGACTTCGTTTTAACAACAGCTAAGTGGATTCATCTAAATGTTTACCCTTATAAAAATTTAATAATTAATTATAATTTCCTTTATTTTTCTTCCCTCCAGAAGCCGTCCAGTTCGTAATATGTCGTCCTAGTATACCTGTTTTAAGTACGTAACCTCAACAAACCTTGGCACCCCAAGATTGGTAGTGCTATATCCGCTACTCCCACGATGGGTCTGGTCAGAGGTGGTGTTGACTAACAGCTCGACGAACGTGGATTTCGGTTATTTATTTTTACTGCTGGTTTAAAATTTTGTTTCTTTTTTGTTTTTATAAGGCTTAGTGTATACCCATGTACGTACACCAAACTTGCTTTAAATCAAATAAAATTGCCTTGAAAGTTATTTTGCTGCTGTTGTTGTTGTCTTCCTTTGTTTTATTTTTTCTTCTTAGGAGCCACTTGACCGACCTTCAGCAAAATCAAATCCAAAAAGGAAGTTCTTACATCTCCATTTTCCTATCTTTTTTTTTTTCCTCAAAACAAATTGACATTATCATTGTCAAACATAATAAAAATTATCCGCAACTACCCACGGTTGTTTATATTGTGGCTTTTTAGTTTTAATCTTTTACAAAACCTCAACACCTCACCCTCTTGTACCTACACATGACAAACCCAATCATCCTGTGATCCTTCACTGGATCCAGGATGAGAGGGAAACTATTCGCCCTTACTTCCATGTATTGGGTCGATTTGGCCCCAACTTGCCTTTCCAGGGTTATCCCCGTCAAAGGAAAAACGATCTGGCAGCTCTAAATATTACCGCAGTGTAAATACGGCCTTTCCCAAAAACTACCAAAATTTGCGAGTCTGGCAGCACCAAATTGTAAAACATCTGTTCTCATTCATACGGAAGGTAATCAATGAAAAAAAAGAGTGTGTAAAAGTTTAACGTAAAAAAAATAAAAATATCCCGTGGATTTAAAACATCAATTATCCTTGATCCAACGCTGTGGAAACACAAGCGCTCAGAAGACAATCTACGAGGAAAACTACGAAACCATGGTAAGTATAAAAACATTAATCAAATATCTCTTTCCAGCACACATCATCTAATTGGTTCTAGGCCATGTGATGTTCTGAATGAACCGCATATGGCTGAATAGCAATGGCGAGCTAAGCCACTTCCGCTGCCGCTAACATCCAGCGAAAATACAAAAGGTGTAAGCAAAGGTAAGTATTGTAATAATTAATTGATCCAATTTAATCCAAATAATCCTACTTCTCAGATCTTCCGGAAGCCATCCAGGCAAAAACGAAGCACCCGTAAATGCACCGCCCTTTCCAAACATACAACTTTTTAAAACAACAGCAATTTTCAGCCAACTTCCCGCAAGCTGTTTTCCTGCAGGGATATGATGTGGAAGGTTTCAAATAATGACCACCGGCTACTCAAATTCAACACTGCCGGCTTTCCATCAACATAATTATCGGTCGGAAACAGGTAAGTACCTTACAAAAAGTGGACTAAAAAAAAAACAAAAATCATCATAACTCCTAGAGTAAAAAAAAAACAATCTATTCAATAACTAGGGCTCGGAAGTTAATGCATTTATTTTCGTGTTCTATGTACATACAATATGTATTTAACCCTTAAATGCGTACAGTATCTTCAAAGATACAACCATTCAAAAATTACCTACGACTTTATTTTAAGCTTAATCAAAATGAAGACTTCACTAGTGTGTTAAGAACTCTCAAGCGCTCTTTAATAAAATACATTTATAAATAAATATTTAGAATCGTACCTTTTATTAAGCATCAAAGTCAAAAAAATTAAAAACTTCAAAATTAATTAAAACTCAAGAATTGCGCTTTTTATGATATCAAAAAAAGGGCACATGTAATTTTAGATAGTTTAAATAAAAGGCATTAGTGTTAAGAGGCAAATATAAGCTTTTGAATGATATATCTTTTTTGTTCCTAAGTCACTCCGTTTTTGTGTAACGGGCAATTTAAAATTTTGAAAATTTTGGATTTTTGCTTATAAAAAGCGTAAAAAAAAAAAAAAAAATATTTGAAAAATCTTGGTACGCAGTTGTTTTTTAATTGGCATTTCATATCATAAAAACACAATTTTATTCAAATCGAAGCTGTTGAGCATTTAAGGGTTAAAGCAGGCCGTAGAAAACGTTCTATTGCTTTGTTTGTATCAAAAATAAATTTCAAAGGAATTTAACGTGTTTCTATAACCTAATAGAAAATATTCAACTAAAAAAAAACACATATTTCAAATTCAAAATATCCCTCTCATTGAAAATCAAAAATATCTTTGTATAAAAATACCAATGTTGAAGAACTTATTTTCAAAAATATATATTTTTTTATCAAAAAAAACTTTTCAAAACGTTTTTTCCTTTTCCATCTTCTGTTTAGTTTTAAGACTATAAATACAGAAACTATTGTGGAAATTTTTTTTAAAACTTATTCAAAGAACTGTTTAATTTGCATTTTTTTTGTAGAGGTTGTTTTTCTATTTAATTTAACAAAAAAATATTGCAAAAAAAAAAAAAAAAAATTGCAAACATTATTTTACAAATTTGTGTGTTTGCGGCATTTAAACCATAGATTATATTTGAAAATTCAATTTGTAGGAACGATGGTAGATAAAAAGTTTTTAAATTTAATTGTTTCATATTAAAATTTCCTTTTTGAGCTTTTGATTTGAGAAATGGTCCTATAACATTTTATTAGATTTTAATTCGATAAATCTCATAACAATGAATACAAATCTACCCGAGTTTGTACTGATCTGATTAGATTCAGTTAAATTTTATTTGGTACCATTAGACACCATTATATAAAGTTAGACCAACTTTAATCCAAATGTATTTATATAAAAAAAGGAAACCTCAAGTTGCATGAGAAATACAATTGCAGGAATTACCAAAAATAATTAATTCAAATCCTAAACCTAATTAAAAAGCTTAATTATATTAAGACTTTTAACAAATCTTCCCCGAGTTTCTCCCTACATTAATGGGTATTTAACTTCATTTGTCCCTGAGAAAATTTATTATAAAATCTCAACAGATTTACTAATATGAATTCAAAAGAAAACTTAGACTACGAATACTTTATAAACAAACTTCAAAATTCTCCTGAATCCAAATGAAAAATTTCAGACTTGAAATTTAAATTATTTAAATTCATCTTTTAAATAATTAATAACCAGAACCTATATTATACTACTTAGCTTCTAAAAATTCAAAAACACTTAACTAATTTTATCGATTTCCCTAGGTTCACCATACAAAATCAACAATGACCTTCAAGGAACACCAACAACACAATATCAACAAATGGAAAACTTTCGGTAAGTTTTAAATCTAAGATATGTATACAAGTAGAGTATTTAACAAAAAAAAAATAGTTTATATTAGAATTTAAGTGGCATATTTTACAAATTGACCAAAAAAAATAATATGGAAAATTGCTACATCCATTGCAATTACCCAATTTAAAAAAAAAAATTTTTTTTATTAATGTTCTACAACAAATCTCGGCCCCGATCGGAAATTCAAAACTTAATTCTCTTGACACACCAGTCAGCGAAATTCATGTCGACGTAATGAGCCAACCATATGCTTTTGCAGAAGACATTGGTTGTTTAATTCTTTACTTTTGTTTCAACTCGCTGTAATTACGGGCTCAGAATTACGTTACTGTAGCAGTGACTAACGACTCCCAGTCCTTAATGGCATAGTTCCCCAGGATGTTAGTTGTCGGCAACGGCGATTTGTACGGAGTTGCACATGTTACAGTGACAGTTACAAAATGTAACTTGCTTAGAAACGTTGGCTTATTAGTTGAACAAAACACTGAATTACTCATTACCAAAGACTTATGAATTCACTGGCTGGTAGGATTAAGAGAAAAGGAAGCGAATTCCTTTCTTGGTCTCGATATAAAAAACTTAAGTGGAAAATTAATAAAAACAAAAATTATATGAATTTAGATTATTTACGCGTAGATTATTGTATTTAATTAAATTACAAAAAAACTATTTATTTACTAACTTTTTGATTTAAAAATGAAAATATAGAATTTCGGGTTGGATAAAAAAAATTGTTGACGCGACGTTTATTTTAATTTCCAAAAAAAAAAATTAAATCAACAGGAAAAAAAAAATAAAATCGGGTTTAACGTTATAGCCTATTGTTTTAGGTCTTTTCCATGAAAAATACCTAACGATTTGCCCTGCAAATCTTCCACCTCGTAAAGGCTGTTGCCGATCGGTCGGACTATACGGCATTTTAAAAATTTCCTAGCCAGTTTTGCGTTAAAGGCGTTTTTAAAATCGCTTTGCTGAAAATTTCGGCGATAGACTTCTTGACCCGGAACAAATTTCACTTTTCGGCACCGAGTATTATAAGTCTTTTCGTTTCGCACGTACGCTTTGTGTAGATTTTCACGGATCTTTTGCCGTACCAGATCCATTTTTACCGACTTTGGTATAATGTTAAGTTCCGAATCTTCTAAATTACTTAGTTTTCGAGCAATTTTATAAAAGTTAGCATGACCGACCATATTCATAC
Source organism: Delia radicum (assembly GCA_021234595.1). Classification (NCBI taxonomy): domain Eukaryota; kingdom Metazoa; phylum Arthropoda; class Insecta; order Diptera; family Anthomyiidae; genus Delia; species Delia radicum. The sequence continues at coordinate 192,221,098 of CM037854.1, forward strand.
CGAACAACGCGAAATAAGGCGTAACACCGATCGAACTGTGAACTGACGACCTTAACGAAAATTCAATTTCAGACAAATACTTGTCCCATTCAGTATGATCATCTTGTAGATAAGATCGTAATGCTGACAAAATAGATTGATTGACCCGTTCTGACGCATTTGCCTGTGGCGAGTGCGTAGCGGTCCTGACGTGTTTCATCCCGAAACTTTTAACAAAATCCTCAAATTCCTTACTGATAAATTGTTTACCATTATCGGACACAATTGATTCGGGTGTACCAAATTTATGACACACTTCTGATATTAAAAATTTAACAACGTTTTTACTGTTGGCTTTTGGCATTGCCTTTAACAAAACAAATTTTGTTAAATTGTCCAAAACAATAAAAATAAAACAATTTCCGGTTTTTGATCGAGGGTACGGACCCAAAAAATCTATAAAAATACGCTGAAACGGACGTTCAACTTGCGTTTCAGCTCCCATAGGCGGGCGTAGTGTACTATTTGCGGGTTTTGTCTCTTTACAGACTTGACAGTTTTTTATAAAATTTCGAATTTGTGAATTTTGGTTTGGCCAATAAAAATACTCGCGTATTCTGCGTAACGTTTTTGAAAAACCACCGTGCGAAACCTGAGGCGGGTTATGAGCTGCCTCTATGATACTTTGAGTCAAATCGAGCGGTACCCAGAGTTTCCACGAAAAATCTTCGTTTACGGTTATTCCATCGTACGGAATCACCCTTTTGTATACAAAACCGTCGACAACCTTGAGATCAGGTAACTGCTCGGAGTTTCCTTCAATCGTGGCAATAAGTTCTTTATAATTTTCCGACTTAAAAGCCTCTGAATTTAAATCAATTAATTTGCAAACGTCCGCGGTGATTTCTTCCATTTCGTAGCGCGATAGGGTATCGGGAACAACATTCTGTTTACCCTGCCTATGTTCAATGGTAAAATTATAAGCCTGTAAATGGAGACTCCATCTGGCCAAACGACCGCTGAGGTCTTTATGAGACATCAGCCACTTTAGACTGCTGTGGTCTGTTATTACGGAAAACGGCATTAGTTCTATATAGGGCCTAAACTTCTTAATCGCCATGACCACCGCCAGACATTCTCGTTCAGTGACAGAGTAATTTTTCTGCGCCGATGTTAATTTGTGCGAAAAATAGGCTATTGGGTGTTCGCCATCCGAATCATCTTTCTGAAAAAAGCACTGCCCCAATGCCAATATCGGACGCGTCACACTGAACATAAAAATGTCTGGAGAAGTCAGGATGATTAAGAACTGGACTAGTAACGAGAGCGTTTTTGAGACGATCAAAAGCGGCTTTAGCTTCATCCGAAAACATAAACGTTTTGGCCTTCTTCAGAGTTTCAAAAATCGGTGCTGCAATGGTGGCATAATCGGGTATAAACCTCCTATACCAACCAGTTGCCCCCATGAAACTCCGAACTTGTTTAGCGGTTTTCGGATATGAGAAACGAGTAATCGTCTCCACCTTAGCCGGATCAGCTTTTAATTTGCCCCCGCCAACTATATAGCCGAGATATCGTAACTCTTTAAAACAAAATTTGGATTTAGCTACGTTAATGGTTAAACCCGCTTTCGTCAAACAATCAGACACTCGATCTAACAACTCCAAATGCGTGCTAAAATCTGGCGAGACTATCAAAAGATCGTCTAGATAGACAAAAACTCGATCACGAAGTGCTGCTGGAACCACTTTATCCATTAACCGGCATAACCTTTGAGCAGCATTGCACAGCCCAAAAGGCATGACCGTATACTGGTAAAGAGGTCTTCCTGGCACCGTGAATGCAGTTTTCTCCCGACTAGACTGATCCAATGGTATCTGCCAGAATGCATCTTTTAGATCAACACTAGAAATGAAAAATGTGTCCCCTAACCGACTGAGCAAACCTTCAATGTGCGGCAGAGGGTAGGCGTCCTTGACCGTCAGCGCATTGAGCTTTCGAGCGTCCAGACACAAACGATTTTTTTCGCCCTTGCGGACTAAAGTCACCGGGTGACTCCAAGGACTTTCGCTAAGCTCAATAACACCTAGGTCAAGCATCCTATCAAGCTCTGCGAACATTAACTTTTGTACAGCTGGTGAGACGGGATAATGACGATCTTTCACCGGAGTTGCGTCACGAGTATCAATTGTGTGCATTTCTAAACCGGTTTTACCTAGACCTAACTTAGTGTAGCACGGAAATTTTGAAACCACCTGGTCTAACTGGTGTTTTGTTGTGATGAAAGAGCGTGAGTTTTGATATCGTCGGCTTTATCTGTCTCCTCACAAAGACTAATACTATTAGTGGTTACACTTTCTACGGAGGCAATTAATTTAAAAAGCTTCATGAAATCGTAACCCAAATACAACTCGCGTTTCAGAGTAGGCACTAGATAGAACGTGATATTATGCGTCGCTCTATTAAACGTAATATCAGCGCGAACGCGACCGATCAGGTGATGCACGGTATCATCTGCGGTACTAATGCTCGAATAAAAATTAAACACGTTTAGACTGGCCTTTTTCACAAAATCTAGACAGTTTTTGCCCAGTATGGTCACGTCGGCACCACTGTCTAGTAGACCCTCAATTTCAACCCCGTTAATATTTACTCGCGTGTATAACCGATTATCGGACCCTTCAAACAAAACCGTCTCAGCTATTGAATGCCTAATTTTTTTCCTCAACCGGTACCGTTCCCTGGCCTTTTCAATTTTCTTTGACACTTTACCAAAATTCTTAATTTCGCTTCTTCATAGTCCTTGATTCGAACATGAAGCGGTTTAAGCTGCCTGAGCTTTGGTTCTACAACTAACTTTAAATTTACTCTACTAGTATTTTTTAAAATTGAAATATTTTTACTTCCAGTTCCCATTTGTTGATTTGTAACTGGGTCTAAACTTCGGTCGACCTCATCTCCCCAGTTCGAGACGGGCTCCGCAACCTGTTTCCCTGACATTTAGGGCATTTTGGTGCAACCACACCATCCCTACCACACCTGAAACAAAATTGCCTAGTCAAAGGTTCAGGACAATCGACGAAGCTATGGCCAACTGCCTTGCAGTTCCAGCAAGTATAATGACTTGTAGACCGAATACCATTAACCTCAAAATCTACCAGTGCTGCTGCTTCTACTTCTTCATACGCCAGTTCACTCACTCGATGATTTGTATTTGGACGTTGCTGGTACAACTGTCGCTGATTTGCCAGCAAATTTTCAGCACGCTTCACTTCACGGCAAAAATCTAATAAAGTCCGCACCTGCACAGAAAACATAATCTGGGCCAACGACGGTTTCAAGTTGCCTCTCATAATTTCTACGAGTTGCCCCTCTTCATATGGAGAATCTTGTTGGTTTCGCAACTTCATGACGGCGTTGTAAAATTCTTCAAACGACTCCTGCGGCAGTTGACGGCGGTTTAAAATTTGCATTTGCAGCTGGTACTCTTTTTCAAATCTTCGATATTTTGTTAGGAGCGCTTTTTCCAAATCACTCCAGGTTTGAACACGTACCAGTTTTCGGTGATCCCAGTACCAATCACGTGCTGGTCCTTCTAATAAAATATGAAAATCACGAAGTACTTCTTCGTCAGTACAACTGTAGTCCTGTTTTAGCACCCCAACTCGAAAAATAAATTCTTGGACGTTCATAGTTCTGTTGGTTCCATCAAATCGAAGATTCCATTTTTCTAATTTTCGGCTCAACGGTTCAAAACTTTGTCTAGGCATTGGCCTAGAAAAATTTTGAATTTGTTGTGGGTGAAAACCGGGTGCTGTATACACCTCTTGTCGCTGACGAGAACTTTCTGGTTGTGAAATAATCGGCGGTTGTTGTTGTTGATTATAACCATTTTGTTGCTGTGGCAGTTGTGACTGAACTTGAAGTTGCTGATACATACGATCTTGATTATACGGTTGGTTAGGCTGTTGTTGTACCGATTGTAGATTTTGTGGAAATAAACTTTGCTCGTAAGGCTGTTGGTATTGTTGTTGTAAGGTATGCGGATATTGTTGCTGCAAGGGTTGTTGCTCAAATTGTATCAATGGCTGTTGCAAATGTTGATCTGCGCTTAAATTCACAGATTGTGCTGCTGCAGCTGGAGCTATAAAGCGTGATGCCGGAGTCAATGTTGGAAGTTGCTGTAACCCCGTTGACATTTGCACAGCTGGTGGTTGACCAATATTAAAAGGTTGCATATTTGTATGAACTTGAGATGACAAATGAGCTTGTGAATAAATAGGCTGTGTAAAATCATGCGACTGCGTTGGTGCAGGCATTTGGTTATTGTTGAAATTTTGTCGATTTGTTGCACTGTTTTGGGAGTTATTTAGGTTATCCCCTAATGCCGGACTTATCAAAGGTGTATGCTCAGCAGGTTGAATATTTAAAGCTTGTTTAATTTCATTAATGGCTAGCTGAATCTTCTCGTCAACGTCTCGCATTAACTGTGCCTGAGACAGCCCAATTGTTGCGTTTACCATCTGCAAAATGTTTGTAGCACCGGTGCCAAATTGAACCCCAGCTTGCGCCTCACGAAATTCGCGACGAATATTTTGCGCCGTATTGCTTTGGTAATGTGGCGAAACGACAGTATTGTTAGGATCGTCAGAGGAACAATCAAGGAGTGAATTTTCCAAGCTTGACGACTGCGTTGTCACCGTGTTAGCCGCTGAAGTTGCAGTCGAAGTCACTGGCAGACTTTCTGTAGCGATGGTATTCGTGCTACAAGTTGTAACTGCTGGCGGATCCATATTGACGGCCTACAAGTTTCAACTTTACCAAGTAAATCCAAAAAAAACAAATCGAAAAAAACCAATTTAAAAAACAAACGTCTGTCCCTCAAAAAGGTAGATATTAAAAAAAATAAAAAAAATTTTAATTACGATATACAACTAATAAAAATGTATTTCCACCCAATTCCAGGTAAAAAAAACGCAATAACCAAAAAACTATTTTCGCCCTAGAGGAAAGTGAACACAATTCCGCTCTATGGCAAAAAAAACGAATTATAATAATAAAAATTATAAAATAATAAGAAAAAAAATTTAATAAAACAAAAAGCCGTAATAAAATATATATAAAATTCGGAAATGTGTAAACGCCAAACAAAATGTATATAATTTTGTTCGGTTTTTGGAAAAACCAAAAATATTAAAAAACGGAATATATAATATTCATACGTGGTAGCAGTTCGGGAAAAATAAGAGCTTGCGGAGTAAAAGGTATGTATTTTAAAATATTTTGAGTGTACATATAATAATTATAAAATTTTTAATCTGTTTTTCAGAAGTTCGTGTGTATAATGTTCAAAAATTTAAAAGATGAAATATGGAAATAGTTGTATTTGAAAACAACAAAATAAATAGCGCTGCAACTAAGGAGTCTGGCATTTTGCCAGTAAATCCATGGACTCGCGACTACTCTATTATGCAGTCTGTTTAACAATCGAGAAAAATCTCAAATATTAAAATTGTAAGTATTTATACTTAATAAAACTTTAGCAACTATCTTTGGGCTATTTTGTTACAATAAAAAAAAAAATGAAAATTGGTCTCACCTTTTTATATGACTTGCAGCAGATAAAAATATATTATTAGTTGATAACTACAAATTCTTTATGTCTCAAGTCAATATAAAAAAGTAGAGAAAAAAAATAGTAAAAATTTAGACCATTACAAACCCAATCATGCAGCAACGCGATTCAGGCTACTAAACACCAAAAACCGGGACTTACGTGACCGGGAATGTCGTAAATCCAAAGATTTATAAAAAAATAAAAAACAACTGAAACTAATAAACGAAACATTTTCCTGTCTTCCTTTGCACGAACGAAAGCATTTACCCGTAATTACGTGTACGACTAAGACTTCGTACGTGGCAAAGAAAAACAAAAAAAAATCATCATTGAAAAAAAAAGAAAATGTCCTTTTCAGTAAAATGTCGCAACGCGTTAAGGATTCTTTAATTACCTAACGGGACTTACATTTTAACTTCAAAGAAAACAAAATCTTCTTCTTAAAAAACAAAAAACTTTGAATAATAAAAAAAAAAATTTTAAAATTGACGACTGCTTCGGGTCCCACGTTATGGGCGCCATTCTGTAGTGTCAGCTGGGGTAAAACAAATTATATTAGGAGTGGCCAGATCGTTTGCGGTGCTGGCATGCCCGCGTTTTAGCTCGGCTAGAGCTCGCCGGTTTTGGGGGTGGTTCTTGCAAACCTCTGGCGTTACCTGACAGCTACAAAAAAATAAAAAAATCATGCCAGTCTAAAATAAACCAATTAAAGGGTAATGGACCGGAAGCAAACAAAAAAAAGCTGCACTTAAAAATCACAACACTCTTCCTTTTGCACACTCAAAAATATTTTTATTTGGCTTGGCAGATGTTAGGCCAAGCTGGTTTCCCTCCCACTTGAAATCCATACGGATTTCACCTTGACATCCTTGGCCGTTCCTTGGATGTCCCAGACATAATCACTCCGCAGGCTACTTACCCTTCCCTACTACCACTGCCTTTTTTGCTTAGCACTTCATTTTCATAAATGATAAAACTTTAAAAATTTTCATTTATACATTATAAAAATGCTGGGTTTTATTTAAAAAAAACAAATTTAGATTTAAAATACAAAAAAAAGATAATAAATATCAATATTAAGAAGGCAAAGTGCAAAAGTTAAATTTCATTTAAAAATAATTAAATTTAATATGAAAGAAAATTAACAAGTATATATTCCGGTTTACCAAGCAACATTACTTTAAAAATTTCTTTTTCTTATTACAGATTTTTTAAATTTTATAGAAATATTAAGGAAATTTCCAAATATTTATATTTTTATAAACGCTTTTCGGGTAAGCGGGTTTTCAGTGGCTTCGCCAATAAATAAACTGCCAATGCAGGCTGGTGCAGCTAATCGTTATGTATTTGCAGGTTGTTAAGGTTGGTCCGTCAGTTTTCAGTACAAATGTGGGTGAATCACGTAAGTCTTATAACCTTCCTTCAGGAATTTCTCATTAAAGAGAAATTATAAATTTCACAGTAACTAATTAAATTTTTTCTGCTAATTACAGGGTCACCATCTACCTAATCCACCGTACGTGGGCAATATATCCCTAAAGTTACTTGGATCCCTACAGGCCTGAGCTCACCCCTATAGTTCCGCGCACCCTTTATTAAAAATAACGTAAAAAGGGACTTCGTTTTAACAACAGCTAAGTGGATTCATCTAAATGTTTACCCTTATAAAAATTTAATAATTAATTATAATTTCCTTTATTTTTCTTCCCTCCAGAAGCCGTCCAGTTCGTAATATGTCGTCCTAGTATACCTGTTTTAAGTACGTAACCTCAACAAACCTTGGCACCCCAAGATTGGTAGTGCTATATCCGCTACTCCCACGATGGGTCTGGTCAGAGGTGGTGTTGACTAACAGCTCGACGAACGTGGATTTCGGTTATTTATTTTTACTGCTGGTTTAAAATTTTGTTTCTTTTTTGTTTTTATAAGGCTTAGTGTATACCCATGTACGTACACCAAACTTGCTTTAAATCAAATAAAATTGCCTTGAAAGTTATTTTGCTGCTGTTGTTGTTGTCTTCCTTTGTTTTATTTTTTCTTCTTAGGAGCCACTTGACCGACCTTCAGCAAAATCAAATCCAAAAAGGAAGTTCTTACATCTCCATTTTCCTATCTTTTTTTTTTTCCTCAAAACAAATTGACATTATCATTGTCAAACATAATAAAAATTATCCGCAACTACCCACGGTTGTTTATATTGTGGCTTTTTAGTTTTAATCTTTTACAAAACCTCAACACCTCACCCTCTTGTACCTACACATGACACAACTACGAGTTATCTCGTACTCACTAAACCTGCAATTTTTGTGTAGCTACGAATAAAACCGCATTATATCAGTGCTAGTATCGGTAAATGTCTTCTGGGAAAAGTACAAAAAGTCAATGGAAAAATTCATTCAATATAATGGAAAAATTAACTCAAATACAAGAAATAAAGTAATATTTTATTGTTTGTGGAAGTTCTTAAAACACTTTTCCACACAAAGGGCTGGCTTCTTTTCACAGGCTGGATAGAAGTAACGCGTTTCTCGGCGTTTTTTTTGCTTGGGTACGTACGAATTAACTCGTAGTTGTCTTCTGCGTAGCGATTTCTGTCACAGAAGCCAACTACGAGATAATTCGTAGGTCCCTTTTTCTCCTAAAAAAACATAATTTTTGCTTTTTGATGATACACTTAGAATACTATGTAGGTAGAGACCACTGCAATTGTAGTTGAAAACAAATGAAATTTCACTTAAAGAAAGGACGACTAACATTACAGTAAATTCAACTAACATTGTCATTTGTTTTTTAATGTTCAAAAAATAACTAACAATTGTAGTAAAAATGAACCACATGGTAGTAAAAAATAAACAAACATTTATTTTTTTTTATTTCTTTAAATAACAAAAAACAACTGTAAAAAATTAATGTAAAATCATAAAACAGTCATTTGATGTGGGTTGTTTATTAAATGAACTACAAGGTTAGTAAAAAATTTAATTTGTTCTACAAATGACTGACATTTACATTAAAAATAAAGAAACGGTATTACAACCCAAACAACTACATATTTTTAAAGCAGAAATGGAGTTTTTAGTAAAATAATGTGTAAAAATCAAATTTTCCTTTTTGGCCAGTTTTCTGAAAATTGCCGTGGCAGTCAACGTGTTAACTGCTATTGTAGTAACTTTTCTATAAGAAAATTAAAAACGACTAATTTAGACAATCATTACAAAATATAACTAACCAAAATTACTGGCAATTCGATTCGAAAAGAAATTCGATTTGAACAGAATTTTCACATTGAAAATAAAGTAATAAAAAGTACTTTTTAATGGGTGAAAATGTTAAAAAAGTGTAGACAATGATCTGGTATATGTGAAAAATGAAAAAAAGTTGGACTTTTAAGTATGGATATAATTTTACAAGAGTTTTAATATTTCCGAACACGAACAAAAAATTTCGAATCGAATTACATAATAACCCCCCGGTACAGTTGCTTTGAGTAGTTATTTTAGTATTTTAATAAACAACTACCAAAACTGTCGTTTTGTAGTAAACAGTTAATTTTGGTTAGTTATTTAAAAATAGAAGATTGTGTGGAGTTTATAAAAATTCTCGTTTAGTTTATATTTGTTATTATTGATATGTTCATAGTTTGCAAATAATAATTAGAAAATTTCATTTCATCTCAGAATTTTGACTTTGCGATTTAAATACGAAATACAAAATTTTATTGTAGTTAAAAGAAAAAAAATATTTTTTTTATTAAAAAATATTTTTAAAATACCGAAAAAATAACTGTTAAAAACAGTAGTTTTTACAACTTAAGTAGTCGTTTTATGTTCATTGTTTTATTTTTCTCGATTTTATGGTTTATTCATTCATTTCAGGTTAGTTGTTTTTTGCCGCTTCGAGAGTCGTTTTTACTACAGTTGTTATATCCATAGTTAAAAATGAATACATGGTTAGTAATTTTTATGACAACTACAGTCATCGTCATTTTTGCTAAATTCTAGTCATTTTTAACTGTCATTTTTAGGCATTTCTACCTTCTTATTTTCCTGATGTATAGATTTTAAATGTGGTATCCGTTTTAGTACACAGCGCCTTTTTCTCAGAGGGCGTGAGATTTAAAATAAAATGCTGTTAATATTTAAAATTTTTGAAAATTCATCTACAGATTAGAAAATTTTGATTAAATCTGAAAATGTGGTATGAATGAAATCAAGCCAATAAAAAAGTCTTTTGAACAAAGTACAGATTATTTTTATCGGACCGCAGAACCCACAACTAACGGATCTGAAACACATAATAGTTTTAACTTAAAAACTGCACTCAGGAAATCAAGAAGGTTTAAATGACTAAAAAAAAAGTTAAAATGACTACAAATGTAGTAAAATAGGCAATGACTGTATTTGCCATAAAAATTACTAACCATGTTGTCAACAAATCTTTTAAATTACCAACGTTATGCCAACGTTGGCAAGTTCGCTCAAACCAACGGTTGGCAACTGTTATCAATCAGGTAACAGGACAATATAGAGTTCGATAAATCGACTTTCGATTAATCGACTTTTTGGAAGTCGACTTTCTTCTGATGAAAAAGTCGAAAATTCGACTTTCTTCTAATGAAAAAGTCAAAAAGTCGACTTTTGCTTTCGACTTTTTTATTTGTCGTATTTTTATGGCTCAATAGTAAATTAAATATTATTCGATAAGACAATAGACAAACATAAAGCCACTCTAAAAAAAATTGTTACATATGACAAAAGTGAGCGAATAAAGCGCAAAATAAGGTCAAATGCAACAAAATGGTCCGATTTGGATTTTATGCGCCCAATCGTAAAAAACTATTTTTAAAAATAAATTGTCTAGTCACCCATTTCACTGCACGGTGAGCATGAGTACACTAAAGTAAAATACCTCAAGCGTAAAAATTCATTAACAGCTTTAAATTTCATTAAATATGGGCAGATTTGAATGGTTGTAGACTTTTTTCAAGCTGCTTGATGAGATTAGTCTTATATGTAGTCTAAATATTATTTGTTCGCTGACATTAAAATTTAAATGTTTGGGAATAACTTTTGGGTTTTTGGAAAAACTGCAATTTTTAATAGTGAAATGTTAAAAATGCCAAAAACTATTTCTTTCAAAATTTGTTTTATCATTATATTCAAGTTCATTATAATTACCAATACAACATAAATTCTACGTTAAGATGGCAATTAATTGACCCCAAAACAATTTAAAAACTAACAAGGAAAGTATCCCCACCCGAACTCGCAGATTTTAATGAACTTTGGATAACAAAAGGGACACGCATTTTTTTTTAGCTGCCCCATCTCACGTTTAAGGGTTAAACAGTAGAGTTAAAAATTCATTTGTTTTTTAAGAAAACTTAGCTTTACTGTACGAAAACTAGATTTATTTGTACGCAGCGTTAAAGTACTCAAAAAAAAAAAATTCATACCCATATTGCCTATATAGTGGATCCAGAGTTGCCACATTTTTTAATTATTTGAAATAAAGGCTCTTCGTTAATAGTCGCGTAAAAACCAAACGGTTTCGAATTAAATTACATAGGCATTACTATACATTACTTTTAGCTCAATACAACTAAAATTGCCTTATAAAACGCCAGATTTAATGTTACTCAAAACACATTTTTTGAATAACAAAAATACTTGAAAATCTTTAGACATAATTTATACACCAAATGTGCCTTGAAGAGAGCTTTCATTTGAAAGTAAATTTGTCTATAGTTACTTTTATAGAACGAAATAAATCGAAAAAAAAAACGTAAAACATAAGATTGGGCAGCTAAAAAAAAAACACGCGTCCCTTATATTTTTATTCTCTACAACATATCCGACGTTCATTGAGATCTTCCGGTCTGGGACGGCATACATTCCTTGTAAGTTTTTTTTTCTAGCAAATTAGAAATTCTTAATACAAAATGTCGATTAATCGACTTTTACTTGGCAAAACGTCGAAATGGGGAATGGAAATTCACCCCCCCCCCCCTAAAATTATATGTTTCAATACAAAAATGTAAAAAAAATCAAAACCTTTCCTTGGATCAGCGCCTGATATAGAGATTTTTTATATAGCACGACTTTTTGCTTTTATTTAAAGAAATTCCATAAATTAAACACAAGCATACAAGATTTTGGCACAGACTCATAATAATGCTTTTCAAAGTATTATGGCCTCCCAAATACGAAACTGAAGCAAAAAACTTTAATGGCTCGATGTTATGAATAGCTTATGTAGTATAAACAATAAATTTAAAAATGTTGACATATTTTTCAAATATAAGTGAATCTACTTAATGAATTTGGAGAATTGTCACGCCTATCTAGTTTAGCTAAATATCATCAAACTTTACGTAAAGTTGTATAAAACAAACTTTAGAACTTGTTTTTTATTTGATAAAATTGTTATCAAAACTTTTATTTAAAAAATGGATTATTATGTAATTCGATTCGAAAAGAAATTCTATTCGAACAGAATTTTCACTTTGAAAATAAAGTAATAAAAAATACTTCTTAATGGGTAAACATTTTGAAAACGTGATGACAATGATCTAGTAAATGCGAAAAGTAAAAAAATGTTGGACTTTTAAGTACGGATATCATCTTACAAGTATTTTAAAATTTCCGAATTCGAACAAAATTTTTCGAATCGAATTACATAATAACCCCCAGGCCATTTGAAATATTAAAATATTTACAGAGATAGTGCAAAATTATTTTTTTTATTTCCAGGAGTGTATTTGTCGAGGTTTTCATAACTATAATAAAGTTTACTGTTTAAAGTTTAAATGTGTCCAAATTTTTTTTTACGAAATTTAAGTCCACGAAGACGTAAGACCCAGCACGTCCAAAGCCGTCGTGGAACCTGTGCCTAAGGTTGCAAAGGTTAGCGAAGTAGCTAAACGCCATTTGAGCGTGGCACTTCTAGACATGAGCAATCCTTACGGTCAAATGTCCAATGATCGGTGGGATACAGTTGAGTCCCTAATCTTTGGGGAGATCGTCGCAAAGATGGAAGCTGAACCAGATCAACCGATGCCTTCATTCGATGGAGCGGGTTGGTTTAATGGAGTAAAGCTCATTAAGTGCAAGGACGATGTGACGTTGGGATGGGTGAAGAAAGTGGTTCCGAGACTCAAAGGCCTGTGGAAAGATGCGCAACTTAAGATTGTGGATCGATCCAATATCCCCGAAATCCCAAAGGCAAAAGTAAAAATTCCGCGCATTGTAAAGCCGGACGTAACCCTACGCCTTCTACAGAGCCAAAACCCTGACATTCCGACTAGAGAGTGGAAGGTTTTGCATGTCGATAAAGGCAGCAAGGATGGTCAAAATTACATACTGCAGATAACAAAGGAGGCTGAGGACCTATTGTATCCGCGGTATGGTAAAATGTCATGGGGCGTGGGTAGTGTGTTTCTGAAACTCAAGAAACGACATCTGAGAGACGCAAACCCCAACACCTTAGAGGCCGATGAAGTGGAACGGGATTTAGCCGCTGCCACCGCTGCCGCAGCTGGACTTATTTTGGGTGAAACAGCCGCTGAAGCTGAGCCCCGGCGGGAGATCTTGGTTGATAATGCTAAAGATCCTGCAAATAAACCTCCAGCACAGTAAAATGGCTTCGGTCGAACTCCTTCTTGTTCTAGAGGAGGGTCGCTACGACGTAGCCTTGATTCAGGAGCCCTGGATCTCTACGGGAAATCAGGTATCTGGGTTAAGGTCACGTGCCTTTTATACATACTTCCCAAAAGTTCACCGATGATCTCACGGTAGTGGCAATAGAAAATGGCAAAGATGATAATATACTCTTTGCATCTTCTTATATGCCACATGGTAAAGATGCCCCTCCAGCTGAACTTCAGAGACTTGTCGTAGAAACTTGTGCCAAGAAGCAAACTCTGGTGGTGGGCACTGACGCGAACTCACACCACACAATATGGGGCGGTAAGGATATCAACGCTAGAGGTGAGTCTCTTATTAGCTTTATATTACAAACTAACCTACAGATTGCTAACAGGGGTGAGGCACCGACTTATATAGGGCCCACCTCTAGAAATGTTCTTGATTTGACACTGTATATGGGTGAAAGAGTGGGGGTGGAGGAGTGGAAGGTATTATCACGTCCCTCCTTCTCTGATCACTGTTACATCTCTTTTAACGTGTGTTTTAATACACCGGACAGTAGGGTATTTAGGAATCCTAGAAGAACTGACTGGTCCAAATACTCTTCTCTACTGGTCAGGGGACTAAGCCAACCGCGGACGTTAAACAGTCCGGGTGAGGTAGACTCTGCGGTGGACGATTTGGTGACGAAAGTTGTAGGTTCCTATGAGGCATCATGTCCTCTTACACGGACCAGGCGTAAGTCCAAACCTCCCTGGTGGAACAGGGATTTGGACTGTCAAAGACGCGAACTCCGTGAGCTCTTTAAATTGGCGAAAGGTGCGGACCAATTAGAGTGCTGGGGGGAATACAGAGATGCACTGAGATCTTACAAGCGTGACATACGTAGGGCTAAGCGAAGCTCATGGCGAGACTTCTGCGGCAACATCGAAGGGTTTGGGGAGACCACCAGACTAAGGAAGATGCTTGCTAGAGATCCGTCTATGCCAAGCACTATATGTACGGAGAATGGGGAGTGGACTGGAGGTAGCGGGGAGACTCTGAATGTACTGTTAGATACTCACTTTCCGGGCTGCACTGACCTGTCTACCCTTGTTGAACCGGATATCTATTCGGAGAATACTGATGACGGCTTGATCACCCGGGAAAGGGTCAAATGGGCTGTCGACTCTTTTCAACCATATAAGTCACCTGGGCCGGACGGTATATTTCCGGCCTTGCTGCGTTATGGTGGCCACTGTTTGGTATCGTGGCTGGCCGAAATTTTCAGGGGTTGTCTGAGACTTGGATATGTGCCTGTATCCTGGAGGACAGCAAATGTTTTATTTTTACCGAAATCGAGTAAAAGCAATCACTTGTATCCAAAGGATTATAGGCCAATTAGCCTTACCTCATTCCTCCTGAAGACTTTGGAGAGAATTTTGGACTTCCATGTTCGAGAAAGCTTGGAGCCTAATTTTCTATGCGACAACCAGCACGCTTACACGAAGGGAAAATCTGTGGAGACAGCACTCCATTCGGTTGTTTCACAGATAGAAAGGGCCCTTCATTATGGGGAATTCGCCCTGGGAGTCTTCCTTGATATAGCTGGTGCTTTCAATAATGTGCATACAGATGCAATTTTGGAGTGTTTGGCAGGAACGGGAGCTTCTTTGGGGGCTGTAAATTGGGTAAGCAACCTGCTGGGATGCAGGATAATCTCAGCGGATTGGGGAAGCGCCAGACTGCAGAGGGTGGCGCGTAGGGGAACTCCCCAAGGAGGAGTTCTCTCCCCTTTGTTGTGGACACTTGTTGTTAACGGACTTCTCGAGGAGCTTAAGTACGATGCGGCTTCAACGACTGTGTATGCAGACGATGTAGCCGTCATTGTCACTGGCAAATACCTGGATGTCGTCAGTTCTGTAATGGAGACTACACTTGGGATCATTAACAGGTGGGCGACCAAAGTGGGACTGGGCGTAAATCCAGAGAAGACGGATTTGGTACTTTTCACTCATAAGACCAAGGTGGGCCCGTGGACCACACCTAGGCTAGGGGGAACCAATCTTGTTTTGAAGGACCACACAAAGTACCTGGGGGTCATATTGGACAGCAAGCTGTCGTGGAAACTCAATGTAGAGGAGAGAGTTAAAAAGACTACAAATGCGCTCTATGCATGTAAACGAATGCTAGGCAAGACTTGGGGTCTATCTCCCAAACTCATGCACTGGGTTTACACTGCAGTGGCTAGGCCAATTTTACTCTATGGAGTACTTGTTTGGTGGAAAGCGTTAGAGAAAATGTCTTACTGTAGGCGGCTTGAAAGCGCGCAGAGACTCGCTGAACTTTGTATAACAGGCGCACTTCGCAGCACGCCTACCGCGGCACTGGATGTAATCCTAAATCTACAACCGATTAATCTAGTGGCGGAGGGCGCCGCCAGGAAATCCGCCGTTCGCCTTTGTGCTACGGGGAGATTTACGACGAGACCTTATGGTCACGGGATGATTATTGAGGATAGGATCTGTAGCAGTGACTACACCATCCCGAAAATTGGCTTCACCACTGGCTTGCGTGTTACCCTGAGTGAATACGGCTGGTTGGCAGGCCTTCGTCCTGACCACAGAACCTTCAACTTCTTCACTGATGGTTCAAAGATGGAGGAGGGGGTCGGGGCAGCGGTTTTCTGTCGAGAGCTGGGTATCGAGGAGTCATATAAACTTCCCGATTACTGCAGCGTCTTTCAGGCGGAAGTTATGGCGGCCAAAATGGCTGCTGACCTTGCTCTTGTTTCTGAAACGGAGGGCAGTTACGTTAATTTCTTTATTGATAGTCAGGCGGCTATCAAAGCTATCGCCGCCAACTTGACCTACTCTTCGATTGTCCAAGAGTGCAAGAACTCTCTAGGGAGACTTGGGTCCGGAAGGAGAGTCCACATCTATTGGGTTCGTGGGCACCGGGGTATTGAAGGGAATGAGGTTGCGGATGAACTGGCTAAACGGGGAGTCCATTTGCCAGTTGAAATGGCATTGGACGTTCGCGTGCCACTTCGGTCTCTGAAAAGGGATGTAGAATCCACGATGATGCGAAGAGCTGATGCGGTTTGGAGAAATACCGAAACATGCAGAGTATCTAAAGTCATGTGGAAATCCTACGATCCCGTAGCGACCGAACTTTTACTGTCCTTGTCCAGGAGCGACTGTAGACTTCTTGTGGGGATTTTAACTGGTCACTGCTGGACGGCAGTTCTTGCCAAGAGAGCGGGAAGGCTGCAGAGTGACGAATGTAGATTCTGTGGGGTACCGGGGGACAGAGAGACGGTGGAACACCTAATGTGCCACTGTCCTGCTCTTGCACGCTCAAGGGCGAAATGTTTAGGGGACCACCTATTCCGCGATCTGGGAGAAATCTCAGAAATCGGAATCTTGAGAATTCTAACATTTGCTAAGAGGGTGTGGGGAACTCTGGCTACCATCACTAACGACTGACCTAACGTGGGGGTTATCGTTCCTTATCTGGTAACGCTAGGGACCTAATGGTCTATGCGGGGTCTTTGACCGGCCAGCTCAACCTAACCTAACCTAAGTCCTACAATGACCATTCCCCAAAATGCACCTTTAGTATTATTGAGAAATAAATGATTTTTTCCAGGGTTTCAAATGAGAAAAGCCAGCATCTTGAAATTTTTTTTTTTTTGTACTTCAGATCCATTGTGTTTCTTTTTGGAGCAGTGTAACTTTCTGTCAAGGCTTCATTTTTCATTATAATTTCAAATTATGATCTTTAATACCGTTTATTTTGCTTACTTCCTAAATATTATTTCTTTTTAATTTTTAGTTATTTAGTATTTTTGTAATTTAAAATTTATTTAATGGCTTTTTTGTTTTATTTTTCTTTTGGGTGATTATTTGGTTTTGGGTTTAGGGCCGCACGAAATTCGCTATGGGGCCACAATTGCCCATGTCTGATATATATGGTTAAAACACACAATTTTTGGGTATACTTATTCATTAAGCTTTAATACTATTTTTGGATGGTTCATCAACACTGTTATCATCAGGCAGGCAATCGAGCAATAAATCCTTTAAATTATTGGCTTCAGATAAATCGGATGCTTTGAGCTGAAAGGATTACAGAAAAATAATTATAAGATGTCTTACACATTTAAAATATAACTAAAAAATATTTACCACTTTAACTTGATGCCCTAAAGACTGTAGTAAACGTAACTTCAATCTTAATATAGATACAGGTTGTTGGCTAAAATGTAATGATTGTGAAGGTGACATAAACTCCATAAATACTACGGCGTCTGAGGGAGATGATAGCTTCACATAGATACCGGGAATATTAATACCATTTATAGGACATGTAATGGTGGCCGAAGAGACTCCTTCTTCCTTCAAAAGTTGAGATACTAATTCTTCATAGGGAATATCATTAGAGTTTAAAAGAAAGGAGGGAACTTTGGCTTTTAATGTAAATGATGGAATATTTTTAGCTAGATTGGAACACCAAGAAGGTTCTTCAATTTGTGCTGCTGACAGAAGTACGGTAAGACGATTATCCACTTTTGGTTGTTGACGTTTAAATGGTGATTCGGATTTTAGATGTACAGCAGCTTGTAAAAGTTCTTTCGAATGATGACCTAATATCCATAATGACAGGCAGGCGTCTACTAGTTGATCAGTGAAATAATTAAATTCCTTAGCCTGTAATTTGTCTAAAAGACTATTTTCTATGGTCTGTAGATGTGAAGATGTTAAATTACAATTTAACTGAGCACAACACCATAAAAATGTAGCAATATCTTTGCCTCTTATGGACTGGGGATAACTTTTTCGTTGGCCATTGTTTAATTCTTTCATGAATGTTTCTATTAACGGTTGTGTACATTTCACATTGTCCCATAAGCTATCGGCCAAATAGGCAAACAAATGAACTTGTGCTCTAGGTTGTAAATTTTCCAGATCTTGACAAATCGTTGCTATGTATTCACAGACAACAGGGGAACGTACGCGTTGAAAACGCATTGATTTGATAAAAGTTATTAAAAGTGCATCATTTCCCTCCGCTGTTGTAGATATATCTAAAACTTCTTTAAGTAAACGTTGATTGAAATCATCGCTATTAATAGAGATTGAAGTCTTATAGGCAGCATTACTGACTAAAGCCATATCCAATGTGGTCATCTCCGGTAGATATTGATTTAACTTTGCATCCAATAGAGATTTAAACAGTTTTTGAATATTTAATTTTGTTTGTTTTTTATATAAACCCATATAGAAACTTAATTGTACAAATTGTTCCTTGGATTTACAACCATCCTCAAGACATTCATCCACTAAACGTGTCATAGCTCTTCCATAGAAATCTAAACGTGTCATCCAACTGGGTATGAGAAAAAGAAAGGCATACAGTGTTCTTAACAAGCTATCCACATCCATATCATCCACATTCTCTACAGCATATCTATCAAGATCATTTAATATCTGTGCAAATTTGGCTGGTTCTGCATTGGAACGATATGTTGAGGCATATATAATGACTGCAGCAATTTGTTCCTTGGGTGTCTTACGTAATTCCTTTTGAAAATATTTTATATCCGATATGGGAAAATAATCGGAATAACGTACTTCTGTTGGAACCAGTTTACAAATTTTCGAACGTTCCATGGCTATATGTTTGGAAAAACGTGTTAGAAGTGTACCGGCGTCTTCCGGTGTCTCGTAGAGTATATCTTTTACACCGAATGTTGCATAGTTTTGTATTCCTAATAATTTGTATGTTTGACTCAATGACCACCGACATTTATTAACGTTTTTGCACAATTATTAAACATATTTTTTTCGTAAAATGTTTGTTTTATATAATTTTTGAAAAGAAATTGAAGTTTTCACCAGAGGAATGTATGCACAATGACCAAAACAAAAAAGTGATAACATGTGCCAAACAGCTGTTTCATAATCGTGTTTTACACCAGACATAATTTGGTGTTAAAGCTGCATTTACATTAACTACCGAGATCCAGTTTAATACCAAATTTACACTATAGCCAAAAGCTAGTAGTTTTTGAAAACTACATGTCTGACGTAAAACACGATTATGAAACAGCTGTTTGGCACATGTTATCACTTCTTTGTTTTGTCAAATTCCATATAATAGCTCATTTATATAAGGGTAAATAATGTAATTGACTTGTTTTATTTACATTGGAATGATTTAGGCCTGATTAGCTTATGGAAAATACCTTCAGAAATTAAAAATCACACTTGGCCAAATCATAAAATAATTGCAAAAACTATAAGTTTTTGAAAACTTGTATAGTTTTTTTATTTCAAATTTATATGGGACTTGATACTGCAAGAAGTTTTCAAAAACTAACAGTTTTTGGTTTAGATTTAGATTTATTTTGTTTCATTATTAGAACATTAAGAATAAAATTCTTTTATAGTTCAATTGGTATAACATAATAGAAAGTCATAATTATAATAATAGTAACGGCATTTAAAAACATTTAGACACTTGAAAGTCAATATGTAGTGTATATTAATATAATAGATAAAAATAGGATAAAAATTTAAGATTAAAATTTTAATAAATATTAAAGACAATTTTTAATAAAGTTGGCTAGCTAGTTAAAGCAACATGTAAATTTGATTTTTTTTTATTATTATTATTATTTTTTTTTTTTTTTCTTTTATTTTTTTTATTATTTATTTAACAAAATGTTAATGAGAAAAATAAATATTGAGAGTTGAAGCTAGTTGTTTAGAGTAAAATATTCAAAAAAGGCTTTTTTAAAACAGTTTTTTCTCTGTATAAGTTTTAACCTTACTGGTAAGGTTCTCCACAAACTAATGGCGTTAACGAAAAAGAATCTGCTTGTGTTTAAATGCGTATAGTTCGGCAAATTCAATGTTACACATCTGGTTGATCTACCAAAGTTAAGTTTTTCATAAAAGCACATGCATAACTTATTAGTTGTGGAGTACTACCACATACTATGGCACTACATACTGTAGCACATGTGGTACTACATACTGTAGCACAAGGGATTAATGAATTAAAGCGACTTATGATTTCATTACCATTACATTGATATCAATGGTAATGCTTTTCTAAAACTTCGGGTTCTGATGAGATCTGTAGCCAGATCGAAATACTAGTATCAACATAGCTAATATGTTTGATTTGCTTTATTTTAGTAAATATACGGAGGTTGAAAGCTCGTTATAAATTGAAAATAAGGTAATGAAATTAATTTCATTATCATTTCTTTAATTAATGATAATGATTTAGGATTTAATTTTATATTTCATTGCCATTAATAATGAATCAATTAAAAGAACTAAGTACCATTTTAACAAAAATAGGCTTTCAAAAAAATCAAATCTGGGATGGAATCCCTCGCTCAGAATCATGATTATTTTAAATAATTTACGATCCCGACATTTCTGAAATTATATAGATATTAATTTTCAGTCCGGTTTGTACGGAATGGAACGAGTAAAATTGGAACACTAAACACAGAGAACGAGATGGAATAAAACGGGGACGGAATTTGAATTTGGCGTGGGCTTATTAGTATTATCACACATATTGGTAAAACAAATTAAGAAGTCACCCTGTGGCAATTTTATAAAAATAAATCCTTTCGGATTCCTCCTAACGGTATTTTCGGTACGTGTTGTGTGAGTCAAGTTTTGCAAAAATGTCCGTTTTTCGACATCTTGCTTAATTTTTGAGATACTAACCTTTTTATAAAATTGCTTTATTTATAGGCTGGTTTCTATAAAACTAAACGATAAAGGGCAAAACGGACAAAATTAATACACTAATAATAAAAATAGGCTAGGTCTGGAAAAGATCCCGAGAATTCCATTTTTTACAAAGCGGCCACAGGTGATTTATATTTTATTTTTACTTTTAATATAAATTAAGATACTCCTATTAAACAAAGTTCGTTTCCACTTCAATACAATTTGGTTACCTGTAATTAATGTTAAAATTCCACTCGTTCCTCATTCCATGTAGTTCTTCATGTTTAGTCTTTAAATTCCACTTATTTAGTTGACAATATTAAGCCGGCCAATTCCACTCATTGCTTTTGTTTTGTTCCATATCGATTCGAATTAAAAAATCTTTTTGTTTGTTAACAAATGCTTTGTTTTTATAAATTTTAATTAGTTTTTTTATGTACTTGTGTGATTTTATAATCATTAATAATGTTTTTTCTAACGGAAAATATTTTATTATCATAAAATGGCAATGAAAAATCCCATGTATGTTTGTAGTAGACCTAAAGTGTACTTTTTTCAAAAATATACTTTAGAACTCTTAAAGTATACTTTATTTTTGACAATGATTACGGCCCAAACATTTTGTTTTATTATTTTCTTTTGATTGTTTAACAGGGTGTCTTATATACACAAAAAGTAAAAAATAAGCAAACTGAAGTTTTCAAAAACAAAAAAAAAAACCGTGATTTACGGATTTATACATAAATCCCGATAATCCCGATATTATCGGCACCCCTTGGTATTTACATATCTCGTGGAAAGTATTTTTGGAAAATCTGGGAGTTTTTTATGTACGCGTTGTGATTTGTAAACGCGTTTTTAAATTCCCAAGCTATCCCTGCTATGCCAACATAAAACTGCATTTTCACTGAGCGTGTTTTCTACCCTCTATTTATTTGTTCGTAAACTCGCACCGAGCAAACGAAAACATGTTGCAGAAATTTTAAAAGTTTAAATTAATTTTTATAATTGTTTTGAATAGTAATTTAATAAAATGTTTACTTATTAAAAATTTCAACGTTAATATAAACAAAATAAAATTAAAATACATTAAATTTTAATAGAAAATGACAAAATATAAGCAAAATAGTGCGCCCCGGTAGGCTAGTTGGTAGCGTGCTGGCTTATTAGTGCGGGGGTCGTGGGTTCGATTCCCACCAGAGGCACTGGTCTGTTTTCGCTACAACACGCCGAAGGCCATAGTAGCTAGTGCTCGGTTAGGGTAATATATAAGCAAAATAAAAGTGAGTGTTTTAAGCAACAATTTTTTATCAACATGTTGCAAATATTACCCGAGTTCGGTATTTTGTTGCTGAGAGCCGCGGGAAGTCTTCTCTCTATTTGTATATACTCTTTGATTTTGGTTGACGCATAAGTCATCACTTCGAGGTGAATAACATTACGGAAGAAGATGTAAAATAATTATTAATAAATGTCTGGTAGATAAATTTTGTTCGTTGGTTAAATTTTTTTCTTTTGTTATTGTTATCATAGTAAATTTGCAAAAATTCTGCGTAAAATAAAAACCACATTACAACATCGTAAAAATAAATCACGTTTAAAATCTTCAACATCGTCCCAATTGCAACAAACATCAAATTCAACAACAGCAGCAGCGACGACGACAACTCAACAACAACCCCTGGTTGCTGTGACTGCGACTAACGACAGTCGCCATCAACAGTTTTTACAAGACGGCGTCGTATCCAAGGACAATCGTAGAAACTCGACACAAGAAGAAAACAGAGCCAGGGAATTTGTGGCAAATATTAGCGAAATGGAAACAAATCTAAATAAGGTGCTAAATCAAGGAGTGCGGCATCAATTGAATGGTTTGCTGTGTAAATATACCAATGTTATGAAAGGTTGGCAGTACAGATGGTTTACTGTAGATCCCCAAAGTGGCATTTTAAGTTATTATTTATCGGACTGTACATCGGCTGGTGATGATATACCACCGCCCACACATGTACTCACAAGTTCACCCCGTGGCCAGGTACATTTGGCCGGTGCTGTTGTCTGTCCCAGCGACGAAGATTCTCGCACTTTCTCAATTGGTTGTGCTTCGGGTGATACAATTAAATTGAGAGCTGCCGATGCGAGAGCACGCCAGGAATGGGTTGATGGCCTACGAGCTGTTGTGGAAAGTCATACTAAAGCAATGGATATAAACAATTCGACACCATTGCCACCACGTGAACTTTTAGCGGCCTCGGACGCTATGGTATCTGCTAGACAGTCTCTGTACTTGACCGAACAATGTAATGCTTCCCTGGCTCGGGCTATTGAAAATATCGATTGCGATACATTTTTACCCACAGATCCAGATTTACTTCTACTCAAGGCCATATCGACCGCCAGTACACAGTGCCTGCATCAATGCTTGAGTCTTTTGCAACGACATCAGGAAATTCATACTCCACGTTCGGAGACAACAAGTGTTAATTAAAATTATGCTAACAAATTGAAACCACACAAGGTTAATGGTCTGGCCAATGCTCTTGCTTTTTTGACGAGATAACGATGACAACGGATTTACTATTATTTTAAATGCCCAGTTTATTCCTTCTGTTAATCTTTTCCTCTCTGTTTTTTTTTCCATAATGTGTACAGTATTTTTTAACAGTAGTTAATTTTGTTCCAATTCCAAATAGGTACACCACTATCCACACATTTTGCGAGTGCAAATCTTAAGCAATATATCGGCCATTTCACGATATATCGTCCAAGAGCTGAACTTGGGTCTACCGATTATTATTTAATTTTACATTCAGAAACTTTGTGGAGCCACTGAAATATTGGTGTTTTCAGTTTTCCAAATTTCGGTTTTAGGCGCGATTTAGTTTTTTTTTTTTTTTTTTTTGAAAAATGAGAAATATGCAAAAAGTGTGTAAGTTTGTATATTAGTATTTTCTTTAATATTCATCGGATCATCACGATTTAAATTGCATTGGAATGGTTAACTCCTCTACTTTTATACTGGCTATTAATATTATTTTGCAACGTCAAAATTAATTGCAATTTGTTTTTAAATTGCATTTTTCTGAAATTTGACAACACTCGATTTAAAAAAGAATGCATATTTGCAAAATATGCAGTTTTTTATCAAAAAGTTGCGCATTCACTTTTTTTGGGTCCTTGGGTTTAATTATTTTTAATGATTTTTTGCAAAAAAAAGCGTGTAACAACTTTTTCTTTTATTTTTCATATTTATTTAGATTATGTTTAAAAATGTAGTGTTAAGGAGACTTTTAATCGTCTGTGCTTTAAAAACTATACATTTATTTTTTAAGATTTCTTCTGAATGTGGAAGTTAATAGAATCTATAAAAACATTCTGTTTTAAAAGTTTAATTTTCAACTCTTTCAAGCCCACGTTTGCTATAGAATATTAGACGTTTTACAAAAAGAAACATGGAGTTGAAAGGGTTAAAAATTAAATTTTTTAATATCTTAAAAGCTAAATGTGTAGTTTTTAAAATATAGACATTTAATGGGCCTTAGCCCTACATTTTTAAATTAATATATTTTTAAAATTATAAATTGTTGTTTTTTCTATTGACAATAATTTATTAATAATTATATACCCACGGGACCCAAAAAACAAAAATGTTTTTTTTTTTGCAAAAATCCTATATTTTGCAAGAATGCATCTTTTTTCAAATCGAGAGTGGCCAAATTTAAGAAAAGTGCATTTAAAAAACAATGAAAAAAAATTTCATTCCGCAATAAAAAAGTAGGGCAGCGTACCATCCCAATGCAATTTATATGGTGATGATCCGACGAATATTAAAGAAAATACGAGTATTCAGACTTACAAACTTTTTGCATATTTCTCTTTTTTCAAAGAAATTAAATCGCACATAAAACTGGATTTTTCGAAATTTGAAAAACTAAAAACTCCAATCTTTAAGTGGCTCCATAGAGTTTCTGAATGTAAAATTTAATTGAAATCAGAAGACCCAACGTCTAAAATGCCCTTTTTTGGCCGGTGTTCGGTGGAATGTCCGATATATTTATACTATTTGCAAAATTAACAAATATTTATAAAGAAGTGCTTAAACATATTTTGAATTGTTAATTTCTTCATGTGTACGTATGTATTTCGATTGTAAAAACACTCTTTTATTAAATTTAATTAAATAAAACAAAAAAAAAAAAATAATTTGATTACCATAATTTTTGCATTATAATCATCAACTCATTTAAACTAATGAATTCAAATTACAAAAAAATTCTTAACTTTGTACCCGATTTCTAATGTGAATTTAGTGGTCGCTACCATTTTCACATGTAGCAACTAAATAAAAATTCTGACCAATATTGGAGATGCAATTTGAGAAAAATTGTCTATAATTTGAAAACAATATCTCCTCATTTACAGCCCAAACCGCTGGAGCTAGGAAGTTGAAATTTTGTATGTACAGTGGGGAGCTCTTCTGAGTACATGTAAGTACTTTTTGTACCTAAAGACTCAAGCCGACAAATATTTGACACTAAACCATACTTTGCTAAATGTTTAAGGTATGCTGAATCCAAATCTGGCCTCAGAATCACACTCTGGAATCATGCATTTGAGCTATATTAATAGGAAAACCCTGGATTTTGATAGAAATGCTCCTATTTTACACATTCTGTAAAATATACCATTTTATCGATTTTTTAGGTAACTTGTTTTTTCTGGGAACTGTCGTCAGTTGAACTTGTTTATAATTTCGATTTTTTTAAATTTTACTCTTCGTGACTTTAAATTTGCTGTTACAACCTGAATTTCAATAGACGATATCTTCGTAAGGAAATAAGTTATCTAAAAAATTAAAAATCGAAAAAGGGTCAGGTGCTGTTACAAGTATTATGAAAAATGTATTTTCCGGAAGGTGAAAAATCGAAACATTTTTTTTTATCAAAATCGAGTCTTTTACTGTTAATATAGCTCGAACGCCTGATGTCGAAGTTTGATTCTGAGATCAGATTTAAATTCAGCGTACATTATAATTTTAGAAAAGTATGGTTTAGTTCTAGTGTCAAATATTTTTTGGTCTCTTTAGGTACAAAAAGTACTTACTTAGAAGAGCTCCCAACTGTAGGTTCCGTCTCCGACATAGACGTCCCGGCGGGAGGGGCAACACGGGACAAGTCTCCAGCATGGCGGCCTGTCCAAACCCCTTTAACTATAAAGCTGAATTGGGAATGTGTTTCTTCGAATAAGACATAACTCACTGGAATGGTACTTTTTAGAGTTTTGCCCAGAAACGTGGTAAACTAGGTGTTAAAAGTTTCCCCCTTTTTGTGGTCTGGCCAAACCGCTAAAGTGAGGAACTTGAAATTTGGTATGTGGGTTCCTAATCCCGCTTAGATATTCACTTAGAAGGGATTTTTAGAAAGGGACACTAAGGGCAAAAGTCGCTCCCTTGGCTGCCTGTCTAAACCGCTAAATCGATTGACTTGAAATTTGGTATGTGAGTTACTGATACAAAGTAGACGCTCACCTAGATGAGGGGAGGAGCTGAAAGAGAAAGTCACCCCCTGGAGGCCTAGCCAAACCATTAAAGCGAGGAACGTTGGTATATAGTTTCCTTATTCCGAGTAGACATGCGCTTAGGCAGTATTTTTGTTAATTACTTTTTGGAAAGCCTTTCGGAGAGGGATAAAAAGCGTAAAAGAAGTCTCCCAATTCGCGGCCTGACTAAACGCCTTTGCGTTGAATTTAGACTTTTGAACAAGAACGTGGTAAAAAAAATAGTGGTTAGAAAGGAGGGAAATCTCCCACTTGACGGCCTGGCGGACCCTATATTAAGAGCATATACCAGAGTTCGAATTTAAACACAATCAAACGTTTTTCTATCGTTCTGTTTTGCTTTTTGCTGAAACTCAACACAATCATTTTGTTGTGCACAGTAAACATAAACACAAAATTTCTTTATTTTGATTTTGATTTGTAAACAGAACACAAACACTTTCACAAACTAGTTTTCGATGAGAGACCGAACTAAACGATTTTGTTCTGTTTGTACAATATTTCAAACACTTTGATTTTGTTGTGTTTATGGAATGGAACAAAACTATTCGTAAACCGTTCTTAGTGTTTATGTCATATTACAAGTGAAAAAAATTTTAATTGAATTTTATGAATAATTGCATTAGTTTAATAAAAAGTTTCAACAGAGGAGTTCCAGTGAAATTTCATAAAATTAATGCAAAAAAACGTTGATAACATGCAGAAAAATAATTTCTTTATTCTGCCAACCACAACGTTAAAAACGCGTTTTAATGTTTAACTTGAATGAACACAAAAAAATAACCACTACGAAATAATAATGTTTGACGAAAGAAACATTTTCGTTTTGTTCCGTTTGTTATATTACAAAAAACGATTTGACCACTTGTGTTGTGTTCATAAATACGAACGAAACAATAGAGATCGTTGTATTGGTTTTTTTGATAGCAACGTTATATTAGTGGTACATAAATTTTCGAACTCTGGCATATACATATTTACAACTTAATCTTACCATAAATTTGCTTTGATATGGTCCATGTTTCAGATTTTGTCCTCATTTGAATGTTTTTAACGGCTGCATTGACAGAGATGTTTGGAATTTTATATTCGAAATTAACAAATAGGAAACTCTTATTGCATACTCACTTAGCTTTTTTTAAGATAGGACCCACACTCCTCACGAGAGGCTCAAAATAACTTTTTACAGAATTCGCCAAAAATCTCGCCATAACTTGTAAAAAAACGTGGTAAAACATTATAAATAAATATTATATTACATAAAAAATAAATAATTATAAGTTGATCGGAATTTCATACGACATTCAATGCAATGCCTAATCTAGTACAATTATATAACTTACCAATAAACAGTATTTTGGTAAAACAAATCTATTCGCGTTCAGAAGATATCCCTGAAAATATATGTGGCTTTGTAATTATTTCGCATATTCCGATATATAAGACTACCGGTAACGAAATATCGGGGTTTTACGTACGTACTTAAAACCCCGATATTTCGTTACCGGTAGTCTTATATATCGGAATATGCGAAATAAATATAAAGCCACATATATTTCTATAAAATATAAAATCTATAGATTTCGAGCATTATGTAAACGGATCCTAAAACAGAATTTTTTATCGAAGATTGTATTAGTATATTAAATGCTTTTAAATCAATTTGCACATAAAATAAAAGTTAATATTCTTTACGTCACTGCGAATTGTCTATGAATTTCATGCACAGAATTATTAATTAAACACACAAATATGTTTCTAAGTATATTTTGTAATTCATTTATTATTTCATTGACAATCATTATAATATTTATAATATATTAAAACTTACGCTAAAAGGAAGAAAACATATTTTAATTAGAAAGAATTTAATAATTTAATATATTATGTATAATATTTAGTATATTTTTAATTCGAACATAAATTTAAATTTCTTATATCGGATAATCCGTACTAAATTACAAATAATAAACATGGGTATCCCAAAAGGCACTTTTTCGGAATTCTATTGCGGTATAAGCATATTATTTTATAATACGAAAATAAAAATATTGATTTATATATAAATAACTTCAAATGCTTTGTAGATATTTTCATAATTTTACAAAAAAAATTGCAAAATATGAATTTTGTTCTAGATTTTTGGCTGAGGGGAAAATCTTTGCTTAAGAAAAGCATAAATTTTATATAAATATTTATTATTTGCGAGATAGCATTATGTTTATTAAAGGTCCAGTGCTATTTAATACTTGACGGGCTTTATTAATACTAATATTTGTAAAATCAACACCATCCACTTCAAGAAGTTTATCATACGAGCATAGTAAACGTGAAGCATTTGAATCGGGAACGGTAGAAACAATAAAAATTCCATCCTATAACAACAATAATAATTTAGAGTGGATGATAAAAAAAGACGAAATGGGAGATTGATCTAATGCTGTTGTTTGCATACTTACCATATTTGGTAAAATGTCGATTTCAAAATCAAGTCCATTTTCCACCTTAATAGTAACTTGTTTCTGCAAAAAAATAGGCGTTAAAGTTGGAGAATTTTAGAATTTTGCAATGAGAAAATTTTGTAAAGGGCAAATCTGCAATAGGAAATAAACTATAAAAATGTCTCAGAATCTGAGAATTTTTCTATATTAAAAATGTCTTAGAATTTTTCGAGAGGAAAAACGTCTGAAAGTCTGAGAATGGTTTAATAAGAAAAATGTTTCAGTATCTGATCATTTTTCTATTGGAAAAATCTTTTAGAGTTTGAAAATATTTCTATTAGAAAAATGTCTCATAAACTGACATTTTTCAATAAAAAAAATGTCTCTGAAACTCAAATGATTTAAAAGGAAAAAATAATGAGAAACTGAAATGTTTTCTTTAGGAAAGCTGTTTTTATTCTAAAAAAATGTCTTACGAATCTGATAACACTACTCAACGGCAAAAAAACTCGCTATGATCAGATATTTTTTTAATAAATCTATGTACTCTTAATCCAAATCTGGCAAAAAAAAAATATTTTCTCATTTGCTTTGTTTTTAAAATATTGAAATTTTTATATTTACATCATTCACTTCATGTTTTCGTATATTTTGCTTAATTTTACGAAATATTATCTCAAAATCATGAAATATTTTTTTAGGATGTAAATCTTCAATCTACACAAAATTATGTTTAATTTGAGTATAATCATGTAGTCGTTTGTATCAGGATATCACACTGGTATTGTATGAAAGTTGAAATTGTTCTTTTTTAGTTTTATTCTTATAAATTTTATGAATGTTGAAAAACTTTATTATTGTGCATAAACTAGGCATTCCAATGAACAATTGTATTAAAATTGCTAATCCATTGAAAATTTCCTCAAATATTTAGAAAAGAACTTCAAATTTTAAACATTTTGCCATATTTTTTTAATGCAAAAGTAAAACAAAATTCTTTTAATGAAAATGAAAATTATTCAAGTTCGAGGCCATACTCTATGTGTGTGTTGTTTATAAACTAAACAAAATATAAAAAGGAGAGAAAAACAAAAAACGTGTATTGAATATCCACCAGAGGTGGTCCCAAGATATATTTATATAGGTAGTCTTAGTAGCCCAGCTGTTTATCTTCCTCTTCCCTGGTTTTGACATTTCTTACATGGTTTTGACACTGTACTGTACTGTACTCAACAACAAAATGACTGTTGTTTTTGTATTGTTTGTAGTTGTTTGTTGTAGTTGTTGTTCTAGTAAGACTACCTATATAAATATATCTTGGGTGGGCCTTACACAATAACAAACAAGTTTTCAATGTATTTTTGATCAATGGTTATAATCTTTAACTTCAAGCTCATATATTAATTAGTTCTCATGTAGTGAGTAAACTAGTTTATATGAATGTTTGATGTTTGGCATGGGATTGTTACCGCTTTCAAAACGTGTTCTGATGATGGGAACCTAGAAAATTCCCAAAATAGATCTATCAGCACATTCCTGCAAAATTCTTTTATATAAAAATATATTATTAAATTATTCTTATATTAAACGAGCTTAAGATCCTTTATAAAAAACTTATAATTATTTATTTTCCAATATTTCGTCTCCACATGGGGTGACTTCTTCAGGGAATAATTACTATAATTTGATTGATAAATAAAATCCTTAAAATATGTCGATGACTTTACGATTTTAGTATTAAGTTTATTAAAATCTTTTATTTAATATGCGTTTTTGGCGAAATTAATACAGCGCTTTAGTTGTCACAAAGCGAAATGTGCTTGAACATAACTGCCGCTGTAGCAGCTGAAAAAAATTAATTTCACGCAATACGCTTATCAATTTCAAATATTATTGTGAATGTCAGACGCAAAAGACATACATTTTAAAAAAGTTTACGCCAATTCCTTATAAGTTTATGATATTCGTATCCCGTTATTGTTGCACTGACATCAATATATTCACATATGGCCAAAATAATAAGTACAGCCTAAAATATTTTTTTTTTTAATTTCTCGCAGCCAAATGTTTATTTAAATTTTAAGAAAAAGCAAATGATATTTTATATGAAGACTTTTTAACGTGATACTTCGCATGTCATATTTTTTAAGTATAGTCTACATAACCCTATACAACGATTCTCTCAATTCATAAAACCATGAGAAATAAGAGCTAGGGATGGGCACGTGAGCAGAATTTTTCGCGATTCACGTGAATCATGCGAAAGTGTGTGATGACAAAATTAAATATTCAAAGCAATTTTGAGTTAAACGTTCACAATTTACCTTAATTTTTGCATTTTATTTTTTTCTACGGGAAAAATGTCTCAGAATTTGAGAATTTTTCTATAGGAAAAAAGTTTCAGGATCTAAGAGTGGACAGATAAACCTGAAGAAATCACTTTTTTTATAAAGAATGTATTGTGTACATATTTTAAAACGCTTTTAAAATCTGTTGAAAATATCAAAATTAAAAATTACACAAAAAATTAAATTTTTTGTATGGAAATATTAAATAAGGGTTTTTCAAAAAATCGAGAAAATTAGAAGGCATTTGCGTCACAGAAAAAGCTAAATTTAATAGACTTGGGCTATTAAACTCAAAAGCAAGAAAAAAGAAAAGAAATATTAGAATAGACCTTAAAGAGCTGAAGATTGCGAACTATCTCACTATTTCAAAGTAAAGACTAGTTTAATTCGTTCACGAACTACACAACTCTAAAATTTAATGTTAATATAAAAATGATAATGCATTTCTAAAAAATTTTGAAGGGGGAGAACAATTTCAAAAATGCATCTTAAAACTGCATTTGTTATAGCATAAATGTGAAAGAAGACAACCGTAGGAATCGAGACAATTCTCGAAAATAGATCTCTTCAAAATTACATACTTTTGGATTTTTTTTAATTTTTCTGAAAATTGTGAAAAAATCTCGAGTTTTTGATAATTTGGAAAACTGAATATGCAGATGTGTTATGGACTCCATTGAGTATGTGTGTACAAAAAAAAATAATCAAATTTGAAGACTCAAGATATATTAATATTATTTTCACTTACCACTGTTGGATTTCTATGAACACCAAAAAGCCATGGAGTTCGTCCCTTAATTCGATTTTGAACCGGTTGTCTATTTACTTGTGGTATCTCATTTTCATTATTATTTCCTCTTTGCTCCATTATAACAGGTCCGTTTTGGTGTTCATCATTCAACTGCTGCTGTCGTTGATACATTAAATTAT
The DNA here is from genome assembly GCA_021234595.1 of Delia radicum. Lineage (NCBI taxonomy): Eukaryota > Metazoa > Arthropoda > Insecta > Diptera > Anthomyiidae > Delia > Delia radicum. The sequence continues at coordinate 192,253,357 of CM037854.1, forward strand.
TTTGTTCATCAAATTCTTGACCTTCATAAACATTCATTATTGCGGTTTGCTCATCTTTATGCAAATCTATATTTAAATCCAAATTATCAATATTATCTACAGAATGTGGGAGTTGATGTTGCTGTCGTTGCTGTTTACGTATGACTTCATAATTGGATAAATCCTCAACGGTTTTTTTGGTAAAACAACGAGCAATATGATATGGAGGCGGTTTTAATACATCATTACTACTGCTGGGCATAATAAACTGTTGCTGGGAAGTGGGCGTTAATGAAGAAATTTGTAAATGACCATTATCTATAATATATTGATTCTGAATAACATCTTGATATTGGTATTCCTCAGTTTGACAATATGTGGTGGGCATACTAAAAATTTGTATATTATCATTGTTTTCATAATATTGTTGAACATTTGGATGAATTTCTGCTGTTTGAAATTGTTCAACTCCTTCTGATGTGTCATTATGCCAAATTTTACTTACACTGGATATATTACTATTATTATGAGGATGATGATATTCATTTGTGGTTGGATGATTTGAGTTAATAATATCATTATTGCTAATAGCATCTGTACTTTCATTATTTTGATTATTCAATGATCTATGATGATTGCTACGTTCAGCATATTTAGCCATTAAACGTAGTTCTTTGGGATATGGAGTAGGTGAGCGCATAAGGAAATCTTTTGTTGCAACTGGTACTAATTTTATACCATCTCTTAATAGTGCTGCACCTTCATAAGAAGTTGCTGGTGGTGTTGTTTTTGCTGTTAATAATGTGGAATTTGTTTTAGCTGCTGCAGATGTAGATGACGAGGATGTTACTGTTTGATTAATATTATTATTATTAGTTTTACTAGATGAGGATAAAGATGGTTGATTTGTAGTATTTAGTATAGTTGTTTGTTCAGCAAAACATATACGACGTGTGGAAGGAATGTTACTTGTAGCATTTGTTTGTTTTTGATGTCTTTTAGAATGGGTGGTGGTGGTACTAACCACACTTATATCATCATCAGTTGATTGTGCTGCAGCAACTGCTGCTGCTGCATATTGTTTAGAACCTAATTGAGGCAGCATAAAACAAGTTAATTTTGTTTTTTCTGTTACATCTGCATATTGCAGTGGTATCAAAGGTTGTGATTGATTATTACTAATCCATAAGGAAGTCAAATTTACCAAACTTAATAAAGTAACGGGCAATGTGGCAATATGATTTTGTACAATATTTAAAACTTTCAATTTTGTTAAATGGCCAATATTGTTTGGTAATTCTGAGATTTTATTGCAGCTCACACTTAAAACTGTTAAACAGCTACAGGAGCATATTTCATCGGGTAATTGTAATAAATCATTATTATCAGCAAATAAATAACGTAATTTTCGTAACATTCCTAAAGAAAAAGGAATGAAATGAATTAATCTAAATACATCTTAAACATATTTTTTAATACCTATAGTATTTGGCAAGCGTATTAATCGGTTATGACTAACAACTAACTCTTCAAGATTTTCCAAATTTGATATACTATCGGGCAGTTCAGTTAATTCATTCGATTCACACTTAAATGTTACTAAAGACTTTAGCATACCAATGCTAAAAGGAAACGTTGATAAATTATTTGTGGACAACGATAACACTTCTAAATTACGCCAATTACTAATTTCATTTGGTAAGAAATTAATAAAATTTCCATTCGCTTCGCAATGTCTTAATTCGCGTAATTTGCCTATTTCAACGGGTACACTGCGTATTTGATTGAAATCAAACCAAAATTCACGCAATTGTTTTAATTCTCCTATAACTTCTGGCTAAAAAGATGTAAAATTGTGTAATAAAATTTTGTCTTTTCGAAAAACTAGCAAATAATTACCATTTTTGTAAATTCATTGCCACCAATATCTAGACGTTGTAGATTTGTTAAACGCTGCATTGATTTTGGCAAAGATATTAAATTATTTGAACGTAATTCTACTATGCGTAAATTAACTAAACGTCCAAAATTGGCCGGTAAAAATTCTAAATAAGTTTCATTCAATATCAGTTCTTCTAAAGATATTAATGATGTTATTGCATCGGGTAAACGTTGTAGAGTATTACAGCTAAGATCTAAATGCGATAAATGCTTGCAAGATTTTATATTATCAGGAACACTAGAAATAACTGAAAAATATTAAGAAATAATTAATGATATTGGTAAAAAAAAAATATTGAATAACATATTAGGATATGGCGTTAATATAATTAATTTCAAATATATATTAGAAAATTTTAAAATTTTCCAATAAACAGTACTTTTTACAAAATTGTAGGATGTAGGGTAAATGTTTCTGGGATGTAGTTTTAATAGTTTTATCAAGATTCGTTATCTTCTTCTCTTTTACAGAATATTTAAGAACGGTTATCCTTCCGGCTTTATAGATCGATTTAGATTTAGTAGATCTAATAGGAATAAACAGATTTTGTTACCAAAGCTAACTACGATATTAGATCGTACATATTTTGTAAGAGTGGCTAAATTATATAACGCTCTGCCGAGAGCGCTTAAATCATTTTCTAATTCATATGCTTTGCAAAGGCGTCGTCTTATTGCTTATGAACAAGCACAAATCACAGATTCATAATTTCTCAATACTTTTTATAATTAAAACATCGACTCGTAAATATTGTCTATTTAAATAAAGCACGAGGATCCAATACTTCAGATATTAACAGAGTTTATAATATGAAGTAAATACTTTTATTCATTGATAAAATAACTATCGCTGAGTGGGTTTCTTATATTCTTATTTTTTATGTATTTTTAATATATTATTATTATTATTATAATGCACATTAGCTAGTAAGTTCTCTTTGTAATTTTGCTAAATTGGCCCCATGGACTTTAAAATTACAATAAAATGAATTAAAATTAAAAAAAAAAAATGTTTGCAGGTTGCCAGTGCGTGCATGTAATGACCTAACCGACCGCGGTATTAAGGTTTTAGATTCATTGCTCGACGCAATTAAAGCAGTCTAATTTGATAAGAAATCGAAAAGGAGCACTGACTAATTTTGTTTCTTGCTCTTTATGTAAACTTTTAAGGAAGAACTGTTGGAAATATACTTTGTCGAGAAACACTTTACTTTACAACATGAATATTTTAGTTAGCTTTGAAAATTATTTTATGAAACAATTTTGTTTTTGAAATAATTTTTTTTTTTTATTCATTCAGTTTGTGACTTTCGTAATTTACATTTTGTTGTTTGTTAAATAAATTTTATATAAAACGATTTTGTGGCCACGGATTTTATTCAGGATATTCAAGACTTTCAACAGGTTATGAGCCCAGGACGTTTAGTAAAAGAACAAGAACAAAAGTCCTGAATAAAAAGCTCACGAAAAGGATCATCAAAATGACATCATCTCTATATCAAATTGAAAAGCTGGATGAAAAGAATTTCGAGACATGGAGTGTACAAATGAAGAGTATACTCATTCATAGTGGTTATTGGAAGCACGTAAATGGTGATGAATCTAAAAATTCAGAATGGGATGCAGGTAAAAAGAAAGAATGGGATTCCACAGATGAAAAGGCTCTTGCAACAATAATGTTGAGCGTTAAGACGTCTCAACTGAATTATATCAAAAATTGTGTAACTTCAAATGATGCTTGGAAGAAGCTAGTCGAGGTATACAAGCCGAGTGGTCCGCTACAAAAAGTGGGTTTGTATAAGAAGCTTTTAAGTTTGAACATGAAAGAAAGCAGGAACATGGTGGAGTATTTAAATTCTTTTTCTGACGTTGTCGAAAAATTGGCTGACGTTGGTATAATAATACAAGATGAATTGTTGGTAATAATTCTTCTTTCAAGTCTACCCAAAGATTTTGAGAATTTTGTAATGGTTATAGAAACTCGTGATCGTCACAAATCATATTCGTTGATTGCAATGGCGAAGATCAATAATAAAAATTCATCGTCATGGTATGTTGACAGTGGGGCTACAAGCCATATGTGTTCCGATCGTAAGTTATTCAATAAATATGAACAAATCAATGACGTTATTATGTTGGCTGATGAAAAGGCAATCGATGCAAAGGGGAAGGGTGTTGTGAATCTTCATATTAATGGTTATAATATCGATCTAAAAAATGTTTTATATTCCCCAGATTTACATGGAAATTTTTTGTCTGTTAGCAAAGTTGTTGATAATGGTGGTGAATTTAATTTCAATTCCAAGGGTGCAAATCTTATTGATGAAGAAGGAAAAGTGGTCTTACATGCTAGAAGAGAAAAAGAATTATTTATTTTTGATGTCGAAGAATCTCAAGAGCGAGTGTGTGCAATGAATACCAATAATGAAATTTGGCATCGCAGGTTAGGCCATCTTAACTATCAAAGCTTAAAAGAACTTTCTAAACATGGAATGGTAAATGGTTTGAATTTGGATAAAGTAACTCAAGATCAATGCAGAACGTGTATGGTTGGTAAAATTCATACAACATCTTTTCCAAAACAATCTGAAAGCAAATCTGATAATATTCTCGATTTGATTCATTCGGACGTGTGTGGTCCAATGAATGTGGATTCCATTGGTGGCTCAAAATATTTTCTGACATTCATAGATGACAAATCAAGAAGAGTGTTTGTGTATTTTTTGAAGCGGAAAAGTGAGGTATTTGATAAATTTATGATATTTAAAAGTATGATAGAACGTCAAACTGGTCGTAAGATAAAGATTCTTAGAAGCGATAACGGTGGAGAATATGTCAGCAATGAATTTAATCGATATTTAGAAGAATGTGGTATTCAACGTCAACTTACTGTACCCTATACACCGCAACAAAACGGAAGTAGCAGAACGAAATAACCGTACGTTGGTAGAAATGGCTAGGTGCTTATTGTTAGACTCTGGACTCGATCAAATATTGTGGGCTAAAGCTATAGCTACATCAGCATATTTAAGAAATAGATGTCCATCAAAAAGTTTAAACAACAAAACCCCTCTTGAAGTTTGGACCGGTCGTAAGCCAAGTGTGAAACATTTAAAGATATTTGGTTCGTATGCGGTTGCATTAAACAAGAAAAGAAAAGGCAAGTTTGATGAAAAAGGTTCTAATTTGGTAATGGTGGGATACTCTCTTGAATCCAAAGCATATAGATTATATGACAAGAAGAGTCGAGTAGTGATCGAACGTCGTGATGTTTTGTTCGATGAACGTAAACCGTGTGATGAAAATGATAATAATAATAATGATTTAACTACAGAATTTATTTCTTTTGATGAATTTTTTAACGTAGATATCGTAAAAGAGTCAGAAACTCAAGTGGATGAAATTGATGATGAAAATGGCAACCAAATTGAAGCAATTGATGCTGAAATTTATCGTGAAAATGCTGATATAAGTTCAGAAGGGGATGATTATAGTCAAATGGAAGACTTATATGGATTTTCCTCTCCTGAGGAAGAGGAGGAGCTTCCAGTAGAAAATGGCTTTGTAAAACGTGGTCCTGGTAGACCAGAAATTATTCGAAACGGCAAACCAGGGTGTCCAAGAAAAGTACCAAATTTACTTAATAATGCGGTGGAGGAGCAAGTTCCTAAAACTTATAAAGAGGCATTATCCAGTAAAAATTGTGGAAAGTGGCAAGAAGCAATGATAAAAGAAATATCGTATTTAAAACAAAAAGAAACATGGTCGTTGGTAGAACTTCCTGATGGTCACAAGGCAATAAAATGTAAGTGGGTTTATGGTTTAAAAAAGAACCAAACAGGAGAAGTAGTACGTCACAAGGCAAGACTCGTCGCAAAAGGATGTAATCAGAGGTATGGCATAGATTATAAAGAAACTTTTTCACCTGTTGTTAGATATGCCACAATAAGACTGTTACTAGCATTAGCTGTAGAACACAAAATGCATTTGCATCAATTGGATGTGGTAACGGCATATTTAAATGGTGAGTTACATGATGTAATTTATATGCAACAGCCAGAGGGTTATATAGATGAATCAAATCCCAAAATGGTGCTACGTCTTCATAAATCTCTTTATGGTTTAAAACAAGCTGGAAGAGAATGGAATACTAAATTAAATAAAGTTCTATGTAAGATGGGCTTCGAAAGATGCAAGAATGAACCATGTTTATACAAAATGTTACGTAATGATAATTTAATAGTGGTAGCTGTTTATGTTGATGACATTATTATTGGCTGTAAAAATAAAACTGAAATTTTTAAGATTAAATCCCAAATAAGTAAAGAATTCGAAGTAACAGACAAAGGCCTGTTAGAACATTTTTTGGGTATGGAAGTCAAACGTCGTGGTGAAACTGGTGACATCGAATTAAGTCAAGAAGTTTATATAAAAGAAATGTTGAAAGAATATGGAATGGAGAATTGTAAACCGTCTTCTGTACCGTTAACTCCAGGTTTTCAAATAAGCTGTACTGGTGATTGTGAGAAGGTTAATACAACTTCATATCAATCTTTAATTGGTGCTTTATTATATTTATCATTAACAACAAGACCGGATATACTTCACTCTGTTTCAAAGTTGGCACAACGAAATTCAGATCCTCATGTGGAGCATATGACTGCAGCTAAAAATATACTTCGGTACTTGAAAGGTACAATTAATTTAAAACTTAAATTTTCCGGCGGTAGTAAAAATCTTGAAGGCTATGCTGATGCAGATTGGGGAGGTTGTGAAGCAGATAGAAAGTCGTATTCTGGATTTGTATTTTATCTTGGCAAATGTGCAATTTCTTGGGAATCAAAGAAGCAACAAACAACAGCACTGAGTAGTACTGAGGCTGAATATATGTCTATTTCTAATGCCTCAAAGGAAGCCATATATTTGAGAAGATTATTGCAAGAGCTTGGTTTTTGGAAGGATGAAAGCGTAGTTTTGAACGTTGATAATCAAGGTGCTTTGAAGTTAGCAACAAACCCAGTATATCACAACAGAAGCAAACACATTGATATCAAATATCATCACATCAGACAGGTCGTCCAATCGAAAGAGGTTGAATTGAAATATTGCCCTACGGAGGATATGATAGCTGATGTGTTTACCAAAAATTTGGCGAAGCTTAAACATACTAAGTTTGTTAGTTTAATGAATTTAAAATAATTTAATTTGTAAAGAATATCCATGTTGAGGAGGAGTGTTGGAAATATACTTTGTCGAGAAACACTTTACTTTACAACATGAATATTTTAGTTAGCTTTGAAAATTATTTTATGAAACAATTTTGTTTTTGAAATAATTTTTTTTTTTTATTCATTCAGTTTGTGACTTTCGTAATTTACATTTTGTTGTTTGTTAAATAAATTTTGTGATACTGGGACACATCGTTGGGGGATCTAGGGCGACAATCTATGTCGACAGTCAGGCGGCACTCAAAGCACTGACAAACTACACGGTGCGCTCGCGCCTGGTCGCACGGTGTAGGTGTGCTCTGAGGGAGCTCATGGAGGCATTCACGGTGAGGCTGTGTTGGGTACCCGGACACTGCAAGGTGGATGGCAATGAGTTGGCGGACGAACTTGCGAGGGAGGGTTCAAATCTGGACTTGGCGGTAAGAGACGGGGGGGTAAAGCCCCCTTTATGTTACTACTTTGAGGTTATACGGAAGGGATTCCGCGAAACCGTTAACCAATCATGGAGGAGCAGAATGGACTGCAGGGTGTCTAGGGCGTTATGGCCCGCTTTGGACGCAGGGGCAACCAAGGTTCTTCTGGGACTGGACAGGGAAGGTCTCAGGGCCCTTACGGGGTTCCTGACCGGTCATTGTGCTGTCAGGGCTTTCACAAGCAGATGGGACAGGGACATACCGGATTTTTGCAGGCTGTGCGAGGACGTTGAGGAACTGGAGACGGTTGAGCATATAATGTGCCACTGTCCTAGGTTACAGGGTCTCAGACAGAAATGGCTAGGAGATAGATTTCACGACGAACTCGGGTGTGTCGCTGGATACAATCCAGTTGATTTGCTGAGATTTGTCAGGGAGATAGGACGGCTGTTTCTAGTAAGGGGACGTTAGGATCCGGTTTCTGGGGAGTAAATATATATTTTCTACCTTTCTTTATTTTTATCTTTCGAGCTATGTTTTCTGTCTATTTCTACTCTTTCTCACCGTTTTTTTCTCTGAAGGGATTCACAATGGACCGTATTGGTCTCCGAGTGGAGTTGTGCCCTTGGGTACATAACCCTTCCTAACCTAACCTAAATAAATTTTAAATAAAACGATTTTGTGGCCACGGATTTTATTCAGGATATTCAAGACTTTCAACAAGAACAAGACAAATCGCTAGTCGAATACGTGGTGAAGTACGCCAAACACTATTATGGCTTGAGCAACATTGAATTACAATAAGAGAAATATTAGTTTGCTCTAAAACTAGATGCCAAATATCCACTAAACCTCGAATGCACAACAGTCGCTCACTTGAAATGTGAAGATATGCGCATCGGTGTTTACATATGGCAGAATTGTGATTCCGATGATGACTTTAAATGGCTCCTATTTCGCAAAAAAAAAATGTCATTCTAATTTTCACAATATTTTTCAAGTGCACAACCAACAACTGTAAATACAATATAATAAATTTAAAATTTTCTAAAACAAGTGCTTAACTTAAATTTGTCCTAATTTTCAGCTATTATGTTTGCAACCTGCAGCCTTTTTATTTATTTTATTGGCATTTCTATGATAAAATCTTATAATTACAGCACATAACTTAAGGGGTCGATTTTTATTTGTTGCAAATTCAAATTATTTATAGATCAGGATTGTGAATTGATGTTTTCTATTGTTAAAGTGTTATCAATACGTTGATTTTAATGCGAGTTATAACCAAAAAAAAAAAACTTTCAAAAAAGTTACTTTTTCATAAAATATACTCTTTTAATAAAATGTACTTTTTTTTTAATAAAAAAGGTACTTTATTAATGAAATGCACTTTTTTAATTAAAGGTTCTTTTATAAGAAAAGATACATTTTTAATAAAAGGTTATTTTTTAATAAAAGGTATTTTTTAATAAAAATGTACTTTTTTAATGAACGGTACTTTTTTAATAAAAGGTACTTTTATAACAAAGCGTACTTTTTTATTAAAAGGCACATTTTTAATAAAAAGTAATTTTTTAATAAAAGGTGCTTTTTTAATAAAAAGAGCTTTTTTAATAATATACTTTTAAAATAAAATATACTTTTTAAATAATAGGTACTTTTTGATTAAAATGTAGCTTATTAAAAGGTGATTCTTTAATAAAAGGTACATTTTTATTAAAAGGTCATTTTTTAATAAAAGGGATTTTTTTAAGTAAATTGTTTTAAAATTAAATTCTTTAAAATTTAAATTGTTTAAGTAAAAGATACTATTTTAATAAAACGTACTTTTTAAGGTCCTGTTTATATAAAAGTCACTTTTAATAAAAAGTACGTTTTTAATAAAATGTCCTTTTTTAATAAAAGGTACTTATTTTAATAAAAGGTCCTTTTTAATAAAAGGGTTTTTTTATTAATAAAAGTTTTTTAAATAAAAGGTATTTTTTAATAAAAGGTACTTTTGTAATACAAGTTTTTGAAATCCTTAACCCTTACTGCATGGCGTTACATATTTATATGTAACGAATAATTTCACTAATGCAGAAGCTGATATAAAAACCAACACACAATTTTTATTAAATAGGAAAAAGTCACATATGTATTATACTCGTAATATCCATCAACTTATATCTTCAAAATAATGGTAAATTCTGAAATGTAGCCATTTGTGGGGCGAGAAAATTGAAAAAATTTAAAAATACGGTGTTCCAAAAAAGTACAATTAAAATTTTCAAATCAAGGCCAAATAGCAGTAATTTTCTAATTTTGAAACAAAATAAGCATATAGTAGGAAAACTGATTCAATTGTACCATATTCATTCTTGTGGAAAATTATTTTATAAAAGGATCTGCTGTTTAAAATTTGGAGTTTTAATTTTTCAAACAAAAATAAGTTTTTTTTTTTACAAAAATGAATTTAAAAAAAAAAAAATTATTTGGAGAAGCTCAACCTTTCACTACCGACTTTTTGTTTGTGAAATTATGACGTTTTTAACAAATATCGCCACTATATAGCCCTGGTAAACAGTTTATACATACAATTTTCAAGTTTAAGGTCATTTGTATTTGGTTAAACCAAAAACAGTGGAATGTTTGTTTAGTAATTAAAAATGTCTTCATTGCACGGTTTTTGGTTTAACAAAAACCAAATGATCTTAAACTTGAATAATCACATCATAAAAATAAATTTATTATCATATTTTAAATACTTTTTCAAAAATGTGTACAGTGGAAGGATGTATCGCATAAAAATGTGAGGAATCCCGATAAAAGTTACCTTCGTGGGAATTTTTGATTGCCATTAATTTAAAAAAAAGAAGACAAAATAATTGCTTAAAAAATTAAAAAATAACTTAAATAAAAAATTGTTTAATAAAATAAAAGTAAAAAAACTTAATTTTTCTCAAAAAATAAATTTTATTTACGCCCGAAAAACTAAAAAAAAAAAAAAATAACTTTTATATTTGCTCAACCAAATAAAAGTCAAAAAATAACTTTTTGCATCTGAATAAAACTAATAATTGGTCCCTGTTTTAAATAATTACAATATTTGGGCAGTAATAATTTAAAAGTTATTAAACAAACTAATTAGATGGGAAGAAAAAATTATAAGCTTTCAGAGTTAGAAATTGTGACACATATTTTGGTTTTTATATATTCGCTGTATTTTTGGTTATTGGATGATCAGAAATTTGTGTAATTCTTTTTTTTTTGGTTTTTGTTAATAAAATCATTAAAAGTGAAATTATCGAAAAATACCGAAATATTTAAAACAAGGATTGATACTGAAACGAATAAGGGGCGATTTTTTAACATTAAGATTTTCTAAACAGAATTTTTACCTATTTCAGAAGTTTTTGTTATTTATAAACATTTATTGGTGCAGCTATCGAATGCGATTTCTATATTTTAGTTAAGGGAATATAGTTGCATCTCGATCATCGGACCGGAATCAGCACAGATAATCGAAAACACGATTAATAGAGGTTATTTATTTTAAGTTCTTTGTATGTACTCTAATTGAAAAAAAGGTATGTTATGTACTAATAATAAAGGTAAAAGCACGGTTAATAGAGGAAAAAAATAAAAGCACGGATAATAGAGGTAAACACTGTTAATAGATGTATAAATCAAACATCCAGCATGCCGGTTATCAGATGTACCCGGTTAATAGAGGATCCTATAATCGAGGTTCAACTGTATTCGGTTTCGCTATCCATCCTTCCACTTACTATCAAAATGTACACCTTTCATAAAGATCTGGAGCTTCATGCAATAAAGGGTTAATTCCTCACATTAAAGCTTTGAATCAGCGAAACCTTCCAGGTCTCCTCATTATCAATGTTCTACTTACAGTTTCTACTTAAATTTAATTGCTGCAATTGACGCAATGCTCCAATTGCCTCCGGTATTGTTTCTAAATTATTATTGTTGGCCAATAAAACTTTTAAGCCTTGGCAATAAAAAAGTTGTGGTGGTAAATAGTTTATCTAGAAAGAAAAGAAAGTTTGACAATATTTAAATTACCATAAATATAATTAGATCTACCTACACGAGTCGATGTTACATTTAATTCTTCTAAAGTCCGTTCATGTTGCCAAACTTGTGGAAAAGCCTCTGACAAAATGTTATTACTGTAGTCCAATTTATTAATAACCTCTTCCATTCTGAATTGAAAGCAAGGAAAACATTTTGACAGAGGCATTTTGTCTTTTATTTACATACTCCAATAAGGACACACAAAAAATTATGGAGGAGTTGTCGAAGAAAGGCACTTAACTTTTTATGTAATTAACATACTGGATTTTGGGGAACTGTAAGAAAAATTATTAATATAAATATGTAGTTTAAAATTGAAAATTATTAATTGAATGCTTATAATGATAATTTGATACAGAAGATTTTATTGAGTAGTCCCAGTATCTTTAAAAGAAATGACGTTGGAGAATCTGAAACTATTTTGTTGGAGAATCAAATTACTACATATTTTTGTTACACAAAATGTGGAGCAAATTAATTTTCTAAAATGTCTTATTTCCGTATTTTACAGCGGTTTCTAAAACAGTCCAAAGCGTTCCTTTAATCAAAATTGTTATGGGATTTGTTTTATTAGCCAGCGGCAATGTTTGGAGACACACTAATATTATTTAAATTATTCAAATGAGCATTGGGAGTTTAAAAAATGATTTTTCTTTCAATATAATGTCCCACGGTAATTCCTTCCTTAAAAAGCACACAGTACCTACAATTATTAATAGTAAGAAATTCTTATGGGACTTCTAAATATAAAGTGTAGCCTATGAGTCACAAAGGATCCCAAAGGAATAGGCAGCATAAGCAGCAACACTCATTTTGTGGAAAAAAGAGATGAATTTGGGCGTAATATTTGTACTGAATATTAGAACATCAACTTGAGAGTACGACAAAGGAAAATTGTTAATTTCTTCAAAGGATTGTTTTCTGATTGGTATTTTGTTTACATAAATAATTATGTTTTTAAAATTAATAATACTTGATTGTTATTACCACTGAAATATATAACATTCATTTTAAATTTGTTATAAAGAATTTCACAAAAATGCACACTATTATTTACTTTTTTCTAGTTTTTTTTTTTTTGTTTAATATTGGTTGCAAATATATTTTATTTATCACACAGGTGTTGTAAAATAATTGGGTACTAAGTACTCGATACTCATTCGTTTAGGGTATCCAGCACTGTTGTCGACTGGACAATATTTTTTGCAACAAATTAAGCGATTTTAAAGTGCTTAATTTGTTGCAAATATATAATTATAGTTTACAAAATTTTCTAGCAATAAGGTATTTTTGATTATTTTGTTTTTAATATATATCAGAAGTACAGTTTATTAAAAAGTACCATTTTTTAAAAATACCTATTTAAAGCAAATACATATTGTTAAAAGGTACTTTTTATTAAACAACAAAAAGTAGCTCTTATCAAAAACTACATCTTATTAAAAAGAACCTTCAATAAAAAGTGCCTTTTATTTTTTTTATTAAAAAAAGTACCTTTTATTTAAAAAGTACATTTTATTGAAATGGTACTTTTTTTGAAAAAGAGCTTTTTTTTTGTTAAAAAAGTAAATTTTATTCAGAAAAAGTACCTTTTATTCAAAAAGTACATTTTTTTAAAAGTTTTTTTTTGTTAAATAAAGTAAATTTTATTTAAAAAGTACATTATATTAAATCTGTTTATAAAAAAGTGCCTTTTATTAACAAAGTATCCTTTATTAAAAAGTACCTTTTATTAAAAAAGTATATATTATTAAAAAAGTGTCTTTTATTAAAAAAAAGTATCATTTATTAACAAGTACCTTACAATCGTTAATTAATAAATATTGGGGGATTCATTATACGCTTCGTACTTGGTGTACAAACAAAGCGTATTTGAAGGTACGGAAATTAACAATTGTTTATTCGTTTCTTCTTCAATTCCACGTTCATTTCTTTCGAAAAGTATTCCTATATTTATAAAATAGAATATTTTATTATAAACAGTAAAATTAATTTGTTTTGTCCTTTATTTTTAATATTTTAAACACTCAAATAAAAATACAAAACAATTTGTATAATAAACTTTCCAGGGTTGGCAAAACATTTATGACATTAATGTTAAAAAATGCGTTGTTTACACCATATACGATATTACACGAATCCGGCTATTACAATTTTTACCACAAAGATTTTTTAAAGATTTATTTGAAAAAATTATTTTTGGCTCTTTTTTGATTAGACATTTTCAAAAAAAAAAAAATTAATTAAAAAAGGAATAACGACCAATCTTTTATTATTATTGTTGATATCTTGATGAACAAATATAAAACTTTAATCCTGCGTTAAAAATAAGTTTGTCAATGTGTATAATTTATAAATATCTAACCGAACGGATAATAACTTTTCTAAATACACAAAAAAGAAAATATGTTAAAATCTATTTCGTTTTTACTCAAAACAAAACATTAATTATTAAAAAGTAAAAAATGGCAATTGACTAAAATTAAAAAAAAAAATAAAATCGGTTAGCTCCAAAAAAATTTAAGTTTATTAAATTTGCAAAGATTTGTCAATAAAAATATAAAATAATAATTTACTAAATACCTTTAATACTGAACCCCAAAATACGTATTTTCGTTTTTTTCAAGTTTTCTATTTGTAATTCGTACACTCGGAAAATATGCAGGTAGAATCAACTGCAAATGACAGTTAAAATAACTACATTTGCAGTTCCAAAGGTGTACACTAAATTTGCATTTAAATCAACTTTAATGTATAGTTATTTTTAACTAGGGGTTATGTAATTCGATTCGAAAAGAAATTATTTTCGACCAGAATTTTCAATGACAATTACTACAAATGTAGTCAAAAAAGCGATGACTGTATTTTTCATAAAAATGACTAACCATGTAGAATGCATAAACCATAAAAACGAGCAACAAAACAATGAACATAAAACGACTACATAAGTTGTAAAAACTAACTTTTTTTAATAGTTTCTTTTTCTCGGCATTTTAAAAATATTTTTGATACAAATTTGTATTTCGTACATCCTATTTAAAATGCAAATTCAAAATTCCAAATGGTATTCGAGTTATGACATTTTTATGGATTGGAGATATAATGAAATATTCTAATTATTATTTGCAAACTACGAATATAATAATAATAACAAATATTAAATAAACGACAATTTTTAAAAACTACACAATCTTTTATTTTTAAATAACTAACAAAATTAACGGTTTTGGCAGTTGTTTATTATAATAATAATATAATATAATAGTATAATAGTTCCAATTTCTAGAATTACATACATGCGAGATCGTTAAGGGACTTGGCATTTCAGGTTTATTGTGAATGTGCTTCTGATTCAAATTGGAAAGTTTATTGTAAATATAGAAATAAAGCTAAGGCTATTATTAGGAAGGAAAGAAAGAAATTTGGCATACGTTTGTTTAATACATCGGATAGTAAGGAAATCTGGAGGAAACTGAAGAATCTTGGTTGTGCTGGTGAAGAAGGTAGTCAATTGGATTTAATAGATGTAGAATCTTTGAATGATAAATTTTTAGATGGATTTACTCAAAGTAGGATAAATAAGTTTGATTTTTTGGGTAATAATGACAGACTTGAATCTTTTTCTTTTCGTAACG
This sequence comes from Delia radicum, assembly GCA_021234595.1. Lineage (NCBI taxonomy): Eukaryota > Metazoa > Arthropoda > Insecta > Diptera > Anthomyiidae > Delia > Delia radicum. The sequence goes on from CM037854.1 coordinate 192,268,630, forward strand.
TAACAGAGGACGAATTGGTTCTCGCGATAACTCGGATTAAAACTAATGCCACTGGACATGACATGATTCCCATAAAGTTCATTAAACTTTTATACCCACTTATATCTGATATATTATTGCACATTGTTAACACAATCTTTACTTCTTCAGTTTTTCCTAAATTGTGGAAATTGGCTAGGATTACACCAATTCCAAAAAGTGGAGGTTTTGACATTGACAACCTAAGACCAATAAGTATATTGCCTTCAATATCTAAAATTGTCGAAAATTTGGTTAAAGACCAAATTTTATGTTATACTAATGAGTCTAATCTGTTGCATCCAAATCAATTCGCTTTCCGTAGAAATTATAATACCACTTCATTGTTGCTTTCTTTAACAGATTCTGTTAGAATGTACCTAAATGGACGTAAGCATTGTATAATGGTTTCTTTAGACCTAAGTAAGGCTTTCGATCGTATTGATCATTATTTTTTGCTTTGTAAGTTAAGGGATAAGTTTAAATTTTCTACTACTGCTTGCCGGCTTATATTTTCGTACCTAAATGACCGGTATCAATATACTTCGTTAAAGAATGTTGCCTCTAGTATTGGTGCTGCTACGTCAGGGGTGCCGCAAGGCTCGGTTTTGGGGCCCCTACTTTTTATAATATTTTTTAATGAATGCATTGAAATTATGTCTAATGACATTTGTAAATCTTTTGTTTTCGCTGACGATGTCCAGCTGCTGTTTCATAGTAATGATTCTATTGATTTATTTGAGACAACTATAAATGACCATTTGCAGACAATTTCGAATTGGATGTCAACTAATAACCTGTTGATAAATCCAACTAAAACGAAAGCCATCCAATTTGTTCTAAGCGATCATGAGATTCAACATCCCAATATTTTTATTTCGGGTGAATCTATTCAATTTGTTGATCATTTAAAATGCCTTGGCATTTATTTGGATCAATATCTTTCCTTTGAACGTCATATTAATCATATTTCTAGTAAGGTTTTTATTATACTTAGAAGGCTGTATTCTCTTAGCTATTACATGCCAAGGCATATAAAACGTCGAGTAGCTTATGCTCTTCTTATGTCAAATACGTAGATATCGGATATAAGAAACTCAAAAAAAGCCAGAGATTTCTTTCTTATATGCGATTTTTTCTTATATGGAAATATCGGATATAAGAAAGTTGTCTCTTATACGAATATATTCTCTAAAATTAAAATGTTTAAATGAAAAGTAAAAAAAAAGTTTTAAAGAAAAACATTTTATTAAACAAAACAATTCAGTATATAAAAAAACAAAATAACAAATATGCACGTGCGTGCCGATAGCCTGGCAAAAATAGCCTCGAATTTTGTTTAGGTTGGCAACGCGAAAATGAATAGTTGGCAACGCGAGAGCTGCTCCAGAGGAGTTTCCACCAAAAAAACACGGATTTATGGAAGAATCTAATAATTTTAACGATATGAGGTAAATATTTTAAGGATAGGTAGTAAAAAAATTGATTAATAAATAAAAAGTAAACATAACAAATACAATTTTTTTTATTTATGGTAAAATGTGTTAAGGTAAGTAATTTTTGGGACAATCCCGACGAAATAGGGCGACGTGACAAGGAGCACGATATGTCAAATTAAAGAGAACAAGTTGTAGAACAAAAAAAAGTTACCCTACAAAAAAGTTTATGAATAGTTTCTGGGCAAATCTGGAAAATGTTTTTTATGGTCCCAGTGGGATCCTGGGAAAACTAGGCGACGTGACAAGGAGCACGATATGTCTAATTAAAGGTAATAAGTAGTAGAACAAAAAAAAAGTAACCCTGCAAAAAAGTTTATGAATAGTTTCTGGACAAATCTGGAAAATGTTTTTTGTGGTCACAATGGGATCCTGGGAAAACTAGGCGACGTGACAAGGAGCACGATATGTCTAATTAAAGGTAATAAGTAGTAGAACAAAAAAAAGTAACCCTGCAAAAAAGTTTATGAATAGTTTCTGGGCAAATCTGGAAAATATTTTTTATGGTCCCAATGGGATCCTGGGAAAACTAGGCGATGTGACAAGGAGCACGATATGTCTAATTGAAGCTAATAAGTAGTAGAACAAAAAAAAGTAACCCTGCAAAAAAGTTTATGAATAGTTTCTGGGCAAATCTGGAAAATATTTTTTATGCTCCCAATGGGATCCTGGGAAAACTAGGCGATGTGACAAGGAGCACGATATGTCAAATTGAAGCTAATAAGTAGTAGAACAAAAAAAGTTACCCTGCAAAAAAGTTTATGAATAGTTTCTGGGCAAATCTGGAAAATATTTTTTATGGTCCCAATGGGATCCTGGGAAAACTAGGCGATGTGACAAGGAGCACGATATGTCAAATTGAAGCTAATAAGTAGTAGAACAAAAAAAAGTTACCCTGCAAAAAAGTTTATGAATAGTTTCTGGGCAAATCTGGAAAATATTTTTTATGGTCCCAATGGGATCCTGGGAAAACTAGGCGATGTGACAAGGAGCACGATATGTCAAATTGAAGCTAATAAGTAGTAGAACAAAAAAAAGTAACCCTGCAAAAAAGTTTATGAATAGTTTCTGGGCAAATCTGGAAAATATTTTTTATGGTCCCAATGGGATCCTGGGAAAACTAGGCGATGTGACAAGGAGCACGATATGTCAAATTGAAGCTAATAAGTAGTAGAACAAAAAAAAGTTACCCTGCAAAAAAGTTTATGAATAGTTTCTGGGCAAATCTGGAAAATGTTTTTTATGGTCCCAATGGGATCCTGGGAAAACTAGGCGACGTGACAAGGAGCACGATATGTCTAATTAAAGGTAATAAGTAGTAGAACAAAAAAAAGTAACCCTGCAAAAAAGTTTATGAATAGTTTCTGGGCAAATCTGGAAAATATTTTTTATGGTCCCAATGGGATCCTGGGAAAACTAGGCGATGTGACAAGGAGCACGATATGTCTAATTGAAGCTAATAAGTAGTAGAACAAAAAAAAGTAACCCTGCAAAAAAGTTTATGAATAGTTTCTGGGCAAATCTGGAAAATATTTTTTATGCTCCCAATGGGATCCTGGGAAAACTAGGCGATGTGACAAGGAGCACGATATGTCAAATTGAAGCCAATAAGTAGTAGAACAAAAAAAAGTTACCCTGCAAAAAAGTTTATGAATAGTTTCTGGGCAAATCTGGAAAATATTTTTTATGGTCCCAATGGGATCCTGGGAAAACTAGGCGATGTGACAAGGAGCACGATATGTCAAATTGAAGCTAATAAGTAGTAGAACAAAAAAAAGTTACCCTGCAAAAAAGTTTATGAATAGTTTCTGGGCAAATCTGGAAAATATTTTTTATGGTCCCAATGGGATCCTGGGAAAACTAGGCGATGTGACAAGGAGCACGATATGTCAAATTGAAGCTAATAAGTAGTAGAACAAAAAAAAGTTACCCTGCAAAAAAGTTTATGAATAGTTTCTGGGCAAATCTGGAAAATATTTTTTATGGTCCCAATGGGATCCTGGGAAAACTAGGCGATGTGACAAGGAGCACGATATGTCAAATTGAAGCTAATAAGTAGTAGAACAAAAAAAAGTTACCCTGCAAAAAAGTTTATGAATAGTTTCTGGGCAAATCTGGAAAATGTTTTTTATGGTCCCAATGGGATCCTGGGAAAACTAGGCGACGTGACAAGGAGCACGATATGTCTAATTAAAGGTAATAAGTAGTAGAACAAAAAAAAGTAACCCTGCAAAAAAGTTTATGAATAGTTTCTGGGCAAATCTGGAAAATATTTTTTATGGTCCCAATGGGATCCTGGGAAAACTAGGCGATGTGACAAGGAGCACGATATGTCTAATTGAAGCTAATAAGTAGTAGAACAAAAAAAAGTAACCCTGCAAAAAAGTTTATGAATAGTTTCTGGGCAAATCTGGAAAATATTTTTTATGCTCCCAATGGGATCCTGGGAAAACTAGGCGATGTGACAAGGAGCACGATATGTCAAATTGAAGCTAATAAGTAGTAGAACAAAAAAAAGTTACCCTGCAAAAAAGTTTATGAAAAGTTTCTGGGCAAATCTGGAAAATATTTTTTATGGTCCCAGTGGGATCCTGGGAAAACTAGGCGACGTGACAAGGAGCACGATATGTCTAATTAAAGGTAATAAGTAGTAGAACAAAAAAAAGTAACCCTGCAAAAAAGTTTATGAATAGTTTCTGGACAAATCTGGAAAATGTTTTTGTGGTCACAATGGGATCCTGGGAAAACTAGGCGACGTGACAAGGAGCACGATATGTCTAATTGAAGCTAATAAGTAGTAGAACAAAAAAAAGTTACCCTGCAAAAAAGTTTATGAATAGTTTCTGGGCAAATCTGGAAAATGTTTTTTATGGTCCCAGTGGGATCCTGGGAAAACTAGGCGACGTGACAAGGAGCACGATATGTCTAATTAAAGGTAATAAGTAGTAGAACAAAAAAAAGTAACCCTGCAAAAAAGTTTATGAATAGTTTCTGGACAAATCTGGAAAATGTTTTTTGTGGTCACAATGGGATCCTGGGAAAACTAGGCGACGTGACAAGGAGCACGATATGTCTAATTAAAGGTAATAAGTAGTAGAACAAAAAAAAGTAACCCTGCAAAAAAGTTTATGAATAGTTTCTGGGCAAATCTGGAAAATATTTTTTATGGTCCCAATGGGATCCTGGGAAAACTAGGCGATGTGACAAGGAGCACGATATGTCTAATTGAAGCTAATAAGTAGTAGAACAAAAAAAAGTTACCCTGCAAAAAAGTTTATGAATAGTTTCTGGGCAAATCTGGAAAATATTTTTTATGGTCCCAATGGGATCCTGGGAAAACTAGGCGATGTGACAAGGAGCACGATATGTCAAATTGAAGCTAATAAGTAGTAGAACAAAAAAAAGTTACCCTGCAAAAAAGTTTATGAATAGTTTCTGGGCAAATCTGGAAAATATTTTTTATGGTCCCAATGGGATCCTGGGAAAACTAGGCGATGTGACAAGGAGCACGATATGTCAAATTGAAGCTAATAAGTAGTAGAACAAAAAAAAGTAACCCTGCAAAAAAGTTTATGAATAGTTTCTGGGCAAATCTGGAAAATATTTTTTATGCTCCCAATGGGATCCTGGGAAAACTAGGCGATGTGACAAGGAGCACGATATGTCAAATTGAAGCTAATAAGTAGTAGAACAAAAAAAAGTTACCCTGCAAAAAAGTTTATGAATAGTTTCTGGGCAAATCTGGAAAATATTTTTTATGGTCCCAGTGGGATCCTGGGAAAACTAGGCGACGTGACAAGGAGCACGTTACGTCAAATTAAAGGTAATAAGTAGTAGAATTAAAAAAATTACCCTTCTGGACAAATGTGTAGTGTCTTTTGTGGTTATTATACGTTTTTAATGTAAGTTTTACTAGTTAGCGAAAGAGTATATGGTCACCAGAAATCCAAATGGGCGTAACTAACAAAATTTACTAAACCGGTTTTATTGATGAATTTAATTTAATTTTAGACTTAAACGATACAAAATAGTAGTTTTAGAAATAAAATATCAATGTTATGTTTTCGGGAGTTTTTTTTTTTTGTTGACCTGGAAAATATTAAAATAGGCTTGAGTGATAAACCACTGCATCAAACATTTCTTTACAAAATTTTTTGGTTGGTTGCTTAACTGTCTCATGTGAAAACATAGAAATTTTGTTTTCTGTCTGAAAAAACATGTGAAAACTTAGAAATTTTGTTTTCTGTCTGTTACCCAATGTAATTCTAATCGAACATTGCAACTCTAAACTGTTCACATTCGCATTCACTGAACGACCACATTCATAAAAAATGGTTGTTCTTCACCATTTTGTTTTTAACACACGTGTTCTTTTATTGATATTCCGAAAAACAGTGCTGTCATTTCAGCACTTTGAGGGTTTTTGAGCATTTTATTCTCAATGATTTTCTTCAAATACTAGTTTTTTAAAGCCACCCAGCCAGAAATATACGAACGGCAAAGCATTGACCCAGTGCTTTCAACGGTGGTATGAGCGTTGCTTTGCCATCCCCAAAATGATAACACCGGGCAGGGCTTGGCCGTTTCTTTTTTAAAACGTTGGCAAAGCACTGGCAATAAGCGCTTTGCCAGTACCAAAATCAAAAATAACCAATAAAGTTCTACTTAATAATTCACTTCAGTAAAGAGTTGTATTATTTCCTATTGAATGATTTTGGTAATTTGAACAGAAATAACAATAGGCTTGCATCAGCTAAGTTAATTATAAAATAACTGAATATTTTTTTTTTAAGTTAACGGTTTAAGTAACGGTTGTAAATTTTGTAAATAATGGAAATGCACTTTTTGCCAATGTTCTAAGTCAGTACTGTGCCAGTGCTTTTTTATTTTTACGGTTGTAGATTTTGTAAATCAAGTACTGGCAAAGCACTTTTTACGAACGTTGGTAGAGCGTTCTAAGCCAGGGCTCTGCCAGTGCTTTTATTATTTTTGCTGTTGTAAATTTTGTTCATTAAGCACTGGCAAAGCACTTTTTACTAACGTTGGCAGAGCGTTGTAAATCAGTGCTTTGCCAGCAATTTATTTGTTGGATCATTGGCAAACAGTGCTCTGCCAGTGCTTGATTTTTCAGACCATTGGTAATTTCTGGCTGGGCACGTTCAAAAATAAATGGCAATCACGTGTTTTGCCAAAAAAAGGTATATTAGCTCTTTATTGTGTTACAAAGTTTTTTTTTCTCTTCCACTCGTTCTGGCAAACTCCTGTTTGGCATTTAGGTGTAAGTGGCATATAAGGTTTAATGAATATGAATTAAATAGCTAGCAATATTATTGCGCAATTTTTCGACTTTGTGCTTTAATCTATTACCACAGATGACAAGAGAATAAAGAAAAATGCGAGCGAAAAATAATAATGCCAGTGTATGCACTCATAATAATCCATGCATAAAAATACGAAACTACCCAATGGACCAAAACCCTTTAGAAAAATATTATATTAAGCTTGCAAGCATAAGCGTTAAGCTTTAAAAAGACTTTAGAAAGTATTGAAAAACGCTTTAATTTTATTGTAGAAAAATCAAAACGGAACCCTCGTGATAATATTACTGAAATAATATTTAAATAAGCTTATGCCGCTAATTTTAGAATAAGCTTATGTCAACAATTGTAGAATTAGCTTATGCTTACAAATTTAGAACAAGCTTATGCTACCAATTGTAGAATTAGCTTATGCCTACTTTTGTAAATTTTTTTATTATCGCCCCGATTTTCAGAAATTTTTGTCACTGTCTTACATTTTTGTGACTCTTACCTAGAATTTTTTTTTTCAAGGTAAGATAGTCAGACAAATTTAGGACAATTACAAAAATGTGTAAGAATCGGGCCTTATGTTTGAATATAAGAAATTCACATTTTATTTAATTTTTTTTATTAAGAAATTTTTATTTAAGTTTTTGGAATTGAAAAACACTTAAAAAATAATTTTAAAAAAATCAATTCATTAAAAATTCAAGTTTTTTACTTATTGTTTTCACTTTTTGTTATTATTTTTTATTTATTATGACAACCGCACTATCTTCGATCAAAATTGACAATGACAATGCAAAGTAATCAACGACGTACATACAGAATTTAACGGGACTTTGCTGCAGCGACATGTTGTCAGCACGTTGTAAAGAATACTACTTTCTCAAACACGGTTGAAAAAGGCTTTAGTATTTTTTTTAAAAAAAGCTTATTCTAAAGTACTGTTATACTTTACTTATTTTGTGGTCCATTGGGTATTGTCAAGACTACAAATACTTTCGTAAAATGTACAAATTTTCGTTTATTTTGCAAAAAATTCGTTTTTTTTTACGTTTTTTCGTAATTTTACGCATGGATTATTATCAGTGTGGGTACTTTGAGGAACAATGTGTTAAATACATTCCGATGTTATGAAATAATATTGTTTTTTAGTGTAGATTTTAAAATCTAGTGTAAGGATATCGAAGTAAACTTTGTATTTTTTTTATATAAAGTAGATTTGTAGTAATTAAATGTTAAATAATGGGGTTTTCATTCATTTTTTATTTTGTTCTAACAATTTTTTAAAAGTTTTTTGATTAATCGTACTGATAACGAATAAAAATAAGTTTAAAAATACATAAGTAATTAGCATACCAAATTTCATTGTTAACTCGTGATGAAAAGTACTGTCTTTCATATTGTTTGCTTGAAATTCAAATCATATTTCTTTACGCATTATTAAAGTCCAATTCTTGGAAAATGATTAATAAAAGTTAAAAATTTTAAATATTTCTTCAATAAAGTTCTGATTTTATTTTGTCTATAACCATTTTTTATAAAAATTTGCCAAAATTGGTTAAGACAAGTATTTTTTTGAATTATTCGTTAAGAGTTCAAATTATTTTTTATTCGAAAATCATGTTTTTTAAATTGTTCGGATTTATTCCCCTAAATAGGTAAATTTTCAAAAAAGATCTATTAAAACAAGTATTTTTTTTAATTATTCGTTTTATTCGTTTTATTCACTTTTTCGTCAAATTTCTTCGAATTTTTATTTATTTAAAAATCATGTTTTTTAAATTGTTCGTTATAATTTTTTTTTTGTTCGTTTGATTAATCGAATAAGTTTTATTCTAATATATATATATATTAGAGTTAGTTTTGAAAAATAGATTTTTGGATATTATCACTTTTTAGAAGGTTTTTGTATCAATAAAAATAATGGCGTATTTTTTTTTTAATTTCAACTCCTTTCCGTGCCTATAGGCTACTCAAATCGATGATTTTGGGTCCCTTTTCACATACAACAAAAACGGCTAAATATATGTCAAATCTGACTTCAGTATTCGATTCTACGGGAAAACTTAGGCCCATAAGCTTTTTTTTTAGTTTTTGGAATGCAACAGAATGCATAATTAGAGTGGTCCAAAGAAATATTTTTTTTTAAAAAAAATTAAAATATTTTTTTTGTTAAATTTTTTTTTTTACAATGAAAAAATACTTACATCTGAGAAAAATGGTCCAAAAATTTTAATTTTGTAGTTACCCGTTCAAAAGTTATTAAAGTTTAAAAATTTAATTTTTTAGTGAATACAAAATAATTTATTGGTTTATATAATAATTTATTGGATTTGAGTCGCCTATAGGCACGGGAAAGAGTTGGAATTAAAAAAAAAAATACGCCATTATTTTTATTGATACAAAAACTTTCTAAAAAGTGATAATATCCAAAAATCTTTTTTCAAAATTAACTCTAATATTTATATATAAAATATATATTAATATTTAAAATTTAATATTTACCGTATTATTACTAATAGTAAAAACGATATTTAATTTGTTTTATGTAGCTCCAAATATAAGTTAAATGTCATACATGGGAAACACCATTGAGGTATTGATTTTTCTATACAAATGATAATACAAATGCATAAGCATATTTTAAAAAATCCATGCTTCAATGGTTTTTTCCCAAGTATGTTAAATGTATATTAAACAAATGATAAAATATATGATAAATATAAAATATATGTGATAAAATATATGTAAAATATACTTGTAGCTTATTTTATTTTCCTAATTTCATCAATGTGAATTTTACATAGAACGTTTTTTACTAAAGATCATCAATGTAAGTTTTACATAGCATGAACTTTAATAAATTACCAAAAAAAAAAATACTTGTGAAATTTAACAAAAACGCAGTTTAGCATATTACCCAAGCATTTCGCCGTTATTTCAACACTAAGTAAATTCTGCGTGTATGTTTGTTATTAAAAAATTTTAACTGGTCACAATTATCCTATTTTCATACGTCTTTACTTCTCCTTTAAACATATTTATCCCTATTTGGTTCCACATAAATTTTCAACGATTTTGAAAATTTTAAGATCAAAGCTAAACAACTTTTTTGATTAGAGAATAGAAATTACTGAGGGTATTCACGATGACCATTTGCACACGATACAAACTGTGCAAATTTACACCATCTACAAATCACTATCGTTAGTACCATTACTATGTTTTTCTCAATTTCTTGATGTATTCCACACGCAGATAAAACTGGAGGAATATTATCAAAGTACTTAGTAATTATACAACTACATAAGTTTCAAGTTAGGTTTACAAAGTTCTAGTTAAATATTTACAAATTTTTGTTAAATATATACAAGCCTAGTAAAAAGTTTCTAAAAAATTCATATATTTTACAAGATATTGGGTTATTTTTCATTTCAAAAATCGTCAAAATGACGACAAATCATCAAACCTGATAACACTGCATGATTCACACTAAATTACGTGCTTCGAAAACTGTTGGAATAGAAAAATACCTTAAATACGTGTTTTGTCAAAACACGTATTTAATGCTACGTTTCCACTGGAGGTGGTTTGAAACGAAACATGTTTTATACATGTTTTCGTATACATTTTTCTCACCAAAAAACATGTTTACCTCAAAACACATAAGTAGAAACACAGTATAAGCCTGCATGGCACCTGCTTTTTCCAGCGTTTTTACCAGGGGTTTTCTTTAAAATGCTTTAAAAACAAAACGGAATGTGAAAAATGTAAAGTTTTGTCATACAGACCTTCGCTCAAAAACCCTCAAAGCGCTGAAATGACAGCACTGTTTTTAGGAATATCAATAAAAGAGCACGTGTGTTAAAAACAAAATGGGGAAGCACACACATTTTTTACGAATGTGGTCGTTCAGTGAATGCGAACACGTTTAGAGTTGCCATGTTCGATAAGAATTACATACAGTACTGCCATTTTAATGGATGAGTTAAAAGATTCCAAAAATAATTCTTTGGCAGTTTTTTTACTAACAATCTCTTTGGAAGTTATTTAGGCATATAATATTCCTTTGAAGTTGGTTTGAAGCATTTTATGAGCGAAAAGCATCCTACCTATGACAAACCAATGATAAATTTCTTCAATGAAAAGCAATTCAATTTTAGCTGGGTTACGTAAAAAATTCAAATTAAATTAAAAATAAACTGCTAGTATGAAATAATACTTTCTGATAGTTGGTATGGTTTTTTTGTGCAACTATTAACAGTTTTAGATCTATTCTACAAAATATTCCAGAAAGTTCAACATTTTTTTTCTCAACAATTTAAAGTTCTGCCTATAATGGAGGCTCTAACTTTTCTAAAACTTCGGGTTCTGATGAGATCTTTAGCCAGATCGAAATACTAGTATCAACCTAGCTAATATGTTTGATTTGCTTTATTTTTGTAAATATACGGAGGTTGAAAGCTCGTTATAAATTGAAAATAACATAAAAATAATCTCGATGTGTATAAAAACAAAAAACTAATATAACTGTAAAAAATTTACAATTTATTTGAATATTAATCTCTTAAATTTTTGAAAATAATTGGAATTTTCGTCGACAATATACAAATTGCAAAAAATTAAATTGACACAATTTTTCAACACATATTTAGTTTATAATATAAAAAAATCGTAGGGAATGTAAGGAGAAAAGGGATTTTTAATGCTTAGTGTAGGTATTATTTAAAAAAATTCACTGGCACCACTGATTACATAGGGTAACAGACAGAAAACAAAACTTCTAAGTTTTCACATGCATTAAATGTTTCATGAAATAATACAAAAATTCGCACAACAAGGCGTGACAAGGCTATGATAAAACGTAAAGCCACGATATATTTATATTATATTCCTTACTACATTTCTTTATAGCGTTACCAAAAATCCAAAAGGCAGTAACTAACATTTATTATAGCAAATATAAGTGAGACTGTTAAGCAACCAACCAAAAAATTTTGTAAAGAAATGTTTGATGCAGTGGTTTATCACTCAAGCCTATTTTAATATTTTCCAGGTCAACAAAAAAAAAAAAAACTCCCGAAAACATAACATTGATATTTTATTTCTAAAACTACTATTTTGTATCGTTTAAGTCTAAAATTAAATTAAATTCATCAATAAAACCGGTTTTATCGTGCTCCTTGTCACATCGCCTAGTTTTCCCAGGATCCCATTGGGACCATAAAAAATATTTTCCAGATTTGCCCAGAAACTATTCATAAACTTTTTTGCAGGGTAACTTTTTTTTGTTCTACTACTTATTAGCTTCAATTTGACATATCGTGCTCCTTGTCACGTCGCTTAGTTTTCCCAGGATCCCATAGTGACCACAAAAAACATTTTCCAGATTTGCCCAGAAACTATTCATAAACTTTTTTGCAGGGTAACTTTTTTTTGTTCTACTACTTATTACCTTTAATTAGACATATCGTGCTCCTTGTCACATCGCCTAGTTTTCCCAGGATCCCATTGGGACCATAAAAAATATTTTCCAGATTTGCCCAGAAACTATTCATAAACTTTTTTGCAGGGTAACTTTTTTTTTTCTACTACTTATTACCTTTAATTAGACATATCGTGCTCCTTGTCACATCGCCTAGTTTTCCCAGGATCCCACTGGGACCATAAAAAACATTTTCCAGATTTGCCCAGAAACTATTCATAAACTTTTTTGCAGGGTTACTTTTTTTTATTCTACTACTTATTACCTTTAATTAGACATATCGTGCTCCTTGTCACATCGCCTAGTTTTCCCAGGATCCCATTGGGACCATAAAAAATATTTTCCAGATTTGCCCAGAAACTATTCATAAACTTTTTTGCAGGGTAACTTTTTTTTTCTACTACTTATTACCTTTAATTAGACATATCGTGCTCCTTGTCACATCGCCTAGTTTTCCCAGGATCCCACTGGGACCATAAAAAACATTTTCCAGATTTGCCCAGAAACTATTCATAAACTTTTTTGCAGGGTTACTTTTTTTTGTTCTACTACTTATTAGCTTCAATTTGACATATCGTGCTCCTTGTCACGTCGCCTAGTTTTCCCAGGATCCCATTGTGACCACAAAAAACATTTTCCAGATTTGTCCAGAAACTATTCATAAACTTTTTTGCAGGGTTACTTTTTTTTGTTCTACTACTTAATAGCTTCAATTAGACATATCGTGCTCCTTGTCACATCGCCTAGTTTTCCCAGGATCCCATTGGGACCATAAAAAATATTTTCCAGATTTGCCCAGAAACTATTCATAAACTTTTTTGCAGGGTAACTTTTTTTTTTCTACTACTTATTACCTTTAATTAGACATATCGTGCTCCTTGTCACATCGCCTAGTTTTCCCAGGATCCCACTGGGACCATAAAAAACATTTTCCAGATTTGCCCAGAAACTATTCATAAACTTTTTTGCAGGGTTACTTTTTTTTGTTCTACTACTTATTAGCTTCAATTAGACATATCGTGCTCCTTGTCACATCGCCTAGTTTTCCCAGGATCCCATTGGGACCATAAAAAATATTTTCCAGATTTGCCCAGAAACTATTCATAAACTTTTTTGCAGGGTAACTTTTTTTTGTTCTACTACTTATTAGCTTCAATTAGACATATCGTGCTCCTTGTCACATCGCCTAGTTTTCCCAGGATCCCATTGGGACCATAAAAAATATTTTCCAGATTTGCCCAGAAACTATTCATAAACTTTTTTGCAGGGTAACTTTTTTTTGTTCTACTACTTATTAGCTTCAATTTGACATATCGTGCTCCTTGTCACATCGCCTAGTTTTCCCAGGATCCCATTGGGACCATAAAAAATATTTTCCAGATTTGCCCAGAAACTATTCATAAACTTTTTTGCAGGGTAACTTTTTTTTGTTCTACTACTTATTAGCTTCAATTTGACATATCGTGCTCCTTGTCACGTCGCTTAGTTTTCCCAGGATCCCATAGTGACCACAAAAAACATTTTCCAGATTTGCCCAGAAACTATTCATAAACTTTTTTGCAGGGTAACTTTTTTTTGTTCTACTACTTATTACCTTTAATTAGACATATCGTGCTCCTTGTCACATCGCCTAGTTTTCCCAGGATCCCATTGGGACCATAAAAAATATTTTCCAGATTTGCCCAGAAACTATTCATAAACTTTTTTGCAGGGTAACTTTTTTTTGTTCTACTACTTATTAGCTTCAATTTGACATATCGTGCTCCTTGTCACGTCGCTTAGTTTTCCCAGGATCCCATAGTGACCACAAAAAACATTTTCCAGATTTGCCCAGAAACTATTCATAAACTTTTTTGCAGGGTAACTTTTTTTTGTTCTACTACTTATTACCTTTAATTAGACATATCGTGCTCCTTGTCACATCGCCTAGTTTTCCCAGGATCCCATTGGGACCATAAAAAATATTTTCCAGATTTGCCCAGAAACTATTCATAAACTTTTTTGCAGGGTAACTTTTTTTTTTCTACTACTTATTACCTTTAATTAGACATATCGTGCTCCTTGTCACATCGCCTAGTTTTCCCAGGATCCCACTGGGACCATAAAAAACATTTTCCAGATTTGCCCAGAAACTATTCATAAACTTTTTTGCAGGGTTACTTTTTTTTGTTCTACTACTTATTACCTTTAATTAGACATATCGTGCTCCTTGTCACATCGCCTAGTTTTCCCAGGATCCCATTGGGACCATAAAAAATATTTTCCAGATTTGCCCAGAAACTATTCATAAACTTTTTTGCAGGGTAACTTTTTTTTTTTCTACTACTTATTACCTTTAATTAGACATATCGTGCTCCTTGTCACATCGCCTAGTTTTCCCAGGATCCCACTGGGACCATAAAAAACATTTTCCAGATTTGCCCAGAAACTATTCATAAACTTTTTTGCAGGGTTACTTTTTTTTGTTCTACTACTTATTAGCTTCAATTAGACATATCGTGCTCCTTGTCACATCGCCTAGTTTTCCCAGGATCCCATTGGGACCATAAAAAATATTTTCCAGATTTGCCCAGAAACTATTCATAAACTTTTTTGCAGGGTAACTTTTTTTTGTTCTACTACTTATTAGCTTCAATTTGACATATCGTGCTCCTTGTCACATCGCCTAGTTTTCCCAGGATCCCATTGGGACCATAAAAAATATTTTCCAGATTTGCCCAGAAACTATTCATAAACTTTTTTGCAGGGTTACTTTTTTTTGTTCTACTACTTATTAGCTTCAATTAGACATATCGTGCTCCTTGTCACATCGCCTAGTTTTCCCAGGATCCCATTGGGACCATAAAAAATATTTTCCAGATTTGCCCAGAAACTATTCATAAACTTTTTTGCAGGGTAACTTTTTTTTGTTCTACTACTTATTAGCTTCAATTTGACATATCGTGCTCCTTGTCACATCGCCTAGTTTTCCCAGGATCCCATTGGGACCATAAAAAATATTTTCCAGATTTGCCCAGAAACTATTCATAAACTTTTTTGCAGGGTTACTTTTTTTTGTTCTACTACTTATTAGCTTCAATTTGACATATCGTGCTCCTTGTCACATCCCCTAGTTTTCCCAGGATCCCATTAGGACCACAAAAAACATTTTCCAGATTTGTCCAGAAACTATTCATAAACTTTTTTGCAGGGTTACTTTTTTTTGTTCTACTACTTATTAGCTTCAATTTGACATATCGTGCTCCTTGTCACGTCGCCTAGTTTTCCCAGGATCCCATTGTGACCACAAAAAACATTTTCCAGATTTGTCCAGAAACTATTCATAAACTTTTTTGCAGGGTAACTTTTTTTTGTTCTACTACTTAATAGCTTCAATTAGACATATCGTGCTCCTTGTCACATCGCCTAGTTTTCCCAGGATCCCATTGGGACCATAAAAAATATTTTCCAGATTTGCCCAGAAACTATTCATAAACTTTTTTGCAGGGTTACTTTTTTTTGTTCTACTACTTATTAGCTTCAATTAGACATATCGTGCTCCTTGTCACATCGCCTAGTTTTCCCAGGATCCCATTGGGACCATAAAAAATATTTTCCAGATTTGCCCAGAAACTATTCATAAACTTTTTGCAGGGTAACTTTTTTTTGTTCTACTACTTATTAGCTTCAATTTGACATATCGTGCTCCTTGTCACATCGCCTAGTTTTCCCAGGATCCCATTGGGACCATAAAAATTATTTTCCAGATTTGCCCAGAAACTATTCATAAACTTTTTTGCAGGGTAAATTTTTTTTGTTCTACTACTTATTACCTTTAATTAGACATATCGTGCTCCTTGTCACGTCGACTAGTTTTCCCAGGATCCCACTGGGACCATAAAAAACATTTTCCAGATTTGCCCAGAAACTATTCATAAACTTTTTTGCAGGGTAACTTTTTTTTGTTCTACTACTTATTAGCTTCAATTAGACATATCGTGCTCCTTGTCACATCGCCTAGTTTTCCCAGGATCCCATTGGGACCATAAAAAATATTTTCCAGATTTGCCCAGAAACTATTCATAAACTTTTTTGCAGGGTTACTTTTTTTTGTTCTACTACTTATTAGCTTCAATTAGACATATCGTGCTCCTTGTCACATCGCCTAGTTTTCCCAGGATCCCATTGGGACCATAAAAAATATTTTCCAGATTTGCCCAGAAACTATTCATAAACTTTTTTGCAGGGTAACTTTTTTTTGTTCTACTACTTATTAGCTTCAATTTGACATATCGTGCTCCTTGTCACATCCCCTAGTTTTCCCAGGATCCCATTGGGACCATAAAAAATATTTTCCAGATTTGCCCAGAAACTATTCATAAACTTTTTTGCAGGGTAACTTTTTTTTGTTCTACTACTTATTAGCTTCAATTTGACATATCGTGCTCCTTGTCACATCGCCTAGTTTTCCCAGGATCCCATTGGGAGCATAAAAAATATTTTCCAGATTTGCCCAGAAACTATTCATAAACTTTTTTGCAGGGTTACTTTTTTTTGTTCTACTACTTATTAGCTTCAATTAGACATATCGTGCTACTTGTCACATCGCCTAGTTTTCCCAGGATCCCATTGGGACCATAAAAAATATTTTCCAGATTTGCCCAGAAACTATTCATAAACTTTTTTGCAGGGTAACTTTTTTTTGTTGTACAACTTGTTCTCTTTAATTTGACATGTCGTGCTCCTTGTCACGTCGCCCTATTTCGTCGGGATTGTCCCAAAAATTACTTACCTTAACACATTTTACCATAAATAAAAAAAATTGTATTTGTTATGTTTACTTTTTATTTATTAATCAATTTTTTTTACTACCTATCCTTAAAATATTTACCTCATATCGTTAAAATTATTAGATTCTTCCATAAATCCGTGTTTTTTTGGTGGAAACTCCTCTGGAGCAGCTCTCGCGTTGCCAACTATTCATTTTCGCGTTGCCAACCTAAACAAAATTCGAGGCTATTTTTGCCAGGCTATCGGCACGCACGTCAAATATGCAGGTGCTTGTGCAAATTTAAATGTAACTGACACTAATAGAAAACATATGATTTTCTATTGTCGATTTACTTGAATAAACGTCACTACATTGCTAGGTCTGTCAAAAAAACAGAGTAGTATTTGGAAGATGACAAAGCCAATTGTGACAATTTTTTGTTATTGTTTTTTTCTTTGATATTTTAAATTTTGAATCTCGCTCCTAGACGAGGACAAGAAATTCTCATTGAGTTTGTGATTTAACATAACAAATATCTCTAGAAATTCTAATAACAAAGTCCCCTGAAGATTTCCTTGGGCAGGAATGAAATCCGGATAGGGACACGCCTACATCAGATTGCTTTTCACAATTTGTTAAATAAGTTTTGGGACTTTAGCACGTTTAATTACTATAAAATAAAATCAGTTCACAGTTTGACAACAATCTTAAATACTTTCTTATATGAAACCATTTCAAATACGTTCGTCAGCTTTGGTGTTTGACAAACATTTCTTATATCAGTGTTTTTCTTATACGTGTTTTTCTTATATGAAGCAATTTTTACACTGAGAAGATGCAAATAGGCTCGGTGTTTTTGCTAATCTTTCTTATATGCGATTTGTTCTTATATGAGATGTGCTTATATCCGATATCTACTGTATAAATTATGGTATAGAAGTTTTTGCAGGTTCACCACGTGGTAATCTTGATAAACTTGAAAGGATATTTAATAGAATTTTAAGGTTTGTTTACACCCTTCGACTTCGTGATCATGTTACTAATTCTGCAATTGACTTTTTAGGTTGTACATTTGATAATTATGTTGTTTTACGAACTTTGTTATGTTTTTTCAAAGTATTAAAATATGGTGTACCATTTGATTTATGTAATAACTTTAACTTTCTACCTTCCACTAGAATTTTACAGATTGATGAACCTCTTATCCGTTATGAAATTTTTGCTCGTTCCTTTTTGATTAGAATAGCTAGAAAATGGAATTATTTGCCGTTAGAACTGCGATACTTTTCGACTTCTATTACCATTTATAAGAAAAAATTATTAACGTATCTAAACCTCTAGCTAGGACCATTTAATTTCCTATTATTGAATTTTAAATAAAATAAATATTAGAGAGGATGTTGTAGGGAACCATGTATAAATGTAGATAAATATGTAGGTGATATTTTTAGAAATAAGGATGTAAATATATGACATAGTTATTTGCTTAAAATGTATTTACTTTGTAATACTTTATTTTGGCCATGAAGGCTTCTTGTATTACCTGTTGAATAAAGAAATAAAAATAAATAAAATAAATACTCAAAAGAACTACGAGTATTACTGAAGTACAGTATTTGAAACGACTAATTTATTTTGAATAATTTAGTCGTTTTTCATTTTCTCATAGAAAAATGACTACAATAGCACTTAAACAACTACTACTAATAACTACCCGAATCACCTACATGTAGCTACTGTAAGAATATTCTTAGTATAAATATTCTTAATTTGATTTTATTTTTAATGAACTACACTATTGGGAAACTATATTTACTCAAATTAAGATGTAAATATTAAAATGATAAAAGAAAATAAATAAAATATTCAATTATTCTTCTCATAGTCCTTTACTAGAAAATCGTCATATTAAAAAATTCAAAACAACTGTATAAAATAAATGCTACCAAAATGAAGTAATTTTGGTAAGTTGTTTAAAAAAAAGTCAAAAACGTTAAAAATTTATTTTTGTAAGTAAAGCCACTGAAATTGCGGTTAAAATAACTGCAACCGCATTACTACATAAATAACCGTCATGTAGTAAATTCGGAACTTTTCTAAATGTATGGAATTTAAAAGTAGAAAACTAGAAAAAAAATCAAAAATACATATTTTGGCATTAAGTTTAACAGTCTTGGATTTATATCGTATCAAAGTTTCAACTTAGGTTGACCATATTTTTACTAGAGGATGGTACAGTGGATCACGGTTATAACGAACTCGTAGGGACCGGACAATTTAGTTAGTTATAAGCAAAGTTCGCTATAAGCATTTTAAACATTTTAAGAAAATTAATAAAATGACAGAATTTTGCTTAAATTCTCCTAAAAAATACTAAATTCTCCTGAACAATTCTTCTATTAAATTAAGTTTTATACAGTTTTTAAATCTTTTAGTGAAGTTTCAATTACAAACCTTAAGTTTTTAAAGCTTGCAGTACATTTCCATAAAAAATTCCAATTTTTTTAATGTGTTCGTTATAAGCGTAAAAATTTGTATGAATGGTCGTAAAAGTATCAACAAAAAAAATCGTTATATAAAAAGTTCGCTATAATTTCCGTATTATTTTCTATGAAATATGTTAGTAAATGGGTTGGGACCAGTAAAATTGTTCGTTATAAAAAAGATCGTTTTTTTCGGAAAAAAAATAACATTTCTTAATAGATCTGCAAAGTTTGATTTTCAAAATGTCTGTCGGATCTATGACGTGTCCTAAATGAGTAAAAAAAAACTTTTATCAAGAAGCTAAGCTTTTATTAGAAATCACGTTATAGTAAAAAGTAACTTTTTTTAAAAAAGTGGGGATTCGATTAATTCATATTGGACCCCAAAATATGTATTGAATTTTTTTATGTTTCGATATAAAATTTGTACGGAATATGAAAATTGATAAAATACGTATTTTGGGGTTTAGTAGTTTTATACAATTAACTTAAATTAAAATCATAGTTTACATCAAATTATACACAAGTAGGTGGTATTAAAGACTCCACATGCCTCAATGTTAAACAAATAAGATTTCACTACACCTTATTCAGAAAATATCAATTGAAATTCTGAAGTTCCATTTGAAATTCAGAAAATATCAGTTAAAATTTAGAATTTCTATTTGAAATTCAGAAAATATAAATTAAAAATCTGATTTTCCATTTAAAATTCAGCAAATATCCATTTGAAGCTCAGAAAATATCATTTGAAATTTAAAAACTATCAATTGAAATTTAGAAAATTGCAATTGAAATTCAGAAAACATCATTTGAAATTCAGAATATATCAATTGAAATTCAGAAACTCATCAATTGCAACTGAGGAAATGTTAATTGAAATTCCGAAAATATCAATTGAAATTCAAAATATCAATTGAGGTTTTCTGAATTTCAGTTGATGTTTTTCTGAATTTCAATTACTATTTTCTGAATATCAAATGATATTTTCTGAAGTTCAATTGATAATTTCTGAATTTCAAATGATGTTTTCTGAATTTAAATTGATATTTTTTGAATTTTAAATGGAACATCTGAATTTCAATTGATGCTTTCTAAATTTCAAATGGAAATTCTGAAATTCAAATGATGTTTTCTGAATTTCAAATGGAATTTCTGAATTTCAATTAATATTTTCTAAATTCCAATGGATTTGATTTTCTGAATTGCAGTTGCAAAAGGTGTAATTAAACTATTCTATTTTATTTAACATTTACCTAAACTAACTTCCTTAGTTAACAATTCCATAAATTCTTCTTTGTTATACTTTTGATTACGTTTCAGCAATTTATCCAATATACTTGCTTTACATTTACCAATAGACATAACCGAATGCCAATCATCGTGATTTGAGACTTTGTTAGACATAGGAGGATAAACCGGTTCATGGGGACACTGATAGTGCAAGTCCGAAGCAATATGCTTCTGTGGTTTGTTGTTTTGCTCATGAAGAAAGGAACAAACGGCACATTCGAAACTTTGAAATTGATTGTTACTATACATCGATGATGCCCGCCTTCCAAGTTCATTCAAAAGGCGTTTATTTGTAATAGGTTGTATCATATTGAATTTATGATTTAAATACGAATTATAAGCACGATCATTTGTATCCAGCTCTTTTAGATACTGTGCTAAAGATTGTGGACTACTATAGTTTGAGATGTCTATAAACGATTTTTCGTTAGGTGACCAATCCTGAAAAAAAATTAAAATTAATCAATTGCTGTTTATAGATAATAAAACACCTACTCTTATAGATGGTGATCCGAAATAAATGGGTATAGAACCTGCTATTAAAGGACGCCAAAATTTTTCAGTAATATAATCATGACAAACACCATTTTCATAGGCTATAATAAATTTATAGCGAGCCATAAATTTTAAAAGTTCTGGTGCATATAAATTATTTAAATAATCATGTTGCAATTTATGTAATCTAAAAGAAATTATATTGTTATATAGTTTTTAATTAGGTATGTAAAGGGTGATTTTTTAGCAACTTTCTTTTTGGCAACACTTTGACAGCTCAGCTGTTTTCGTGTAACATGTTACTCTTAAACATGTTCAGTTTGGTCTATAATTTAAAAATTAATCGACTTACAAATGAACAACGCTTGCAGATTATTGAATTTTATTATCAAAATTCACACTCGGTTAAGAAAGTGCATCGTGCACTTCTTTCAATTTATGGTCAGTTTGGGCGACCTTCTGAGGCGGCTATTCGGAATCTTGTGACTGAATTTCGTATCAAATTTACATTATTGGACATTAAACCACCAACACACGTAGATTGCTGACAGAGGAAAATGTCGCAGCTGTATTCGCCAGTGTTGTTGATGACCGTGCATTATCGATTCGGCGCCGTTCGCACCAATTGGGCCTCTGTTACTCCTCTACATGGCAAATTTGGATGAAGATTAACTTTATTATTGGAAAATTGTGTTCTTGTGGACTTGGTGACATGAGGTTTCAACAAGACGATGCAACACTGCACGCGAAACCATGTCAATTGAGAGACAAGTTCGGTAAACAATTTATTTCACGTTTGAAGCCGGTCAATTGGCCGCCTAGATCGTGCGATTTAACGCCTTTAGACTATATTTTGTGGGGCTATGTTAAGGCTCATGTCTATAGGGACAAGCCCGCAACGGTTGACGCACTGGAATCCAATATTGAAGAATTTATTCGTGAGATACCAGCCGATATGTTGGAGAGAGTATGCCAAAATTGTACCCAGCGTTGCAACCATTTCAGGCGTAACCGAGGTCAACATTTACATGAAATCTTTAAACATTGAATTATATAGATCGTTCTATCGACTCAAATAAAAATTTCATACATTTCTCTAAATTGTATGTGTTTTTTATTTAAATCAAATCCGAAAGCTCTTAAAAAATCACCCTATAATATAAAGTAAGTTTTAGTTAAAATTGCACAGCTTACGTTTCTGGTAGTTCCTTATTTTTTAAACATGCTCCATACGAATCTATGCTTATATAATTCATTAATACCTTAACGTAATCATCCCTGCCAGACATTGTATCACAATCCGATTGCATAAATAAAACAAGACCTTGATCTTTATGTAGAGATTTTTCACCAATAGGAACCGTATAGCTGGGAGTAGTTAAATTATCTGGATGTGGCAAATAATATGTGGTTAACGGTAAATCACTGTGCCGACTAAAGGTAGAGGTAAAATTAAAATGTTGCAACCAATTATTATATGGCATAAAAGCAACATTTCGTGGCGATTCTTCATGCATTAATCCCCATATGTGATGTTGTTGACGAGGTAGTGGAAAATTATCAGTTTGTATATCAGATCCATAGAATAGGAAGGCCTTAAAAGAGATAAATTGGTTTAAATCCTATCTTACAAATAGAAAACAAATCACAAAGGTTAATGGTATAAAATCATACGAATTAAATAATGAATTTGGAGTACCTCAAGGTTCTATTTTAGGCGCTCTATTTTTTATAATATACATAAATGATATGCCAAATACACTAAAAAAATGCGAAACAATTCTTTACGCAGATGACACATTAATTTATGCAGAAGGAGACACAGATGAACAATGTAGGGAAATTCTAATGCATGACATAAATAACATAAATAATTGGCTTAAAATGAATAAATTAAAACTTAACGAAAATAAAACTAAACTTCTTGAAATAAATATGAACAGTGACTCTATAATTACATTATTAACAATGAAATAATAGAAAAAGTTAATAAAATTAAATACCTCGGTCTTATAATCGATAAAGACTTAAAACTTAATGAACACATTGAATATATTTGTAAGAAAATTGGCAAAAAAATTGGTTTTTTTAAACGGGTTAGAAATAATATATCTCAAATAACTGCAATACACATGTATAACACAATGATAAAACCACACTTTGAATTCGGCTCCACAATTTTATACACTTGCTGCTCAACAACACAAATAGAAAGACTACAAAAACTACAAAATAAAGCTATGAGGTCTATACTAAAATACAATATATATGCTCCGTTTCAACTAATGCTAAACACACTGAATTGGTTAAGTATTCAACAAAGACTGGAACTAAATACTCTGCAATTCATTCAAAAAATGAAAATGGGTAAGGCACCAGAATATCTTACTGAACAACTAGACTATGTGAGAGAAGTACAACCAATTTCCGACTTCCAAGGGTAACAACAACAGCAATGCAACGATCCCTGTTCTACAAAGGACTTAAATTATACAATTTACTACCAGATAATACTAAAAAAGAAAGAAATATTAACATATATAGGAGAAATATAGTACAATTTGTTAAAAATATATTAGTCAATCAAATTTTGTAAAGAAAACTTTGTAAAAATAATTATATTTGAATAATTCTAAAGTATTATAAATACTACTAAATAAAAAAAAGCGTATATATGGGCTTTAGTCAAACATTTTTAAATCCCTTGAAACTGATATTATTTTTCAATAACTTTCGGGTTAAAGTTTTTACAGTTTTATTAGTTTTTTGTTTTTATATACATCGAAATTATTTTTATGTTATTTTTAGGTTAGGTTAGGTTAGGAAGGGTAATGTGCCTAAGGGCACATCTCCACTCGAAGACCAATACGGTCCATTGTGAATCCCTTCAGTGAAAAACAGTAAGAAAGAATAGAAATAGACAGCAAGATAGATATAAAGAAAGATAGAAAGGATATATACTCCCCAGAACCAGATCCTATCGTCCCCTTGCTAGAAATAGCCGTCCTATCTCCCTGACAAATCTCAGCAAATCTACTGGCTTGCATTCAGCGACACACCCAAGTTCGTCGTGAAATCTGTCTCCTAGCCATTTCTGTCTGAGACCCTGCAACCTAGGACAGTGGCACATTATATGCTCAACTGTCTCCAGTTCCTCAACGTCCTCGCACAACCTGCAAAAATCCAGTATGTCCCTCTCCCATCTGCTTGACAGAACAATGACCGGTCAGGAACCCCGTAAGGGTCCTGAGAACCTCCCTGTCCAGTCCCAAAAGAACCTTGGTTGCCCCTGCGTCTAATGCGGGCCATAACGCCCTAGACACCCTGCAATCCATTCTGTCCCTCCATGATTGGTTAACGGTTTCGCGGAATCCCTTCCGTATAACCTCAAAGTAGTAACATAGTGGGGGCTACACCCCCCGCCCCTTACCTTCAAGTCCAGATTCGAACCCTCCCTCGCAAGAAAATAACTATTAAACATGTTTGAAGTAAAAAAAGAAATTTCCCGGGAAATGAAAAAATTCGGGAATTCACAAAGCCTAGTTCGGCTGCATTGGGTTATTATTTTTAAATTTTTGATAAAATATCGAAACTTTAGAGGCCTATAACTCGGAACTCACCTATTTTACCCTAATTTCGGGTTTTTGAGCTATGCCCGTAAACTACATTTGTTACAAATATTTAACCTTTTATTGTTAACGACAAAAGGCGATCTTTGGAGTGAAATAAAATTTGTTCGGTAGGTTTTCGAAATACCTTCCATTTGATACCCACCTTAGTTATTATGAAATTTATATACTTTTTCGCCCCAATTTCATGAACATGGGAGAAAACAATCTGATTTAGTTTTGTATATTTTAATTTTTTTATATTTTTCCTAATGAGACAATAGTCAAATTGGTATTAAATGAAAGCTATTTTAAATTTATATACTTTTTTGCCTCAATTTCACGAAAATAGGGGAAAACAATCTGATTTAGTTTCAAATATTTTAATTTTTTTATTTAATTCTTATTATTTTAAACGAGATTAACATCATTCATTTATTAACATTTTTATATTTTTCCTAAAGTGACAATAGTCAAATTGGTATTAAATGAAAGCTATATTAAAGACCTATCTAAAAAATTCTATTTTGCGTCAATGCAATGTGTATTTCTTAGTTTATTGGGGTTTGAATTCGAAAAGTTCTTCATTTTTAATTTTAGGTGACCATAGTGAATCTGTAACTAATAATGTGTACCCCGAATAACCTTTTTAGTGGGTTTGAGAAAACAAATCACAAACAACCACGTACTCTAAATAAAAATCCTAAAAATCGTTTATGCTTTAAGTTCTGTTTTAAGATTTGCAAAAATCTAAAAATGAGGAGTTGATAAAACGCCCTAAAGCTTCAGCTGAATAAAATTTGTAATTTTCAACGTTTTAATATTGTATGAGGAAAATCGTCTGAATGGTCAATCGAAAAAAAAAATAAAATCGAATGAACGATTGAATTTGCAACATGAAAATCAATTCAGTACGAAACCGATCAAATTCCTAACGATTGGAATTCATTGGCTGATAAAATTTAATGAGATAAAGAATTCCCCATAAGTTAATTCGAAGGAATAAATTTTTTTCAATTTACCTAAAGCGGAAAATAATACTACTAGGCTTACCTTAGCATTATCAATCTCCTCCCGTTTTGTGCTAAATTTACAAAAATATTTATCACATAGGCGAGTTTCCGAATATCCAGTCAATAACGGAGTCCACCATATCACTAAAGGAATGCCATTTGAAGCGGAAAATGACTTTAATAATTCATGCTGCTCCTTTTTAGTAGCTTTATCCTGCAATAGTTGGCAAAGTAAAAACACGGCCAAGGCCAGGATTATTATGGAAATTAATAATTTTTTCCATTTATTAACACTGCACTTAAACATGTTATAATGTGGTATAAGAGGTGGGTTCGATAATTTAACCATTAAACCACATAATGGTTTTATAGTGAGATTAAAACGTCCGCTTTAGAATTACTCATGGAAAACCCTTATCACAAATTAGAATTTGTTCTTTATTTATAAAATATTATTAATTTTTGTTTTGCTACACACTTTCCTCAAGTTTTCTGCTTTCAATTGTTTTTCTTTAAAGTGACATTGGTAGATTTTTAGTGCTGTGAAAAATATGGTTACTTTTGACTGATCAATACCAGTCAATGGTTTTAAATTGAGTACTTGTTACTGCTTTAAAAAAAAAGCCTATTAACAGAGTTGTATATTTATAGCATAATTACATGGCAAAATAACGTATTTGTAACACGGTTGGCAATCACTAACCCTAAAATACCGTTAACAATTCAATTCGCTTCAGTGAACAATTTTTAACCATATAGTAAATTTACATTATACCTGAAATCTAATTTAAACTGGATTTTGGAGACAATCTGGTTATGAGGCACAATTACAAACCAGATTTTCCATACAAATTCATAACTAGATTGTCAGAAAATCTGGTTTTAAATTAAGTAAGGAATTAGGTTCTAGCGATAGATGTGTTATTCCCCTATTTTGGGGGGAAAAGTGTGGCATCAAAGTGTGACATGGCATGTAAACAAATAAAAAAAATGTATTTAATATAGGAAATCTATATAACAACCAATAAAATTACACTATTTACTTAAAAAATGATTAATTCATCATAAGATTACTTATTTTTGATTGCGGCGAAGACAATTTGATATGGTGACCAGAAGAACAAAAAAGAAATATCGTCCTTCCAAAAAGTTATTCCCCATAAAAAATACGTTTTTCAGCAAAATTAACATTGTTTCTTTCATTATCGCTGCAAATTGTGTTTTGCGTCAGTGATGTATTTAGAAAAATTTTCTGTTTCGGGTTATTTTATTTAGTTTGTTTTTTTTGCAAAATGTTTGTTGTTGTCAACCCAAAATCCAGTAAGCCTCCCAAATTCATTAATGTAAACGAGGCCGATTTATAACTGAATTAAACTCGATTTTAAACCAGATTTCGTGGAAGTGTAAATTCATTATTAAGTTAACACTAACGAAATAACTGTTATAAATTGCACTTAATGGGGTGTTCCTCGAAATAAAAAATATGACGCCTTTTGGAATTACATTTTTTTCTATATGCGGTTTTTGGAGTCGTGTCTACTACTTCTTTGTTGAGGAACGCCCCATAAAGTACAGTTTAGCCAAATAACTTAATATAATGATAACTTTAAAATACCCTAACGGAATAACTTAAAATACCGCTATCTTTAAACTACCCTAATTACTTTAAAATGAGCAAAACACGTTTGTTAATCATAAATAATTCATATATAGAACAGGAAGACTCTATGAAGAAAACAACTCGCTACTTTATTCACGTTTTTAATTTTTGAAAAACTTAAAACTATTGAATTTTGATGACCTACAGTTTCTGAACTGTAATACGATCTGTAATCCAAAAATAATCTATTTTAAAAAGGCATTTTTACTGTTGTTCCAATTTTTGAATGAATTTTGTACTTTTTCATTTAGGTGAGCTATATATTGCTATTATCTGTAAAATATACAAAAAAATTGCGTAAAATAACGTTAACCCTAAAATAACTTAACGAAATAACTTAAAATAATATTAACCCTAAAATAACATAAGGATATAACTTAAAACGACGTTAACCTTAAAATAACCTAACGAAATATTCACAAAATACCGTTATCCTACGAACCGATACCGAATGAAACGGCTGCCAACGCTGATTGGTAAGAAGAAATGTATGGAGGACAGGTTCCCTTTCCGTTACTCTTTTAGTACTGAGTACTACAAGTAGTCCGTATCAAGTACCCAGTTCAATTAAATATTCAACACTTTAGCATCACAAATTTTGTTATTGTGAATTGTTTTATTATTAATTTAATTAGTAACCTTAAAATTTTAGATTTATAAGAAATGGGTAAAAGAGCTGCTGGTTTTGTTATATTTCGTCGTTTGCATGATGAAATTCAATATTTATTGCTGAAAGCTTCTTATGGCGACTTCCATTGGAGTTCTCCAAAAGGTCATGTTGATCCGGGCGAAGATGATTACACTACGGCTGCCAGAGAAACTCGCGAGGAAGCCGGGTATGTCTTGAAAAAAGTGGTTTATATTTTTATTTACATTTAATTCATTTAGATATACGGAAGATGACTTGATTATCTACAAAGATAATCCATTTTCTTTGAATTATATAGTTAAGGGGAAGCCAAAGGTGGTCGTATATTGGTTGGCCGAACTAAAAGATCCTTCCAAAGAGCCAGTTCTATCTGAAGAACATACTGAACTAAAATGGTTGACAAAAGATGCGGCTAAAGATATTGTTGGTTTTAAAGATAACCAAGATATGATTGAAAGATTTCATGATTTTATAATAAATAAAAATTTTAAGAAATTGTAATAGGACTAAATGTTTTTGCATGTATTGTAACCGATTCGATATGGGTATCGGTAAGGGTTACGCTAGTTTCTTTTAGTATTTGGGGTAACGATATTTCAGTTATTTTGGTAACGGGTTTTAAGCGTTAACGGTATTTTACTTACTTCGGTACCTGTATTTTTGTAATTTCGTAAACGGTATTTTTAGGTTAAGGTTATTATAATTATTCAGTTAATGTCAATGCACACCGATATTTTTAGCTCCACTATGCCCGAGTTCCAATGACTGACTAGTTTATGATCAAACTTTGGGCAAAAATATCTTTTTGCAGCGGTTTTTGTTATTTCGATCTTGTCAGACTATTTTGGTAACGATTTTTTACGATAACGCTGTTTCAATTATTTCGTTAACGATATTTTAGTGATAACAGTATTTTAGTTATTTCGGTAACGGTATTTTAAGGATATATACATTTTAGTGACATCGGTAACGGTTATATTTACGGATAACGGTATTTCCATTATTTCTCTAACGGTATTTTATGGATAACGATAGCCAGTTGAAAGGGTTTTGAATTGATACGGGTATTTTTATTTATTTTAATTTTCATAGCCACTGTTGCCATTTTAGCGATTTTCTAGTTAGATTTATGCTGCGTTTACATTGGGGCAAATTTTGTATTTGGCTGTGTTCCGAACATATAAATGATATGATACTGCCTACATACACGAAACAAATATATAAATCTAGTTCGTGTATCATATAATACAGAAAAGGTTACCAACTTTTGAAGTGAAAAAATGCCAAGATTCCGGTGAAAAAATGGCAAAATTTTTAAAATAACACTATAACTCAATAATTTGAATGTTGAAATTATTAAGAATAATGAGTTTTAACACGAATTAACCAAATATAATATTTAAACTTAAACGTTTTTCTAATTTCTAAAATATTTTTGGTAAATTTTAATAAAAAGAACATAAAATTATATGTGATAAATGCTTGCCGAAAATTGAAAATGTAAAATTTTTTTACAATCGTAAAAATTTTAGCACATTTGTATAAAATTAACTGCAAAACGTGTAAGAAAAAATTGCTAGGAAAAAATTTAATAGCTAAATCTTCCTGCTAAATACAATCTAGCCATTTTTTATGGCTACATAAAAATAAAATGGCTATAACTAGCTGGAAACTGGCTAAAATGGCATACAGCCTCATATGATCGAGTTCCACCACCCTTAAACACGTTTTTATGCAGTAAACGCAGTATAAATCTAACTAGAAAATCGCTATAATGGCAACAGTGGTGGATATGAACAAGAGATGGGCACGTAAGCATAATTTCGCGTGAATAAAGCGTGAACACATGTGAGTGTGATAGATAACTATAAATACTCACATGAGCGTGAGTGAGTGTGGGTAGAAAAAAATTCTTCGTGAGTGAGTGTGCGTTAGCCAAATTTTTGCGTGAGTGTGCGTTAGTAGAATTTAACACACATAAAATTTTTCTCTTTTAATAAATATTTTCTTTATTTTTCCGGCTACTTAATGTTTTTGGGTTTTTAATATACAACATTAATGACAAAACTACATATTCAGAGCAATTTTGAGTTACACATTCACAAATTGCCTTAACTTTTACATTTTATTTTTTCGTAGAATTTTGTTTCGTGGATTTTGCGTGATTCACGTGAGTGAAGATACCATAACCATGTAATATTATAGTGCAAATTCAACTATTGTGCAAAATGAAACAAGTCTGTATGTACAATATATTAAAAAAAAAACCAAGATGTTATGATTGCGCAACCAAGAAATGTGAAAAATAGTGTATAGTCTGTTGGCCACATTGTGTAATTTTTATATCCCTCCACAACAGAACAAATAAGTGATGACAAAAAAAAATCTCGTCAGTAATTGTGCGTGAGTGGAATTATTTTACCGTGAACGTGAGTGAGAGTCAAAAAAACTCACGTGTCCATCTCTAGTATGAACCGCAAAAAAATTTCCAATCAGTTTTTATTGATCCCAATTAGAATTTTTAAATAGTCCCAAAAATCTAACTAAAACCCCAACTCTAAACAGCTGTTAAATAACACCTATTGTGAATGATTTTTTGGCATTTAATATTTGTTGACATGTAAAGACAAATATTGATTTTTTTATGCAAAGAAATAAAAAAAATCGTGTCTACATAAAAATTTAATAAAAAAATGACTTAAAATTGCGGAAAAACAATCGAAAAACAATGTTAAGACAAGAAAATTTGGCAGCTAACTTTTGTGGCTTATTAGCCAGTCAGGGTTATACAGGTTGGTAATCGAAAACGCTAAAATCATTTCAAATTTTTTTTAAATAATTTACAAATCTTTATTTACATATTCTCTACACAGATAAAGCTATAGAATGGCGTGTCTTAGGCCAGGAGCAAGATGGTTCTATGTTAACTTCCTGGCAATTTGAACATTTAGAAACTAATAAACGTGAATCCTGCATAGGACACTTTAATGCCATACAAAAATCTTTGCGTGTCCTCTATCGTCTCAATGAATGTGTGGAAATTGTGCAAGCCACAGTCAATAGCACTTTAAGTTTACTCAGCTATGTGGTGAAAAAACCTTGGCAGGAAACTAATGATAATGAGGATGTAGCAATAGAACCAACCGTTTTGCATTACTTTCCTTATGTTGTAGAAATTCACAAAAATGGAAATTCGGAATCTACATCATTATTGAAACAACCCAGTCGTCGTCAAGTTATGACACAATTTTTATGGCGTTCCGAAAATCGTTTTGATAAAGTTTGGCAAGATAAATTGTTGGTAATGACACATGGTCAAAGTAAGTAAATTTTGAGTTGTAGCATCCTAATCTGCTAGTTCGCATTAAGGTAGTAGTATCCTTCTCGCACTGGACATTAAGAAATGTCTTCTGATTGTTACTAGGGATTGTTTCATCTTAGCCCTCCTTGCGATTTTAATAATTTTCCTCATTTTGCCAATGATTTTCCATAATACACTGGTCAACAAAAAATTTCATCCTTAACGAAACGAACGGGAAATAAAAGTAAAAGCGAAAACCCCAAATGGGGTTTAAAAACTTAGCTCGAATTTAGTTTTTATAAATTTTTGAATTTTAACTATTTGCATGTAGAAATTACAAATTTCAAAGATTATTTAATGCACGCAAAAATATATTTTTTACCATGGTTGGCAAACACTAACCCTAAAATACCGTTAACGATTCAATACCGTTTCAAGGAACTATTTTTTACAAAATAACTTAAAATACCGATAACCCTAAAATACGCTAACGAAATAACTTTAAATATCGTTAACCTTAAAATACCCGAACGAAATAGTTTTAAAATAACGATAACCTTAAAAGAAATACATATATTTTTTTCTCTGAAAAACATCATTACTAGGGCATTCAAATTACTCGGGTTTGGTTTCGTTGGAGCAAAACGAGTAACTCGGTTTTGAGGTTTGGAATTCATTCGATTAATCGAGTAAAATTTTAAAATTACTCGAGTAACTCCAGTAATTATTTCATTAATTTTTCATTAAAAATACGTTATTATGTATTTTTAATGAAAAAATTAATAAAAACAAAATAAATTCAAAATCAAAAATACCGAAATGTTTTATCAAAATTAAAAAATAGGGGAATGTGGGGTACCATGAAACGATGGATATATGAACAGCTATGTCTCTGCAGAAAAGACTAGTAAAATTCCTGTTTAAAGTGGGATTTATTTGTCTATAAGAGTACAAAATCAAAAATACCGAAATGTTTTTATCAAAATTAAAAATATAGGGGAATGCGGTGTACCATGAAACGATTGACATATTAACAGCTATATCTCTGCAGAAAGGACTTGTAAAAGTTCAGGGTATCAAGTATGTATCTTTTTTACGACA
Source organism: Delia radicum (assembly GCA_021234595.1). Taxonomy (NCBI): domain Eukaryota; kingdom Metazoa; phylum Arthropoda; class Insecta; order Diptera; family Anthomyiidae; genus Delia; species Delia radicum. The sequence continues at coordinate 192,301,288 of CM037854.1, forward strand.
CACGACAATGAAATGACACCTAAATCGTTCTCGGTTTAACAGCGTAAACGTAAAACTTTTTGTTGCATCGGTTTTATATGACATTTATAAGACATGAGATTAATAAACAAAATTAGTTCCATTCCCGAAACGATAATGATCTAGGTGTCATTTCATTGTCGTGTGTCGTAAAAAAGATACATAATTGATACACAGTTTATAGTGAGATATATTTGACTATCCAAGTACTTAAATCGTCTGCATTAAAATTTTCATCAAATTTGAAAAATGCAAAATAATCGCAAATGTTCACTTTTCTTTTGTAATTTTGTTTCAAGGATATTGTCCTAACAAATAATCTATAGAGTTTTTGTTTTCAAATTTAAACAAAACAAGTGTGAAAATAAAAAGAGGCAAAAAAACAAAAAACGTGTGTTGAATATCTACCAAAAGTAGACCTTGTACATAATAAACAAGTTTTCAATTTATTTTTGATCAATGGTGATAATCTTTAACTTCGAGCTCATATATTAGTTCTCATTTAGTGGGAAAACTAGTTTATATGAACGTTTGATGTTTTGCATGGAATTGTCACTTCTTTCAAAACGTGTTCTGATAATGGGAAATTAGAAAATTCCCAAAATAGATCTATCAACACATTTCTGAAAGTTTTCAATTAATAAATTTGAAAACAAAAACTCTATAGATTATTTGTTAGGACAATATCCTAATAAAGAATTATAGAGTATGGCCTCGAACTTGAGTAATTTTCATTTTCATTTCATTTTAATAAAAATTATATCAAATTTGTATAAAAGACAAAGTACGGTCTTGTTTACTCCCCCTGTACATTTTGTTTTTGTTTTTATTTTAAACAAAACAAGTGTGCATATTAGTTCTCATTTAGTGAGAAAACTAGTTTATATGAATGTTTGATGTTTTGCGTTTCAAAACGTTTTCTGATGATGGGAAACTAGAAAATTCCCGAAATAGATCTATCAACACATTCCTGAAAGTGGTCAATTAATAAAATTGAAAACAAAAACTCTATATATTATTTCTTAGGACAATATCCTAATAAAGAAATATAGAGTATGGCCTCGAACTTGAATAATTTTCATTTTCATTGCACAATTAAAGGTCGAAAAAACATAATTTTTATTTTTAATAAAATTATGACAAACTTAGAAACATTTAATTTTATTTTTAATAATAAAATAGATTTTTTTTTATTATATTTCCTTTAAAATATAATAGTTAACTCATTACAATACCGATTAAATAAAAATGTAATACGTTTTAAATAAATAACATTTTGCAATTTTTTTATTTATGAAGGAGACAGAAGCAGGTCACGGAGAGTATTTTTGGCAACGCGTTTTTGTTGTCAACTTCATATTTGATTTTGATGCATCTGTTCCATTGAATAAACTAAAAAATATGATAATGAATAAATATAGATATTTGTAATGAGAAACTTACCAAAACTTTTTAAAGTTGACTGTTATTATGCCATTAATCTCTATATATAATTTAATAATACATTTTTTCTTCTCATACACTTAAAGAATTCATTTACAAAATATTAGAACACACACAATAAATAAATGGGGGCTTGTTGTAAAAACTTGATAAGCCACATTTTATTTTCAGTTTGTTTCCGCCTTTTAAAGGTTAAAAAATCAAAATATATGACTTTTGCAAGACGTTTATACTCTAGGTACTTGTAATAAGTGTATAAGCAAGACTTGTATCAAATTTTCATCAATGAATATCTAGAAAACAGCGAAAATCCATAAAAAACAAATATGGCTTATCATGTTCTTACAATAAGCCCTTCAAATATAAAACTTTTGACAATATATTTTGAAGTTGGATTCTAGCAAAAAAAAAAAAAAAAATATAAAAAACATCAAATACAATCAATTTAAAAAGCACACAAAATAAATTCATGATTATTTAAATTTTCAAAAAACTGTCAAATTTTTATAACTATAAGTCCTCAGTACAATTAATAAACATTTAAATTGTTTTCTTATTTTTTTAATGTTTATTTAATTATCGCAATTGGTGTTAATGTTTTGCATTATCATTTATATGTAAAACTCTCAATGGCTTTTCCCATGTATGGTTACATACATGATTATTATGTTGTCCCGTTCATAAGCATACTGAGGAGCTGAATACTGAATGTATTTCACACATTTTTTCCAAAAAAAAGTCTTACATTTAGTTGAAATAGTGCTGAAAAAATTATTATGAGAACAATATGTATAAGTTTTGGCACACCGCAGCATTTTTAAGTTTTCAGCACGATACTTGCAATTATTTTTACTTTATTCAATTAACTAATTGTTATTTGACTAGTTTTATACGTTCACCGAACTTGCCTCTAAATTGGGCCAGTGTTTCGCGTACTGTGTGGCATGTGGGTGTTGAAACCACATGTCACCCAAGTCCAGCTCTTTCATTTTGGACAAAAAAAAAAAATTGTAATCATCGCTCGCGCTAAATAGCGCTCGCTATTCACAGTAACGTTCCTACTTTCGTCGACTTAGAAAAAGTACGGTCCAATGATGCCACCGGCTCATAATCCACACCAAACAGTGCATTTTTCGGGATGCATTGGCAGTGCTTGCAATGCTTCTGGCTGCTCTTCACACCAAATGCGCAATTTTGCTTGTTCACGTATCCATTCAACCAGAAATGAGCTTCGTCGCTGAACACAATTTTCCAATAAAAAAAGAGGATCTTCATCCAACTTTGCCAGCGCCCATCCACCAAAAGTTAGCAGTTATGGTAGTTCGTGTGGCTTCAATTCTTGCACCAGCTGTATTTTAAAATGTTTTACACCCAACTCCTACCGCAAAATTTTCCACGTAGTGATATAACAGAGGCCCAATTGCTGCGAGCGGCGCCTAATCAATAATTCACGGTCATCAACAACACTGGCGGATGCAGCTGCGATATTTTCTTCTGTCCAATAATGTAAATTTGGTGCGAAATTTAGTCACACGATTCCGAATAGCCGCCTAAGAAGGTCGCCCAAACTGATCATAAATTGAGAGATGTGCTCGATGCACTTTCTTAACCGAACATGAATTTTGATAATAAAATTCAATAATCTGCAAGCGTTGTTCGTTTGTAAGTCGATTAATGGTTAAATTATAGACCAAACTGAACATGTTTAATAGTAATATGTTGCACGAAAACAGCAGAGCTGCCAAAAACAGTGTTGCTAAAAAGAAAGTTGCTAAAAAATCACCCTTTATATCAATACTTTTTCTTTTAAATTTTCAGATATCCTACAATTTACATGCACTATTAAGTCTAAAGATCCAAACGCTATAACATTAGATTTTACGCAAGACGATGAATGGTATATGGACACATCGATATTAGTATCAGAATGTATGGCCAAGAGTTTTACATGGGCCCAATGGGATAGCGATAATCAAGCTCTATACTATATACACCTGAAGCCCAAAGCTAAAAGTATAAGTCTAATGGATGCCGATAGTGATAATGAGATAACCGAAAATGTAATGAGTCCCACTTTGTCGGCATTTCAATTTAATGATAAATTACCCACAGAAACTGTGGTAAGTTTAAAACACAATTTTAGAATTTAATTCAAATTTATATAAATCACAATCTTTCAGCTCAATATACCCTTAAATTTACCTAAACTACCAATCGGTTCTTTTAATGATGATGATACCACCTATGAGGATGATGTCATGCCGTTGCGTGTCCATGATTCATCTTTAAATTTAATAATATTAGCCGATCCTAGTGGCATGTTATTTGTATGTCATTATTATTTATATCAACCCATACAACCTAAAAATGTTGATGAAAGTGAAACACCTTCTGCGGCTAGCTCATCTGGTGGTTCTTCTGCTTCGTCCGCTACAAATGCTGCACGTAAAGTTGATGTACATTTTGCTTATTCAGTGACATTGCTACATCATGGTTGTGTGGTTCATTGTGTAATGCCTGGTGTGCCCTGGGAAAAAGCTCGTTTATTAAAGCCCACATTTGCTCTGCATGGTCCTCATCATTTATTAGTATTTCAACCAGATCTTTTTGTACATCTTTTAGATGTTGGTTTAACACATGAACCATGTTGTCATATCGTTTGTCCAGCTCACAATCGTAATCCTTTAACACAGCTGGTGCCCTGTCGTAAATGGGGATCATTGGCTTATGATACAGCTACTTTGGATTTGGTATCTTTGTCAGTACCACGATCGCATTTAATTGAAGCATTTCGTAATGATATTTCAGTTGATAATCGTCTCAGTATTATTCATCATTTTCTCGTGCACTCGTCCAATGATCAATTGGATGTTTTATCGGAATTATTAAGCATTATAATGGAACGTCCCTTATCTTTGGATACGGTGGCTTTACTTAAAGAGTCTCTAGTTGCTGGTAGTTATGCTGCCGCATTACGTGGTTTACCCACAGATGCCCTGACTATGTGTACATTTTTACCATTGACAACTGCTGATGCTACTAAACCTATACAGGCCCGTGTTGCTGATATAAGCGTTGGCATATCGCATGAAAGTTTATATAACACCAGTATGATGTTATTATCACCACAACAGAGATTATCGCCCTATAAGACCGATATATGGACACGTTTATGGGAACATTTAAATGAAGCTGGTCAAAAAGAAAACACAAATTGTGTAGCCCGACGTTTTACTGTTGAACAAGTTAGCGAAAAATTAATGTTCTCTTTGGCTTGTTATCAGCCCGAAGCTCTTTCCCGTTGTACTACACCACAGACACCAAGTACTGGTGCTAATAGTATTAATGATTTCTCTTCGGCCAGTCGGCGTAATTGTAATGAAGTTATGCCATTTATTGAAATGGAATCCTGTACGGCTACTAAACAGGAACATGTTATGTCGGTGGTAAGATAAACTTTTGAGCTTTTGAACTAATTTTATAAAACAATTTTCTAAAGAAAAATAAGAAACATGTCTCAGAATCTAAAACATATTTCTATAGGAAAAATGTCTCAGAATCTGAGACATATTTCTATAGGAAAAATGTCTCAGAATCTGAGACATATTTCTATAGGAAAAATGTCTCAGAATCTGAGACATATTTCTATAGGAAAAATGTCTCAGAATCTGATACATATTTCTATAGGAAAAATGTCTCAGAATCTGAGACATATTTCTATAGGAAAAATGTCTCAGAATCTGAGACATATTTCTATAGGAAAAATGTTTCAGCATATGTGACATATTTCTATAGGAAAAATGTCTTAGAATCTGTGAATTTTTCTATAGTAAAAATGTCTCAGAATCTGAGAATTTTTCTATAGCAATGTCTGAATCTGAGAGTATTGCTAAAGAAAAACGTAACAGAATCTAAAAAGTTTCTATAGGAAAATTGTTTTAGAATCTAGGAATTTTTCTATAGAAAAATTTCTTAGAATAAATTAATTTTTCTATTGAAAAAAATGTCTCAGAATTTGAAAACTTTTCTATGGTATAAATTCCGCAGAATTTCAGAATTTTTCCATAAAAAAATTTCTGTGAAGCTAACAATTTTTTATAGTAAGAATTAATCAGAATCTAAAAACTTGTTCTATAAGAAAAATGTAGTCAAGTAAATAGAATCTGTAATTTTAAAATATCTAAAAATCTCGAAACTTTCCGTTATTAAAAATACTCAGAATCTGAGAATTTTGCTCGTTATAAATTGAAAATAACATAAAAATAATCTCGATGTATATAAAAACAAAAAACTAATATAACTGTAAAAAATATTACTTGAGCCAGAGTACACACTAAAAATTTTTTATATAAATAGAACATTTTTGGTCTTCAAAATTTAGTAACGTCATGATGCTTGTTAGAAAAAGACCTAACCACGTGGTTAATTACTAAGAAGACAAGAATGGAGCAACATTGATTATTAATAGGTTTTTTGTTAAAGTTCTGCCTATTATATAGGCTCTAGCTTTTCTAAAACTTCGGGTTCTGATGAGATCTTTAGCCAGATCGAAATACTAGTATCAACCTAGCTAATATGTTTGATTTGCTTTATTTTTGTAAATATACGGAGGTTGAAAGCTCGTTATAAATTGAAAATAACATAAAAATAATCTCGATGTATATAAAAACAAAAAACTAATATAACTGTGAAAAATGTTACAGTCTGGCAATTTTTCTATATAATTTTTCTATTTGAAAAATGTTTCAGAATCTAAGAGTTTTTTAGGTAGAAAAATTTTTCAGAATATGAGAATTTTTCTATAGGAAACTTGACTGAAAATTATTCCATAATAAAAATGTTTTAGAATCTGAGAATTTTTCGATTGGGAAAATGTATCTGAAGCTAACAAAATGTCTTCTAAAAATGTAAATAGTTTTCCTATAGAAGTTGACAAATTTTGTATAGAAACAGTCATCTGAATCTATAAATCTTTCTATTGAAAAAATGTCTCAAAATTTGAAAACTTTTCTTTAGAAAAAATTATCGGAATCTAAGAATTTTTCAGGAAAAATATCACAGAATCTGAGAAATTTCGATTGGAAAAATGTTTTAAAATCTAAGATTTTTTTTAGAACCTGTGGAAAAACTGTCAGAATCTGATTTTTTTTTTTTTTTTTAAATTGAATCCGAATTTGAGATTTGTTGTATAAGAGAAGTTAATCAAAATCTAAATATTTTAGTAAAGGAAAAAGCTTTTACAATCGGACGGTTTTTCTATCGGAAAAGTTCTGAGGTTAAAGGTCTTTTATATAAAAACAATTCTTTGGAATCTAAGGGTTTTCTATAGCAAAATTTCTCAGAATCTAAGGGGGTCGGTTTTCTTTAAAGTATTTTATTATTTTTAAAATTTTTGCTTATTTGATTAAAAATTGTTAATCTTTTACAGACCCTCCGAGAATTAAGTGTGCATTTAGTGAAACATTCCTCAAAGCCTAATACAGGTTTTCGTTGGCTTAAAGAAACCTTCTTTGAAAGATCTCAAGCTCCAGCTCATGTTCATGCAGTGGCCTCTCAATATGTAACATCCCAATTGGATTTATCACGTTCGCTATGTTCGTTAGTATGTCGAGCAGCTGGTTTAGATGCCCGTCATGAAACTGCTAGAGGCTTTCAATTGATGTGAGTATAAGTCCCAAACCGACAAAAAGTCGCAACTTTTAATTATTCTCTTTCAAATTTAGTGAACAAATGAGCAATGGTCAACAATATTCGCTATTTCTAATATTGGAACGTTATTGTTTAGCGGTCGATTCTATAGCTTTTCCTTTGCCACAAGGTTTTGCTTCTTTCTTTACTTATTTGGGTTATCGTGCTTTATCCTTTGACATGTTTTTACAATATGTACAAAATCATGTTTTCGAATTGCAAGTTGATGTTATGAAAACTATAATAAATGGTAAATGTCCTTAATTTGCTATAAATTGTTATTTTAGCTTAATAATTTTACTATAATATTTTTTTTTGATAATAATTATCTTCTAATAGATATTGACGACTCTAAGGAGGGCATTGAAAAGAAACTTTCGCTATTGTCGGCTTTGCCAAAACAACGTGCTCAACGTCTATTAAAAAATTGGCATCATCCTGAAAGTTTAATGATTAGAGGACGTGAACATGCTGCCAATATACTTTCTGGCAATCCGGTGCAACAACAGCAGCAACGTAAGGGCAGTGTTTGTAATGCAAATACTCAAATACGTTCAAATACTCGAAGTGGTAAGTATGTAAAACAATTTTAAAACAAACAAAATTAGGATTTTAATAAATTATTTGAAGAGAATAGTAAGATTTTATTAATGTGGCAGAGTACAAACTATAGCTTTTACTATGTTTTTATTTTTTCATAGATATTTTTCATCATTTTATCATTTTCTTTTCATTTGTTTTACATAATTTTCATTTAGATTTAAAAAAATCAACCTCATTATTGTGTCACTTGATTTTTCTATTGATGGTAGTGGCATTTTTATTTACTTTAGGATTTTCTCTGGTATGCATTATACTGAAATATAAAATAACAAATTCAGTTTAAAACATAATTGCACATAAATATAATCAAATGGTAAGATTATGGTTGAAGTCATGTATAAAATTAAAAAAATATGTGTAGCATAGAATTGTAAAGTAGAAGTTATGTGTTGGTCTAATTTGTTTTATATTGTCTATTTCAGAAATTACACTGCGCAACTCGAAAAATAAAACAAGAGTATCGACCATCGATCATAAATATTTTAGTGGCGTACCCAGTTTTTTCACATATGGACCTGATTTTTCGTAAAATTGCTCTAAAATTTAGCATTTAGGGCCCTAATGTGGCCCTATACCTGGTATTTTGGACCAGCAGATCTTAATGAACTTCATATATGTAGTAGAGAATAAAAATTTAAGGGACCCGTGTTTTTTTTAGCTGCCCGATCTCATGTTTATAGGTTACTATTACGATTTATTCGTTACGATTTATTTCGTTCTATTTGAAGCAAATTTGCTATAAAATTAAAGTTCTCTTTAAGGCCTATTTATGCCCGTAATTTCAAGCAATAGATACCTACCAGGGCCTAGATACCTACCGTGTACACGAACAAAATCCAGTAGGTATCTAAGCAGTGGTCGGTATCTATTGATTGAAATTACGGGCATTACTAGTGTATTATGTCTAAATACTTTCAAGTATTTTTGTTATTCAAAAGAAAAATGTTTTGAGTAACATTAAATCTGGCGTTTTATCAACACATCAAGATCAAGTAACTTTTGAATTTCAACGGAGAAAATAACTTACGTCCCAGCAACAAATAAAATAGATTTGGCAAGCAGTAACTACATTTGTATGCTTCCAAAATAGTTCTTAACCGACTTGTGTACACTAATGCAATTAGGGAAGGCATTCTGTTATGCTTCCCTCAATGCCTTCTTTGAAGCAGTGAATGATGCATACAATGAAGCAGTAAATAACGCATACAATGAAGCATTAATGTTGTCAACCCACAAAAAAAACTCTTTTTATTGCCTACGGAGGCATTAATTTATTAAAAGAGTCATACCAAGTGGGACATGGCGAGCAAAAAATATGCCTTCTGAATTTGCTTTGGAAGCGCTCGGTAATTAAATACTGCATTTTTTTTGCTGTTATGTGACAGAAACGATAATATTATACGAGTTCCAGATGTAGAGACAGTCACAGACGCATCAGATGCTGAATCCCCCACTTCAAGCTTTTGTGTATTCACAAGCTTTGCAAATGTATCTCCTGATCCTGGTACGTACAGTGATGAAATTTAAACAGAAGAAAAACGCGATTTGGACCAGTTTTATTTTTTTCAAAATAAAACTTTCATTCAAGCGGTAAAACAAAAACTAGATACTTGACTAGAAATATGTTCACCCGTAAATTGACGAATGGTGAGTCTTTATTTAATACTACTGCAGGTACTGGTCATAATTTCAGTTGTCCGAATGGATATAAAGACTGGAAACATAAAAGTAACTTATTAATGGATCATGAGAACAGTTTACAATATAGGGAATCAATGATTAAATATGTCGCAAAAAGCAATACTACTGGACGAAATGACAGGAAGATGTTGTCCCAATAAAATACACAAGTCAATTATTGGAAGAATGTACTTAGAAGAAATGTTGCAGTCGTGAACTTTTTGGCTTCCAACGCATTAGCTTTTCTTGGTGACAATGACAATTTCAAAATAATGGAAATTATTTGTGATGCTTAGAACTAATAAGTGAATTTGATAATTTTCTTGCTGAAACTGCGGAAATAGTGCAACAGGAAATACATCATATTTTTTCAAATATTTGTAATGAATTTATTAATAGCTGCAAAAAGTAATGTAATGCGCGAATAAGTCATTTTTAAATATTTTTATTGTTATATTTATTTTTTGATTCCAGAAAATAGTAAAATAATTAAAAACCCTCAAAACTTTTAATTATATTAAAAACCAGGTCAAACATTTTATGAAGAATGTTTAAGCGAGAACGCAGAGATTCTAATTTCCAATACATAAAACATACAACTATTTTCATATAGTATATTAAATACTTTTTAGGTTCTCGGAATCGACTTAAGCCCGTCTAATACAACAATAACACAGGCCGACAAATGAATTTGATGAAATTTTCTAATCAAGAATCAGATTATACTTTCCGGAAGGTTTTAGACGTGCGAAAGCCCTATCACGTCAGGTTTTCTAGATATTCTAACCTAAAAGGGCAATAACACGTTTTTGGGTACATTTGAGGTCCTGTAACTTCCAGAATTTTTTTTTAAAAAGATCATTACGGTATCTTAAAGTGATACTCCTCTTTTACAAACTCCTCATTCATCACTGAAAAGCAGTGATACAAAATTCTTAACACTTCATTGTTTGCGTCTGCACACGTCTTGCACATGCAATGGGTTAAGGGTGCTAAAGCAGTAAGTTCAACAGACGACTTTCAGTGACAAATGAAGATTTTTAAAAAATTCAAAATGGATATTGTAGGTTAGGAATAATAAGAAAAAGAAGATACCGTAACGATCTTTTTGAAAAATAAAAATATTCTGAAAGTTACAGGACCTCAAATGTACCAAAAAATTGTGTTTGCACTTTAAGGTTAGAATATCTCGAAAACCTGACATAATATGGCTATTCTGAGGTCACATTCAGATTCAGCTCGTCTAAAACCTTTGGGAAAGTGTAGTCTGATTCTTAGTTAGAAAACCTTGCCGGTCTGTGTAACTGATATATGCAATAATATTTTGTTAGTTGTTTTTTTATATCATTTTGACATTCATTTTTACTAACATTGCAGTTATTTTTTTTTCATTGTTGCTAATAACTACAATTTTTAGCCTTTTTTGTGACAAATGTAGTCATCGCATTTTTAATTACATTTGTGGTTGTTTTAAGTGCAATTTTTAGTAGTGTCTACCTTCTAAATTCCCTGAGTGTCAAAAACTTTAATGCAATTCTGCGAAAACTTTGGCTCATAAGTAAAAAAGCTGGGTACGCCCATAAAATCAGCGTGGCCGAAATATTTAGAATCAACGGTCAATTTTGTTGCGCCGTGTTATTGAAACTTTGTAATAAATTTCCTTTCTTTTCTCCATCTTCATCCATTTAACAATAGGTATTGCCGCTGAAAAACTTTCTCCATTGGATTCATTTTTGGATTTACTTACTGCCAAAGCTAGTCTTAATGAATTGGATTACAATTTACTTATTGAAACTACAGTGTCATCTATGGATCATTTAAATGTTAATTAAATAATTTAATTTTTAAAATGTGCCATTCATGTCAATTCATTGTGCTAAAATATAAACTTTATATAATAAATAATATTATATGTAGCATTTAGTAGTATTATTAATATTTAATGGAATTATCGGGTATTTTTTATTTTAAAATAAGATTTCTCTTTGTACATTGTATGAGGCTATTTTTGATTGTTTTATTTTTTAAGTTTATTATAAATATTTGTTGGATTTTATATTAAGTTCTTTATGTGTAATTTATTTATTTATTTAAAACAAAGATGTACTTTTTTGTAAACGTATTAATTGTTTTATTAATTTTTAATAAAGTTTTTTTTTGCCTTTTGAATGTTTGCGTTGATTTTGATTTTAAAAAGTTGTTTGTAAAGGTGTCAAGTTATGACCACCCACTCTTAAAAGTTTTACAGTTACTACATGACAGTTGTTTGTGTAGTAATCAGTAGTAGTTGGCAATTGCAGTTGTTTTTCTTTGAAATAAAGGGTGATTTTTTAAGAGTTTTCGGATTTGATTTAAAAAATAACACATAAAGTTTCGAGAAATGTATGAAATCTTTATTTGGGCCGATAGAACGATCTATATAATTCAATGTTTAAAAATGGTTTCATGTAAATATTGACTGCAGCTACGCCACAAATGGTTTATACGCTGGGTCCAATTTTGGCATACTCTCTCCAACATATCGGCCGGTATCTCACGAATAAATTCTTCAATATTGGCTTCCAGTGCGTCAAACGTTGCGGGCTTGTCCCTATAGACATGACCCTTAACATAGCCCCATAAAAATAGTCTAAAGGCGTTAAATCGCAAGATCTAGGCGGCCATTTGACCGGCTCCAAACGTCAAATAAACTGTTCACCGAACTCGCCTCTCACCGAACTCGCCACTCATGAATTTTGATAATAAAATTTAATAATCTGCAAGCGTTATTCGTTTGTAAGTCGATTCATGGTTAAATTATAGACCAAACTGAACATGTTTAACAGTAACGTGTTACACGAAAACAGCTGAGCTGCCAAAAACAGTGTTGCCAAAAATAAAGTTGCAAAAAAATCACCCTTTAATACAAAACAACTATTATGACAGTTATTAAAAAAAATGCTGTACTTTTGCAACAGTTGTTAGTTATTATAGTATATTGATTCTCAAACCGGCATAAGCTTTTTTGCAATGAAATTTATATGGGCCAAAATAGGTTTAGAGTGAATCTCAAAAACTAATTCATAAAAATGAATAGGTTTAGCAATAAGTTATACCTCTTACCAAGATATAACAACAGTCCAAAAATTACCTTTTTGGGGCTTTACTTAACAAGATATAGCGTTTTTCGAAAAACGCGAAATTGAGCGAAAACGCACCTAAACTACAACGTATATTGATTGAGCTTAAAGGCTTTGCTAATACTACTAAATGTAATCTTTCTACAAAATTTTATAAAAATCCGTTTCTTACGTTTTCAAGTTAAGCGATGCAGGTATGCTATTGAAATCCTGTATGTCCTTGGACCAAAATTAGAGCTTTTATGAGAAGTTTAAGCTTCAATCTTACTTTGTGTTAAGTATCAACGGTTTCTAGTCAACATAAATATGTTTTCAAGATTTTTGAAAATTGTGCTCATTTCAAAATATTTATTTTTTGAAATTTTACTAAATTTTAACTTTAACGCTTTCTCGCTTCCAAAGCCTGCCATGAACACACAAAAATTATTCACAAAATATTTTGTAAATTTGGTTTCCTATCGAAATAGCTTAAATCGTTATTATAAAACATTTGTAGCAATTTAAGATTATGTCGAGTTTTTAAAAATTCTCGTTTAGTTTATATTTGTTATTATTGATATGTTCATAGTTTGCAAAACATAATTCGAAAATTTCATTGTATCTGCAATGCATAAAAACTTCATGACTGGAATTTTAATGTGGACTTTGCATTTTAAGTAGAATATAGGAAACAACACCGAAAAATAAATTAATAAATGAATTTAGTTATTTTTAGTTTCGTGAACAATTGTTTTTGATATTTTGTATTGAATGAACACTTGTTACAAATTTTTAATCAATATATAAAAATTTTAATTTTTTTAATGCATTCGAAACAGTGAAAAAAAAAATTGGAATTATGACCAAAATCTGACCGGTTATAATTAGAGATATCACGAATAGTGTATTCGGCAATTTGACGAATATTCGGTAATTGGTATAAACCGAATATTCGACCGAATAGTAAATCGTGCCAAAACCCGAGTAAAAACCAAAATTTTTTTGATAATTCTAATATAAATATTGCAATTTGGCTGAAAATAAACTATTACCGACTATGGTGATTCATTTTCGTCAATAGGAAACCCTTTGTATATAATTCTAATATTTTCTAAAAATAAAAACTTTTTCAAAATTTGATAAATCATAAAAATTTTCCTATTTTTTTTTTTAAATCGCTGATTTTAATAAATTTATATAAACCCAATAATTCGGAATTGTACTAATATTCGGTATTTGACCGAATATCTAAAACATGCCGAATAGTGACCGAATATTCGTGAAATCTATAATTATAATCTTAATAATTTTTTTAAAGATCACAATCCCAATTGGGAATATGACCGTTTCGTTAACGGTCGTATTCCGGTTTGGGAATTACGACCGAAAAGTATTCGGATATAATCCCAATTTCCATTCTGGGCATTATGTCCGGGCACCTGAATTTTATTGTTGATCTGTAAATTTTATGTTATATGTTATTTTTGTTATTTTCGTTCTGTGAAAGATCATGGAAGTTTCCCTAAATCAGACTTGGGCGACGTCAATTACATTTCACAATCATTCACTTGTGAAATTTTTATATATCAGTAGTAATTTCAGACATACGTTTACATTTGTGAGCTTAAACGCTTCCTTTGAAAATCTGTTAAATTTTATATACCAAACATGGGGACTAGTAACAATATCTCTGTATTTAATTACAGGACAATTACTTAATTACATCCAATTACATGTAATTAGACGTAGAAAAGTAAATGGTCTGCAATTAAATACACAAATATTGGTATTATGTCCCATGTCTGGTGTTGACAAAATTGAAAATTTTTCAAGAAAGCTTTTAAGCCCACAAGTGTGACCGTAGGTCTGAAATTATTAATGATATAGAAGAATTTCAAATGTGAATGATTGTGAAATGTAATTGACCTCGCCCAAGTCTGCTCTAAATTAATAGAAAAATAATTTTTTTTTGTGACTAATAGAGAAAAAACGCAGAAAAAGTTATTGGACACCATCATGGATGGAATGCTGCGACATTCATCAATATTCTTCACCCTTTACTTAAACTACATTTAATACACGATTATATAATGCTTTTCAAACAAATTTATCGCTTCTCAAAAATTAAATAGAGGCGTACAAATTTTAATTTTTCACCAAACATTTTTAGTCAAGACTCAAAATGGAGTGGCCGGTTTTATATCCATTATTTTTAAACCCACTCTATCTGAAAATGCGCGGGGAGCGATAAAAAACACTAATTGTGTGAAATTTTCAATATTTTTTTCTAGAACAGTAAGAGCTACCAACCCGAAATTTGGACGATGTCATAGTTATATGACATTTAGGCCGACTTTTTGGGATGTCAGTTAAACTTGGTTCAGTTAAACCGGTAACGAATTTTGTCTGCCATTTCCATGTCTATTAACAAAAATTTGCCGGAATCACCTGAATAAGCCAAACTTCAGAAGCAGTATTCCATTTAAAAACTTAGTTTATCTACATCCTAAAAACACCCAAAAACTCGGCTTTAACGTCCATACCAAGTTCAGTTAAAAAAAGAGGGTTGAGGTAGAAAATTTAGATTTTTGTTGATTCTTTTATTTGGAAAGACAGAAAATTATTTCTCCTGATTTCATTAATTCTACGTATGCCAACTTATTTATTCCAGATATTAAAAACATTTCTTTGCATAATATCAAATAAAAAAGTTCTGCAATAATCATGCAACTTTTTTAGCACATTCTCAAAGTCATTTTATTTTTTTTGAAGAGTTTGCCATTTCCGACTTATGCCTAAGGTAAATTAATTTTTTTTATCCATATTTAAAATTTTGAACTTCAGAATTTTTCACAAGGAATGATCTTAATGAACTTCGTTTATGTTGTAAAGAATACAAATTTAGGCGCCACGTAATTTTTTTAGCTACCGATTCTCGTGTGATATCAAATGCTTGAGTGGCGATTTGGGAAAGGAAATGAAAGGAAATTCCAAAAAAAAGTTCAAAATAAAGCATTACAGCATTTAAGAAAATTTTAGACCCTTTAGGAGGATCGAAAAATTGTAAATTTTTTAATAAGCAAAAATGGTGCTCAAATGAAATAAAACCACAAACATGTTATAAAATAAAGTGATTTTAGTTGCTATCGTTGGCATAAATCAGGGTTTACAGCGTGGAGGGGTTAGTACAAAATCGAATACCCTCGGGAGGTTTATTTATGTGAGTTCCCTTGCCTCTCATAAAAATGGAATGGCTTTTTTAACGTGAAATTCGTCACCTATCACAAAAATCGGGTGGTTTTTTTTACGCAAGTTCCCTTTTTATTTGTTGATCTAAAAAGAAAATTCCGGAGCCAAAAATTTTTTTTGGCATCTAAAAGTTCTTTATTTTACTTTTTATTTGCAGATAAAAATGGAAAGAGCCGCAGGCAAATCTTTTAATTTTTTTTTGGAATATAAAAGTACTTTATTTTATTTTATTTTATTTTATTTTTTTGCCCAACATAAAGGATGTAAAATTTACTTAAATGGCTCTAGTTTTTTATTTTACTCTATTTTTGTAATTTCCCTTCATTTGGGCACAGTTTTTACACATACAAAAGTTTGACATTGTTTGCCCTTAAAATTCAAGGTCAAATTCTGATTTTTTTTTAAATAATTTTATTGAAAAGTCCATCATTATTTATATAAAATATGTCAATATGTTAAACTTAGAGTGGGGCTGATTATAGTTAATTAGACAATGAAATTTAAAAAAAAAACACCTCGAGATAATTAAGCCTGAGCGTTGTGGTGTAATGGTTAGCGCGTTGGACTTTTACACAGAAGGTCCCGGGTTCGATCCCCGGTGCCGGCAACATCAAAATAATATGTATGAGTTTTTTCTATCCCTCATACGTATCGCAATGTCCACCTTCGGTGTTCCCATAGCAATTAACCCCACCGAAGTAAAATAATGAATCAGGGCTATGAACCAAAAAGCTTCAATAAGTTCGCCAACTCTCCATCAGGTGGCGAGCAACAACTGTTCTAAGACTTATCATCTCGCGCAATTACAGTGTTGCCATGTCTGAAGCCCTTCATCTTTCCTCACCTTTCATCTCTATACTATCCCTTTCCAAAGAAAGCAACACACTAAATATAGGAAGTATTTCCTGAGTGTTGCCTCTCTTTAAAAAAAAAAAAAAAAAAAACGATGCTGTATAATACATATAAAGTGAGTATATGTTCATAAAGGCTCATTAAGATCTGCGGGTCCGGGTCTGAAATAAATTACATATTAAAAATTTTTCTGCAACTAACAAAAGTCGTGACAAACAAGTACATACATTAAATTTGGTTTTACCAAATTTTTTCTTTATACCCTCCACAATGAACCCGTATGACCCCAACTATATTTAGCGAAGTTGAATTAAGAGACTGAACCATTGCATCAAAATACATTGAAGCTTAATTCAACTTTTGTAAAGTTCCATCTCTATTAAGTTGGTTAATTTGTAATCGAAAACAAACTTTATCAAATTAAAAACATTTCAAACAAGCAAAAGAAATAAAAAATAAAGAAAATAAAATAGTTTCTAAAAACAAATAAACATAAATTTAATTCAGACTTCTAGCGAATATTTTCAAACTCATATAAGTTAAATATGGTCGTTCCTAAATTTTAAAAATTAACAACGTCTTTAACCAAATTAACAAAATGTAAGTTAATTGTGGCTGAAACTTAGCCATTGAAACAAAAAAAAAAAAATATTTAAAAAAACATGTTAGAGTCGAAAAAAAAATTTTGAGGTAGAAAACTTTTTTGGATGTAACAAAGAAATTGTGCGGTAAAAAAACATTTTTAAGGTGAAAAACTATTTTTGTGGTGAAAAAAGTTGGAGGGAATTTTAAATATTTACTTCTTAGCGTCTGGTGAAAAATATGACATTACATTTTATACACCAGACGCTACTACGAATTTGTACTAAGGAGTGAGATCGAATAATTCCCGACACAAGATTATCACATATAACTTTTTTTATACTTAAAAGTAAACTTTGTTTTGAATGAAATTAACTTTTAGAAAGTCGTCCGATTATGTTTACAAAATAATTGCGAAATCGGATCATTTTGCTTACAAATGGGCTTTAAACAAAAAGTGAGGACAAAAAATTAACAATTTTACAAAAAAAAACCTTAAATTTCGTTAAACTATGCTTAATTGCCCAGAACTTCGAACAATCAAATCATATTACGATTCTTTTTAAATTATTGATGAAGGCTACAAAACAAGTTTCCAATACTGTTACTTTTTTTTTTTTTTGAAATGGTCTGTTCCTATTAACTAGGACACTAAAGATGACAAACAAAAAAATTCTTTTACTCACTTTTTGCTCAGATGATTCCATTTGTAAATAATTAGCCGATTGCTTTAATATTTTGCATAATCTGACAACTTTCTTAAAGGTTTTTTTTTTTTTTTTTTAATTTATAATGAACTTTCAACCTCCGTATATTTCCAAAAATAAAGCATATCAAACATATTAAGTATTGGCATTTCGATCTGGCTACAGATCTCATCAGAATCAGAAGTTTGAGAAAAGCTAGAGCCTCCAGAATAGGCAGAGCTGTAACAAAAAACCTATTAATCATCAATTCTGCCCTATTCTTGTCTTTTTAGTAATCAAACACGTGGCTAGGGTCTTTTCCTAACAAGCATCATGACGTTGCTGAACTTTAAATACCTAATATGTTCTATTTATATAAACAATTTTCAGTTTTTACTCTGGCTCAAGTCATACTTTTTTAACTTTCTTCAATAACAAAAAAAGTAAACAAAAATGCAATAAAAGTGTAGTCTAGTCAAAAACGACTATTTATAAGGTACAAGGTGGTCTTTGTAAGCTATTTCGGATGTCTATACACATTCAGATTGTATTCATATGTTTACAAAAGTTGTTCAGATTTACAATGGCTACAATTTTGTCATATATTGTTAGAGAAAAATCATGAGCCCCTGTAAGTTATGCTGAAAAAAGCAAAAAAAAAAAAAAAATAATTTTCCCCTATAATTTAAAAAAAAAATGCAGGAAAAAATGATTTTTTTCACAAAAAAACGTTTATAAATTTTGTTCAGTTGACTCTTCACTACATTATTGCCAAATATAGTTAAGCAATATGATCAAGTCTGAATTAGCTGTAGGCCAAAAACTGAGGACTCCATTTTTTAAGTGGTGCACTGATTTTCAAAATCTTTTAAGGTCTATAAAAAAAAATTCTTAGACAAACTGGCCAAACCGAGTACAGGGTTTTACTAACCTTTGGTAGTAGAATCGAAACTATACTGTCGAGTCCGTGCATTTTTTTCACTGTTGCACTGTGTAATTTTTAAAGTATTGTAAGAGATAACCTGCAACTGCAACAATATTTTGTATTACAAGTCCACATAAAAAATGTCGGTTCGTGATAAAATAGAAAATATTTCATATTACAGTAGAATCTCACAAATTAGAACTCTCACAAATTAGAACCGTCCAGAAATTAGAACCGGCCATTCCAATGTATTGTACGCTCTGAAATTAGAACCTGTGGTTCTAATTTCTGGAAGTTTTTTTTATTTTGTTTTGTATTTTCACTACAAATTATTTTTTTGCAATGTATTGTACGCTCCATTGTATTGTACGCTCTGAAATTAGAACCTGTGATTCTAATTTCTGGAAGTTTTTTTTTTATTTTGTTTTGTATTTGTAAAATAAAAATTGTTTTGTGTTTAAATAAAGCTTACATAACTAGTTTTATTATAATTTTCTGTAAAAAAAAATGTCCAGAAATTAGAACTTTTCAGAAATTAGAACTGCCCGATGTACAAAGTGGTTATAATTTGTGAGATTCTACTGTACCACTATTGCCTAAACTGCATATCCGCGTAAACAAGCAAATCAAAACTCTGTTATATTTATGGCAATACGATAATTTTATATGCCACAATTCCCCTTTATTTAAAGCGGGGTAAAGTGTTATAACTGGCTCTTTTGAGATTTTGTTATAAAATTCCACAATGTGGAATGCACATCCCCTTTAAAATTAACTGTTATACAAATATAATAAGCTGTTTAGCTGTTATACTGTTATAATAAATTCCACACTTCCCCAGCTAGGGGAATATATAATGAAAATCTCTTATTGCAATTACTAAATTACTACTCCCAAATGCTTTTATTTATTAATAGATGGCAGCACGGATATTAAAAATTTACAAAATTCGAACAGAAAACTCCACATTATAAAGAAGTGTCATAAATTTACAAGTGTGAGAGGCAAAAAGAGAGAAAATGTTTACATGAACATTTTTCTTTGTAATAAAAAGTGTGATAAAGAGAGAGAAATTCTTTTATAATGCAACGAAAACTCCACAATAACAAAAGTACACAGTGGTAAATGTGTGGATAATTTCTATGCTGGCTGGCGCTATAGAGTTTTTCGTTTTTTTTTGCTCCGTCTGTATTTTGGTGGCTGCTTTAAATGTACTTCTGCTGCTGCTGTTGCTGCCTTTGGCTCAGATGCGATTTGTTTATTTATCCAGTTGACAGTTCTTGGAAACTCGTTACGGTGTGTACATTTAAAACTCGGATGCTCGCTGAGACGACAAATGATAATTTTTTTTCTTTTTTTCCGGAAAAAATAAACGTATTTAATAAAAAGTTGTAATAAAACGACTTGTATTCGTAATAATCTAAACGACCAGCTCACATTATCATCACTACCATCACTGACAACAGTGATGATGCTGAGAGATAAGGAATAATTTATATATAAAAAAAAAAAACAAAGTGTAATTAAAAATTTCGTAAAGGAATTGATTAAATAAATTCAAATAAAAAAAATTTAAAATTATTAAAATCTGTTAGAAAATGAATTTATGAAAATGTTAAAATAAAACCAAATGGATTTACATTAAGGATTACAGTGAAATTATAAAAAAATTGAAATATTAAAAATATTTGAAAAAATATTCAATAAATTACAAAAAAACTGTGTTAAAAAAAAACTACAATTAAATTATGTTTACATAGATTAGAATTTATAAAAAAATAATTAATAAAATTAATATTTAATATTTGTATTGTTTAAAAATAAATTTTAAAAAATCTTAAAATCTCATCAATTGAACCAACAATCAAATCACACAATGTTTACCACTGCCTGTTTTACAATTGGATTACTATTCTTAGCTTTATGCAGTGTCACCCAAAGCCACTTAAATGTTTATCTTAATCTTCATGAGGTTATGCGTCTCATAGGTAAGTGTTTTAATTTTTGATTTAATTAAGCCTACAAACAAAATCAAGATACTCATTTAATTACATGTAATCAAGAATTTTTGTGAGAAGTTTTTGAATTATAGTTTTGAAAACTTTTTGGGTAGAACAAGCAAATTATAAAATAAAAAATTTTTAATAAGCAAAAAATTTAAGAAAATTTTCTATTACAATCATACACCGGAAAACGTTTTATTTTTGGTTTTTAGCAAATATAAATACCCAGCCAGAAATGGCCGATGGTCAGAAAATCAAGCACTGGTAAAGCACTATATTTATAGTACCATTTGTAGAAATTCAAATTAAAGCACTGGAAAAGTCCGTATTTACAACGCTTTGACAATGTTGTCAAAATATACTTTGCAAGTACTTGATTTATAAAATTTACAACCGTAACAAATTAAAGCACTGCCAAAGTCCTGATTTAGAACGTTTTTCCAACGTAAGTAAAAAGTGTTTTTAAAGCATTGATTTAAAAATTTTTTTTTTAAAGCATTGACTTTAAACATAATTCCACCGTTGAAAGCACTGGGCCAAAGCTTAGCCGTTCGTAATTTTCTGGCTGGGTATATTTGAAATTTAAAATGTTTTTTTCAACTTTACAAAAAAACAACAATAGTATTTTTATTTCCAACTATAAAGAACTTTTATAAAAAAAACGAACAAAAATTATTGTTAAATTACAAAGTTGAAAGTAAAAAGTTGAAAAAAGTATAAAAAAGTACTAATATTTTTTTAACTTTTGTATTAAGCCCAAAAAATTTCAAATATTTCTACAAATAAAATCGCAATGAATTTCTCGGAGTTAATAAGCTTGCATGATTTTTGGTATCAACAAAACCGCTAAGTTGTGGTACAAAACAAAGTATCCTAAAAAACGGCACAGTCTGTAGATTATAATCATTTAAAAACAGTATTTAAAAGACTGCAACATAATTGCGGTTGGCTAAAAAATGCTTTATGGTGTTAAAATTTAGCATTTTGCATTTTTGTCAAAAGTTGAAAAAAGTAAAAAAAGTCCTAATCTTTTTTTCAAGTTTAATATAATTTTTATTAAAAATAAAAATTATGTTTTTTCGACCTTTAATTTTGCAATGAAAATGAAAATTATTCAAGTTCGAGGCCATACTCTATATTTCTTTATTAGGATATTGTCCTAACAAATACTCTATAGAGTTTTTGTTTTCAAATTTATTCTTTTACCCTTTCAGGAATGTGTTGATAGATCTATTTCAGGAATTTTCTAGGTTCCCATCATCAGAACACGTTTTGAAAGCGGTAACAATCCTATGTCAAACATCAAACATTCATATAAACTAGTTTACTCACTACATGAGAACTAATATATATTATATGAGCTCGAAGTAAAAACTTTTGCATTAAGCCCAACAAAATTTCAAATATTTTTACAAATAAAATCGAAATTAATTTCTCGGTGTTAATAAACTTGTATGATTTGTGGTACAAAGCAAAGTATACCAAAAAACGGCACAGTCTGTAGATCATAATCATTTAACAACTGTAGTTAAAAGACTGCAAAATAATTGCGGTTTGACAAAAAATGCTTTATTGTGTAACAAATTAACTAGCCAGCAAAATGTTTCTCTATTCTAATTCATAGGAAGGAATCAGCGAAAATATGATTCTTTGGAAGTTTTTTGCCTAAACAACTTCTTTGGAAGTTATTTAGGCATAAAATATTCCTAGGAAGTTGTTTTGTAGCATTATAAGAATGATTGCTTGCTATGACAAGTCATAGTAAGCAATAAATTCATCGATGAAAATGCTCAATTAGAATAATTCTTTGGAAGAACAGTTTTTGCAGGGCTATTGAATTCATCCGCGGTTTACATTCTGTATGTAAATACGAGGGCGGTCCAAAAATTAGCCGACTTGACATATAGATGGCGGCAGTAGTTTGAATAAAGTTACTTTGGTGAAAAATGCCAGCCTAATAAAACATATGTTTTAAGTTTCAAGGCGCCACGTTGTTTAGTATTTTTTTGGAGCCATCGAAAATAAATGATCTCAGTGAATTTGTACACATGGCAAAAATTGATCACCGTTATGTAATCCAATAATTTAATTTGAAAGGTCTCAGTCCAACCAATATTAAAGCCGAGCAAGATTTACTGTGTGGGAGTCTGCTTCTTCATTTACGACTATAAAATATTGGACAGCAGAGTTTAAACGAGTCCGTACGCGCTGTCAAGACGAACACAGTAGTGGTCGACCAATTGAGCTGTCCACGCCAGAAACGAATAAGAAAATCCACAAAATGGTATTGTACAGTGTGGCGCAAAATGAGCTATATGGTTTAAATGGTTTATAACTTTTTTATTTATGCGATTAGTATAACTTTTTTTTTTTTTTAAATACAGTATATTATTTATGGGGAATTTTTTGCAATTAGCTTTGAAAAATTATATCCTGTAAGTGATGTCCATTTTCTGCTTCGCACATACGTGCTCTTTTTAGCATATTTTCCATAACTTTTCCAAAAATTTCGGGTGTAATGGCCATGATTTCATTTCGAATGTTGGTTTTTAGGTAGAGTTTGGTTCTTGGTTTGTTAACGTACACTCTTTCTTTCAAATATCCCAAAAGAAAACTGTCAGGAGCTGTTAAATCTGCTGGACGTGGAGGCCAGTTAAAATCGCTTGTGCGCGAAATAATGTGTTCGCCGTGGCTTCATCTTGTTGAAACCACGAGTTTTTATGGTTTTCCACAGCTGGCCTAGCAAAATTTTCCAACATCGTCCGATATGCACCACCGCTGACAGAGATTGAGACACCACTTTCATTTTCAAAAAAATATGGGCCAATTATCCTTTCGGAGAATACACCGCACCAAACAGTACACTTAAGTGGGTGTAATTGTCGCTGATGAACTGCTCTAGGATTTTCCGTAGCCCAAATCCTGCAGTTTTGCTTGTTGACATACCCATTTAATAGGAAATGGGCTTCATCGCTCACTACCAAATTGTGAATAAAGTCTGGATTTTCCTCCGCTTTTTCACGGAAACTAATGGCATATTCAAGCCGTTTCTGGTAGTCTGTATAGGTTCTCTGCAGCGACCGCCGTGATAGTCCAAGTTGTGTCGAACGCCTCCTTGTTGATGTTGATGGACTATGCTGCACGCTCTCCCGTACACGTTCAATATTTTGAGCAGTTTTCAGGTGTTCTTCCGGCACCAGGAAGAGTTCTTACAGACCCATGTTGACGAAAATTTCCAATCAATGGTTTATTGCTGACGCTGTGGGTGCAATGCCCACATAAAATGACGACGATATGCACGCTGTGTCAACACAATAGACTGTTGGTTTGAAAAATAAAATTCAATTATTTTTGTACGTTGTTCGATCGTGTAATGATTCATAATTCCCGAAGTCTTCTTCACGAAATGCTGAAAAAAACAAAGAAAATATAATAATTAAAAAAGTTATAAAGAATTCAAACCATATAGCTCATTCTGCGCTACCCTGTATTATCGTGGGCTAAAGGTGCGTGAGCTGGCTGAAATGCTAAGTATTTCAAAATGTACTTTACATTTCGAGATAAGAAAGCTGTGCGCAAGATGGGTGCCGCATTTGCTCACATATTTCAATAAAGTGTTTGGCGATGTTTCGCCATAATAAACCCGATTATTTGCGTCTATTCGTAACCATGGATGAGACATGGGCCCACCACTTCACATCTGAGACAAAGGAACAGTCAAAACAGTGTACTGGCATGGGAGAATCGTGTCCAAAGAAGGCGACAACAGTATGCGCGTGGGATAGTTTTTATTGAAACAGAAAATGTTGCTTCATTAAGACAATGCACCAGTTCCCATATCCACTATTGCTATGGCCAAAATCAATGAATTAAAGTTCGAACTGCTTCATCACTCACCTTATTCGCCAGACTTAGCTCGCTTAGATTATTTTCTATTTGGTAAAAGATTTGCAACAATGACGAGGTGGAGTCTACGGTTGATGACTATTTTAAGGAGCTAGACAGTCCTTACTATAAATATGATATCGAAGCTATTGAATATCGCTGGGAAAAGTGTATCGAGCTAAAAGGAGATCATGTTGAGAAATAAAGAAAATTTTCACCAAAATTGTTGTGTAGTTTGTTGGCTAGTTTTGGGATCGCCCTCGTAAATATATAAAACTAGGGATGTGCGATCAATTGATTTATAAAACTTTCTGATTAATCGATATCTTGATTATTCAATTAAACGATTAATCAGACATTCTGATTAAGAGTATAGATATAATGCAAAGGTCCCAGGTTTTTTCTATGCAACTTGACATTTGATTTCGTGCACCGATTTCCGTGAGAGATACAACTTATTTTATTTTTTGACCGGAATTTCTTATTCTCTTGTTTTTATACTCAAATTGTTTTACTAATGTTGCCACATTTGCACAAAATTATACATTATTTTGAATGGTGGAAAATAAAAAATAACACTACTCAACGACCAAAAAACATGACTTTGAAACACATCTTTTTTAATACACCTATGTACGCTGAATCCAAATCCGGCAAACAAAATTTCTTATTTGCAGTTTATGTTTATAATGCTGTTTTTATATTTACATCATTCACCCCATTTCCGTACATTTTGATTCATTTTTCGAAATTTTATCTCAAAATCATGAAACTTTTTTAAGAATCGAAAGCTGCACAAAATTGTCTTTAATTTGATAATTATATCTTACTGGTATTGCAAGGAAGTTGAAAATTGTACTTTTTTAGTTTTATCCTTGTAAATTTTATGTAAGCTAAAAACGTTTAAAATTTTATTACTGTGCATAAACTAGATATTCCATAAACTAGATATGAAAAAGTGGGGCGAATGATGTAAAAATAAAAACCGTGATATTTTAAAAATTTGGATTCAGCATACCTAAGTCTATTAAAGAATATGTACTTCAAAGAAATATGTACTTTTTATCAACATGTTGCAATTATTTTTTAGTATAAAAAAAATGCTTCGATATTCTTATCGAGTCGGGTATTTTGTTGCTGATTGGAGTAGGAAGTATAGTCCCTCTATTTGTATATACTCTTTGTCATATCTTGTACCACAAATTACAAATTATATGGGTTTCCCGCAATGTGCGTCGTGGAAGGATTTACCGCTCTATTTATTAATGTTTTTGTGCAAGTTTTTTTATATACACTCGCGAAATTATTTTCGACTTTATTTGTTGAAATATTATAACTTTTTTGAGCTTAATACAAAAGTTGAAAAAAGATTCACATTCGAGTAGAATTTTAATTAATTGAAAATAGGAATTAGAATTAGAGAAAACTTTTACTAAATATTTGTAGATTAAAAGCAGTAAACAAAATCTGTAATAACAACAACAATTTTGCTATATTTACCTTAAATTTAGTAGAATGCGAATAACGGTATATGTTGCCGAAATCATCAGAAATTTTGCTAACAAATTATAGATTGCTGATTTCAGAAGGGCATATTGCGCATTGAAAAAGTCTAAAAAAACTTAAACATTTCAAATTTTTTTATGATTTTATTTTGCTTACTAATATTTAGTATTTTTTTTTGCTGATTTTTACTTATAATTTGATATTTTCAATTAATTCAAATTTAGCTCAAATATAACTAAAAATTTGTATATTTAACAGAATTATTTTTGCTATTCTTGTCTTACTAATATCTAGTACAAAAATCTGCTAATTTTAGTAGCTTTTCCTAAAAATTATAAATTGAAATTGATTAACAATTTTGGATGTATTTTTTGCAAAAATCATAAACATTTTTTAATACCGATTCAATACCGATATCTACATCTTCATTGTTGGCAAATTTTTTACAACCGAGCAATTTTTAAAGGATATCAAATAATCCGAGGGAGCTAAATCTGGCGAATAAGTTGCATGATAAGCCATTCCAAACTTTAATTCATTAATATTGCCCATCTCTATTGAAACATCTTCACGACGCTATTTTTGTTCTATTGAGAGCAAACGCGGTACCCATCTGGCGCACAGCTTTCTCATCTCCAAATTTGCGGTCGATATGCGATGTATAGCCCTTTTTGAAATGCATAGCAATTTAGGCAGCTCACGCAACTTTAGTCGACGATCATCTAATGCCGTTTTGGGGATTTTCTTAACCGTTTCTGGCGTGGACACCTCAATTGGTCGACCACTACGTTGTTCGTTTTGGCAGCTCGTTTAAATTCTGCCACCCAATATTTTATAGTCGTAAACAGATTCGGCGGCGGCTCATACCTGGCTGAAGCCGATATTAAAAAAAAAAGTTTATTTTATTAATAAAAAACAAAAAAAAAAATCATGGTAATGCTTTACCGATAAAAATCAATCGCATGCTGATGATATTCAAATTAAAAATAAAGATAATACAAATTAAATAATGTTCAATCTGAAGATAGACGGGAGTTGCATATTCTCACGGTTGCTATCTTGTTAAAATATGTACTTACAATGATGCCATCTTATAACAGTGTTGCCTAAATATGAAAGCTTTTTTTTAGTTTTACTAATAAAGGGTCCGCCAAATAACTTTTTTTTTTTTGAAAATGCTATAAAAAAAAACTACTGAATATTTTTCCAAATTTCTTTTTTTATTTGAAAGTACAATCCTTCCGGTTAATAATGGAAAATAATTTCATTCAAATGGCTGCCTCGGCTGGCCATGCAGTAGCCTACACGATCGGTCCAATTTTTAAGCACATTATCGATTGTGTGCAGCTGTATTTCACCAATGGCTTCCTGTTCCGTCCTGTTGAAACCAAATGTTGCCAATATTAACCTCTTCAATTTTTGTGAACAAAAATTCGTTCAACATGGCCCGATAACGATCGCCATTGACTGTAACGGCCACTCCTTGCTCATTTTCGAAGAAAATTAGCAATTTTCGCACACATTCTGCAACATTACCATGATTTTCAAAGTAATGTCGCAATATTCCTAAGCGTTGTTCAAGCGTATACACAACCATATTCGTTCAGCGGAAGGATAAAACTAATTATCTGTCAAATCAGACATGAGCTAAGTGTTACCATTCACGAAATACGCACTAGTTGAAAAAAAAAGTTAGATGGCGGACCCTTTACTTTGTGCCTAAAATCAAATTCAACGTAATAAAATTGCATTTTGATGCAAGATTGGTTGAAAAAAAAAATCGGCTAAGCTGGTTTGTTCAGTTAACAAATACAAGCCGCTTGCCGTGGCTGCTACTCGACTGTCAAAATAATGTAGGCGACGGAAACGCATCGAATTTGAGCCACTCGACTTATAACTTTGGTCGTCAACGAGGAGCAGACTCCATCAGAGTAGAATCCAGCTCGGCTTTAATAGCCGAGACATTTTAAATGAAAGTATTGACCAGATATTTCCATGTTTACAAATTCACTGAGATCGTCTAATTTTGATGGCTCAAAAAAAAAAAAAATATTAAACAACGTGGCGCCTTGAAACGTTAAACATATGTTTTATAAGGATGCCACTTTTCACCAAAGTAATCTTTTTCAAACTGCTGTACGTCAGGTCTGCTAATTTTGGAAAACCAGTCGCATTTAAAAAAATAAAGTTTTTTAAAAAAATGTGTCGATATTTGTTTAAGTGTGTGTCGATATTCTGGCATATGTTTAACAAATTGAGTTCACTTACATTATACATTTGATTTATACAACAAATTTCTGCCATGTATAACACCCCTATGGGGAATGAGGAGTCAATTGACCCAAAAGTGACTGGTTAAAGAAGGACTTATCACAGGACTGGTACAATTTAATACTGAAGTGGGTTAAGCAGTGTCGATTGTCCTAAAATTACCAATCCTGTGACTGGTAAAGGGAGGACATAACACTTAACCAAAATGCTTATTAACAAGAAAAAGCCAATTGGCCAGAATTTTACCCATTGGAAGCTGTTTAGTTTTCGTTTATTTTATACGACATGGCCCTTTTGCGACAGTCTTGTGGTATGCCCATCTTTGGTTAGTCCTGTGTCATGTCACTATGTGGTTTAAAGCAGGACAAATGATTCCCTCCTATGACAAGCCAATGTTAAAGTTGCCAGTTGTTTACATAGGGTAGGGTTTAGCAGAGGACCGGTCTCTGGCACGAAGGGACCGATCCTGTGGCACACGCAGAATCGGTCCCATTCCCCATAGGGACACTTATACACTTCTGATTATGTGAACGGGGCTTTAGTAAACATTTTTCTTTGCAGTAAAAAAAAATCCAAGAATTTCAATAACTAATTAAAAAAGACAGTTGATATTAGCATCAAATATCCAAACTAATAGCCAGAGTATTCAGTGATAGTCGATTTAATAGAAAGTATTTGATGTGACTACAATTTAAGCCAAAGTCAATTAAATTTTGAATGGGACATTTTTTATTGCTTTTTAACTGTAACATTTTGTTGCAAACTTTAATGCATTTTCTGACTTTATAAAAATGATTTTTATAATGTTAGCTGGTAAATTAAATGTTTGTTCAACCATTGTTGTATTATCCCAGCAGAAATTCGGAAGCTTTTCTGCTTCTTCTACACTCAGGGAACTTCTGCGTTTAAAATATGTAGTTGTTTAGGTTGTAATACAGTTTCTTTATTTTTAATGTAAATATCAGTCATTTGTAGAACAAATTTAATTTTTTACTTACCTTGTAGTTTATTTTTAAAAAACAAACCACATCAAATGACTGTTTTATGATTTTACATTAATTTTTTACAGTTGTTTTTGTTATTTAAAAAAATAAAAAAAGTAAATGTTTGTTTATTTTTTACTAACATATGTGGTTTATTTTTACTACAATTGTTAGTACTTTTTGAACATAATGACAAATGTTAGTTGAATTAAATGAAATGTTAGTCGTCCTTTCTTCAAGTGAAAGTTCATTTGTTTTTGACTACAATTGCTGTCTTCTTTACCTACATAATATCCTTAATGTACTGCTTCCGAACATTAATTGCTTGCAGTAGTGCTTCAAAAGAAGCAATAGAGGGTTGTTTACCACACTTTATCGCTTCGCGAAAGCACGAAAAAATTGTGATAACAAAATTTAGTTGTTAAAATCAGTGAATTTATGCCCCTATTTAGAGCTGTGAAATAAGAGCATTTTAGATATCGAAACAAGTGCTGTCACACGCACTATCTCAAACAAGAATCATGTCTTATATCACCAATATTGCAAGCTCTTAACTTTTCACTTTCCCTGCCGAAACTGCTTCCAAGCAAGCTGTAATCTCAGATACCATCTGCACAAGAAGGGTTAATCGGACACGGATTTGTGTAGGTTTTGCGAGATGGTATCTGAGACCTCGGAGCATGTTCTCTGCGAATGTCCCAGGCTTTGTGATAGGAGACTTAGGTTTCTAGGTGATCGCTTCATTTCGCCTTCCGACATCGCGAACATTTTGCCTAATAGGATAATTGGCTTTATAGGTAGCTTGAATCTGTAGGTAACCTTAGGCAGCACAAAAGACCTACATTGGTCGCGGTGCATAGTGCCTTCTGATATAATCTAATCTAATCTAAGCTGTGTTTTTTGCTGGGATGCTGTTGTATTCGTACAATGTATGTTTAAATATAAAATATTTCAATTATTAATTTCATATAAATATTTGAGTGTAAATAATAGTCACAATAACAATAATTTTAATGATGACGTTATTCATGACGATAATGACGATGATCAGGACGAAAATTATGGTCAACATTGTACGAACAAAAAATGTTTGGTTGTTGTTTGTTTGAACGTGATTTGCATTTAAACATAACCACAAATCACACATAATATACGAACAAAAAATACGATAACGCATAAAATATATATTTTCAATTCAAATAAATAATATGATGATTGGATTTTAAATTTACTTATACATAATAAAAAAAAAAAAATAGAAATGCAGTATATATATATGAGGAACTTGAAAAATTTTCGACATTTTGAGCCAAATTATTTTTTATTGTTTTTTGTGTGACATGAATATCCTTTTGTGTATGTATTATATGATGTTTAAGCATAATAAATACTTCTGAGTTAATCATTTGTATTTAACGGCGCAAAAATTAGGCCGATTTTAAGTTTAAAGCAAATTAAAAATATTAAAATTAAAGTTTTTGAGTTTGATATTATTTTTATTAAAAATAAAAATTATGTCTTTTTCCCGACCTTTAATTGTGCAATGAAAATGAAAATTATTCAATTCTTTAACTTCAAGCTCATATATTAGTTCTCATGTAGTGAGTAAACTAGTTTATATAAATGTTTGATGTTTGGCATGGGATTGTTACCTCTTTCAAAACGTGTTCTGATGATGGGAATCTAGAAAATTCCCGAAATAGATCTATCAACACATTTCTGAAAGGGTCAAATAATAAATTTGAAAAGAAAAAAACCTTATAGATTATTTGTTAGGACAATATCCTAATAAAGAATAATTTTCATTTTCATTAAAGTTTTTGCTTAGATGAAAATGAAAATTATTCAAGTTCGAGGCCATACTCTATATTTCTTTATTAGGATATTGTCCTAGATTTAATTGAAGTTACATCAATTTATAGATCTTATTGAATTTATCAAATTTCAAAATATATATTACTCTGGAAAAACTATAAAGCTACACTCAAACTATTTATTGCCAAATAGGTGGGTTAGTTATTTGCAGGAAATCATATTAACTTTTTTTTGACACAGTGTTCCTTTTTCGACTCAGTACTTTTAAACGGCTTTATTTCGTTTTTTATAAACCTTAAAATTATTTAACATCTTGACAATAATCGCGATTAAAATAATTGTGAAAAATTGGTATCTAGAGTTGGTAAATAATATTTGAAAAAAAAAAAAATCCATTTTGACCTTTTTTGATGGAATTTTTTCAGAAATTATTTAAAAATATATTTCTGATTATTATTTATTTAGCTAATAAGACCTAAATTTTGTTTTTGTAATTAAAACTTCATTTTTATTACAATTTTTCCCGACGTTTCTTCGATTGTTGATTAAAAATATGAAAATGTATTTCTCTGCCAGAAATTAGTTAATCGATTGTATATAATTTTTGGATATCTGGCCGATCGAACAATTTACTCTTTAAATACACAAAGTCTAAAAGATTCCAAAATTTATTCCATTTTCATTCAAAACATAAATAATGGATGATTTTTATTAAAAGACTACTAAATTTATAAAAATTATGTCGTCAGGGTTGCCATATGGCAACTTTAAAAAAATGGTCAAAAATTATGATCTTTTTCCCAAAAATTTTAAAAATCGATTAACCCGGTTAAAAATCAACATATATGCATCCATATATGAAATCATTCATGCTCATATATAAAGTGATTCGGGATCATACATGTCCATATATCACCATATAGAATTCATATTTGTTCATAATAGTTCATATGTGATCATATGTACATATATTACCTCAATTTTTATTAATGTACAAATATGTACATGTTTCGAAATGTATAAACATGTATGTATAGACATGATTATATATGTATAATTTTCAATTTTCATTAATGCACATATGATTCCTCATATGAACATATATGCATGGTTTATGAACACATATGAATCATGTATGGATGCATATGGACATATATGAAGCATGTCCACTTGCATCTTAAAAAAATTAATTTTGTACATATATTTTTGCTCACAAAATTATACAAAATTAAAATTTGTATATGCTGGCAAAGTATGCATTTTCTATCCCTAATACATATTGCAGCTCCCACATTCGATGTCGCCATATCACTTAACCCCATCGAAGTACAATAATGAATCAGGGCTATGAACAAAAAAGCTTCAATAATTTCACCAACTCTCCATCAGGTGGGGAGCAACAACTGTTCTAAGATTTATCACTCGCAATTACAGTGTTTTAATGTTTGAAGACCTTCATCTTTCCACACCTTTCATCTCTCCACTATCCCCTTTCCAAAGAAATAAACACATTAAGAAATAGGAAGAATTTCCTGAGTGTTGCTTCTCTTTAAAAAAAAACTTTTAAATTTGCAAAATTAAAAATTTTATATCAGGATGCTTTTTGAGGTTATGAAAATTTAGTTTGCTTCATAAAATTTTTTTAAATTTGTTGAATCCTTTTAGATTTTAGTATTTAGCAAATTAAAATTTTTTATTTGATGTACTCGTAAGTTTTGGCGGAATTGATACAGCGCATAAGTTGTCACAAAGCAAAATGTGTTTGGAAAAAACTGTCGCTGTACCCGCTGGGAATGAAAAAAATATAATTTTTTCCAATATATCAACATAGTCCGTCGTGAAGATTTACTCCAGATACCGAACTATGATATCTAGTAATTTTTTTTATAAAAAATTAATAACATTTCGCAATATTTTTAATTACTTAACTGCGTAGTCAAGATTAAAAAAGCATTCGCGTATTGCGTCGAAAAAAAAAACAAATCCTGCACTTATGATACGTCTTAAGGCTTCAGTAGTCTTGCCGTTCCGTGCCGTGACGAATCAGCTATTTCGTTCATGGTTTATGCGAAGTGCTTTTTTGAAAAACGCACTATCCATAAACCAAAAACAAAACATCTGATTCAGTACGGCACGGAACGGCAATAATAGATTGAGCATTTACGCGAGTTAAAATCGGAAAATTTTGGCTTCACTTGTAAACCACCATAGCAACGATATGGAATTACTTTTATATTGACTCCGTTTTGTATTAGTTTGGATCTGAATGTTAAAAACTATGAGGAAAAAATAAAATGATTAAAAAAACTCTTGTAAGTTTCAAGTAATTTTTAAAATGTTTAGACTTTTAAATGGACTTTGTTGAAGACTTTTAAATGTGAAACTTGCATGCCCTAGTTTTTTAGTATGGTCTACCTAGACCTGTCCATCGGGTTTCTCATCTCAAAAAACCTTGAGAAATAAGAGCCATCTAAAGTTAGTTTCAGCAGGTGTCGAACATTTTTGAAATAGTTCATATGCAAATATACATTAGGGATAGAACTACTTGCAAGGGGAGTCTCCCGATGGGTTCCCATCGATGTTAATGAAATTTAGATATGTGATAAAGAAAAAAAATAAGGTACACGTATTTTTATTTAGCGGCCTAATCTCGCATTTAAGGGTTAAAAGGTGGGCTCAAAATAATTGAATTTTGTATGAAAACATGTCTAAAACTTATAAAATTCAGCTTTTTTTGAACGCAGCTTTGATGTACTCGAAAAAATAAAAATTTTGATACCAATATTGCCTATGTAGTCTGCTAGGGTTGCCATTTATTTAAAATGTTTACACTATAGGTAAATTTAATATGCATTAGTATACATTATTTTTAACTAAATCCAACAATAATTCTCTAACAAAACGCCAGTTTTTATATTACCTAAAAAACATTAATAAAAAAAATACTAAAAAGTTATGGGAGATATTTCGTTTCCCAGTTAATATGTCTCCAACAGCTCTTTTATTTGGTACCAAATTTGTCGGAATATTCTCTGAAACAATTCAAAATAAGCCGTAAAAAGGAAAAATGGAGTAATTTTTGACCCCATTTTTTAACCCCTAAACACGAGTTCGGGCCGGTAAGAAAAAATACGTGTCCCTTATTTTTATTTTCTTTATCACATATTCAAATTTCATTATTAAATTAAAATTAAATTACGAAATTTTTAATTTCTAATTACATTAAAAAAAAAAAGTATATGCATAATTTTGCTGCATATTTTGATAAAATTTGGTTATAATAAGGTACTGAAAAAAGTATTCTTTAACAAGGATATGTTAAATGATATAATTTTTAGCAGTTTCTAATAATGCAAATATTTTTAAAAACTGCAGAAAAAATTAACATTTTTTTTTATTTATACTAACTGGGAACTTCTGAAATTGGCCGTATTTAACTTATAATTTGTTTTAAATATTCGAGCTTTTACAGAATAGTATGCATATAATTAACCAATGCATTTTTTTAGATTTTTAATAAGCGGATAATTTTGAATCAAAATAAATAAAAAAAAACTATAAAATTTTCTACATTTAGAAACTAGAATATATCTAATTTGATTAAAAATGCAGCAAAATACGCATTTCATATTTAAAATATATTTAAATTAATCCGTGTCTCATGACCATGTATTTTACAATTTACAATCTATTGCGACAATATTTCTTCAAAATAGTCTTAAAAATTTTAAGTTTCACCCTAATTTGCATATATGCATATTTTGTTTGTTTAATGTTTATTGATAAAAATAATATAAAATCTGCACATATTGTGCTCGTAAATCTCAAGAGATAAGAAAGAAAAAAAAATAAAATTTAATATACAAGTCAATTTTTAAAATCTAAATAAACAATTTGACAATACAAACAAATATAAAAAAATGCATATGCAACTGCATATATTTGTTTTTCATTCAACTTAGGTAGATTATACACAAAATGAAATTGTAAATAAAAAAAAAAAAAAAAAAAACTATTCTGTAGTTATTTATAAATGTTTATTTATGAAATTAGTAAATTTTTATTGGATTAAATAAACAAAATAGTGATTGATCGATTGATTTGTTTTGCTGCTTCGTTTCTTTTCGAGCGATAAAAGATTTTTGTATGCATACACTCAAAAACGTTTACAGTAGAATCTACTGAAAACGACAGTTAAAACAACTGCAAATTCAGTTAAAAAGGCTACAAAGATAATTGCCGTTAAAATAACTAAAATTGTTGTTATTTTTATTAGTTGAAAAACAACTAACAAATGAAGTAAAAATAGCTAACAGTGTCTTAAAAATAACTGAAAAATATTTTGAAATAACTATAGAAATTGGTGAAAAAGACTGTGTTTTAACAGTTATTTTTTTGGTATTTTAAAAATATTTTTAAATAAAAAAAATTTCTTTCAATTACATTAAAAATTCTACATAAAATGCAAACCAGGTTAAAAATTATATGTATTTATGGACATGTATGCACTCATTCATGCTCATATGTGAGATTATTCGAGTTCACGCATGTTCATATACCATCATATAGTATTCATATATGCTCATAAGTGTTAATATGTGTTCATACATGAAAATATTACCTCAATTTTCGTTGATGCGAACACATGAACATGTATGGTCCCTCATATGAACATATATGAATCATTTATGAAAACATATGAATCATGTATGGATGCATATGTGCATGTATGAACCATGTGTACTCTTGTATCCATCCATACATGTCGATTTTTAACCGGGAAGTCAAAATTCCAAACGGTACTCCAGTTATGAATAATAAAGTGCCAACCGAATTGATATGTGTATTTTGGGTGCTACAACCAATACCTTCGGTTATTACAATCATATTCTAATATGATTTCTTGATATTTTCGGTGTTGCAACTATAATTTAATTTAATTGTAAAAACCAATTTTCTGTTGTACCAACCGACTTTAATTGCAGTAACCGAATTTCAGTCGGAATTTGCTAAAATAACTGCTTCAAACAAATGTTACAAAAATACGGTATTTTTCTTCAGTTGTTTTTTTTTTAGTTGTTTTGTATTGTTTCATAGAAAAACAACTGCAATTGCAGTTAAAACAACCACTACTGATTACTACACAAACAACTGTCATGTAGTAGCTGTAGAACTTTTATGAGTGTATTATCCAGCTAGTGATAGAATTACAAAGTTAGCACACTTGAAATGTTTATTATTTAGTTTGAGGTGACGGTGGTGGCGCAACCAGCGCACAGTGTCGTTAATTCATATAATGAGAGGCCAAATATGGAAGACGTTGTCGTACGTACACACAAAAAAATCGTTGCCACGTAACTAGGAGCATTTCCACTAATAAAGTTTTTTCACATAAATTATTCAATAATTAAGTAGAAACAAGCAAAAACTTGGTAAAATGTTACTAGTTTTCGAATAACTTTTGTGAATAAACTTCATTAGTTGAAATACTCCAAATTATTTGGTTTTTTGTGTACGTGGATTTTTGTACACATTGTTTAAACATATAAAAACACAAAATTTTGTCAAAATCGCAGCATGGACACGAGTTTTTTGTGTGTAAGTGGATTTTTGTACACATTCTTTAAACATGTAAAAACACAACATTTTGTCAAAATCGCAATAAGGGCACGAGGTTTTTTGTGTGTAAGTGAAATTTTGTACACATTGCTTAAACATGTAAAAACACAAAATTCTGTCAAAATCGCAGCAAGGACACGCCTACCTGTCATATATCCTGAAGGTTTGAAATGTAATAAAAGCTAAAGATTAGGCTGTTTCCTAAAAAAACAAATTGTCGAATTTTGAAGTGGACAACATTGGGTTCGACTAAGAT
The DNA here is from genome assembly GCA_021234595.1 of Delia radicum. Taxonomy (NCBI): domain Eukaryota; kingdom Metazoa; phylum Arthropoda; class Insecta; order Diptera; family Anthomyiidae; genus Delia; species Delia radicum. Next base: position 192,338,450 of record CM037854.1, read on the forward strand.
TCATAAACGAAAACTTCTCAATTTTTTTTAAAAATTTGTGAAAAAAATGTAGGGGTCGCTATTAAACTTTGAAAATTTTGACGATTTTAAAAAAGTACATATTTTCATAAATTTTTTTTTTTAAAACTTAAAAAAATTAACACAAAAATTTGTTCGAATTATATATAACCCCGACAACTCAGTAAAAAAAAATTTTGTTTTTATAAGATTGTTAACCCTTTTACTGAATATTTCCATATAAATAGCTAAAGGGATCTAAAAAGTTCTACTTTGGAGGCTCAATATCTTTTTTTAATATTTTAATATTTTTGCATTATTATTTCTAACATTGCAAATAAAATATTTTTGGCCACGCACACAACACTGTGCAGCGCCAGTTATACTCAACATGAAAGTAATCGTTGCTTAGAAAGGGGTCACTTGTATAAATTATTTTTATCTGCAATGAGACGACTACCTGTTGGATGTTATCGGTGTTAACCTAAATCGAATTTATAAAAGCACTTATATTATGCACTGAGAAAATTGTCTGTATGATATCAATGAATTTTTCTATTAGATCTACGAAGTGTTACTGGAATTCGTCTATTGAAACTTTTCATTAAACTAATGCAGTTTTTCATACAATTTTATGAAAATTTTAATTTTCCAAAATTTCATACGCCTAGTGAAAAATTTCCATTGAAAATAGTTTCATAAAAAAAGAGCGTTTCCCGCAAAACCAAAAGAGAGAAAAAAAAGGAAAAGAAAAAGAGAAAGGGAAAAAGGAAGGGAAAGAAAAACGGATAGCAAAAACGAAAATGTAAAGAGAAAAAGAATATAAACAGATTTTAAAATTTAAAAGTTTTGCCCACAACAAAATTTCCGGGAAAGCGAGAAATTAAAAAAAATAAAAAGGCCCAGAATGGGAAAAATTGTAAAAACAAGCAATTTAATGCTTATATATGTTTATTTTACGAATAATTATGTCATTTCGCATGCAAAAAAGAAAAAAATACACACTTGAAAAAAATTAGAGAGAAATTAATTAGGTTATGACCACCAATTCTATATATTTCCGGCACGCAGTCTTTTACATATAACGTTTTTAAAATGCAATCAACCTGGCTCCTTTCCGCTAAAATGTAAAGAAAACCCCCTGTATTCTTATTTGAGATACATATTTGTTTCACAAAACTGTAGATTAAACCTATTAGGAAGAGCTTTTTCAGCAAGAAAATAAATATTTTAATATAGAGCCCCATATGCAAAACGCGCCATTTATCAAAACTTTTAGTATAACATGTGACTACATTTGACAAGTATATGCGCAAAAAATCAGCTTAAAACATTTATATTTGAAAAAGTTTTTCTATCAAAAACACTGTTTATGTGACAAATACATATGTATGTACCACAATGGAGGTTTTTGTTAGGAAAACTTTTGCAAATATAAACATTTTTTGCTGAAAATTTGGAAGCATACTTTAGAAATCTGTTTCCATATCATACTAAAAGCTGGACTTTGGGGTCATCCTGGAAAGCTATAGTTCATGGGCGGAAAATAGAATCGCTGAAAATTAGCGAACTGTTTTTTAGCAACAAAATTAGTAGATTCAGCAAAAGTTTTGCTAACACTTAGTTGATTCAAAATTAAAGTATCCTCGCTAAAAGTTAATGCAATTATTGCTGAATATTAGTAGACTGAAAAAGACTCAAAAATTTTGTAGAAAAATTATACTTTAGTTAATTTATTTATAAGAATAACAAACAAATGATTAACATTTGTTTGTTAAAAATAATACGTTACAAAATATACAAATGTTCATTATCTCACATTGACGACACGAACAATTTTATCTGAAAATATATAGAAATAATTATATATAACATAAACAAATTATCTTTCAACTAGCTACATTATTGGTTGTCTAAATGATGGCATCTTTCTAGAAACGAAATAAAACGAAATAACAAATATGAAATATACAAACCTTTTTTTTTGCAATAAGAAAAAGGTAACATATAAAATTAAGTAAGATGTGGGTCCTTACCTTTCGCTTTAGTCTGTCTACCTGAACGTATATTTGTTTGCAATTTGACCACACTACATTAATAGTCATTTTAGTTTACAAATACACATTTAGAATTTATTATTACTTTGACAAGCCTGTGACAACAACATTATTTAAGTTTTTTTAATCTTCAATTTATATGTATATGACCCACATTGTTGGCGTCCTTTTGTTTTATTATGTATGAAAAACAGATACAAAAATCTTACATGGTAGATTTTTTATATGTCTTATAACAGTTGTACTTTTTAGAATCATTTTCCTCGTCTCTACTACATCTTGACATGCCGCGACATCTACTTCATTCTGCGTATATGTTTCAATCTAGTTTTCGTCCACACTATTAATGTGCTTATTAGCACAATTTTTTTTTAGCAAAATAATTTGGTAAAACATTAGTAAAATATTAGTTCAAAACAGTTAAGTGCTAAATAATTATAACTAAAATTTTAGCTGAAAACATAGTTTAAGTAAAAAAATTACTAACAAATAGTTGATTTACAAGACGTTTTTCTAACTTTTCTACTAACTTATTTTATTTTTGAGTGTATAGCATATATGCTTAATATCTAATTTTATAATTGTCAATATATATAAATATATCGCTATATATGTTACCACATAAAAAAAATGTAATCAGATATGGAAATGCATGACACCAATGTATAATCACATATTATAATATATTTTCATATGAAAAAACATAAGGCCATATATATTTTTTTTTACTCGGGTATTTATTACTTTTTAAATAAATTACAATCAGTTACTATTAAAATATTGTGAGTGATGCAAAAATTCTTTAATATCATGCAATATCGAAATTTGTCTATAACGCATTAGAATGCAAAAAAAAATCGATAAAATATATTTTTTTTGACCAATGTGTTAGGTCGGGTAATACAATGAGAGAATTCTCTGCAGGATATTAATGCATTTTTGCACTAAAGCAGCTGGAACTCGTCCTAATAGAAGTTGCATAATATTTTATGAAAAATATATTTTTTTAATTTATAATTTCAATAACTCAACAAAAAAGTTTCAACGAAAACTAATTTCGTTAAAAGTAATAAGCTTTTCATTATTTTAACTTTATGAAGAAAAGTTACATTGGTTTACAAAACATTTTCATTATGTTTCGTCCACTAAAATTTTCTTTGTGTAGGAATTATCTTTTAGGTTTATGTGTTATCAGAAACCGCCGAAATTATTCTGCAAAACATTTCAATGTAAAACAATTTTCTCGGTTTTTTTGTTTTTGGCAAAGATATAAAATGTTTGCACAATTATCCATTAATTAATGAATTTGGACAAATAATGTTTTTATTAGGCATTAGGCCTATGCAACCCTCTAACCGGCAAGCCCGCCATAAGTGCGAAAAATGAGTGATTTATAATAAGAATTTATGCTATTTCGATAGAAAACCAAATTTACAAAAGATTTTGCGAAGAATTTTTTTGTGTGCATGGCACGGTTTGGAAGAGAGAAAGAGTAGAATTTAAAAAAATACATATTTTGAAATGAACACAATTTTCAAAAATCTTAAAAACATATTTATGTTGGCGGGAAACCCTTGTTTCTAAATACAAAGTAATATTGAAGCTTAAACTTGTGAAAAATTATCTAATTTTGGTATAAGGACATACAGAATTCCAAAAGGATACCTGTAAAGGACATTGTCTTAACTTGAAAACGTATGTACGGATTTTTATGAAATATGGCAGAAAGATTTTATTAAAGTTAATCAATATATGTTAAAGTTAACGTGCGTTTTCGCTAAATTTCGCGTTTTTCGAAAAACGAAAACCGCCATATCTGCTTTACTAAAAGCAAAAAAAGGGTAATTTTAGGACTGTAGTTATTTCTTAGTAAAAGGAATGATATATGCCTAAAGTTATTTATTTTTATGGATTCGCTTTTAACATATTTTTGCACATATCGCCTAAAATGGACAACAAAAAACATTTTTGTAGAAAAAATATTGTTTGTTTTTCGTGACGAATAAGCGGTATAAATTTCATTGCGAAAAAGCTTAGGCCAGTTTGAGGGTTAATAGTAGTTGCTTGACTTATATAAGGTCTATTGTGTAGATTACCGAATAAAGGCCATATATTCTTGACGTATGAAAACAAAAAATTTTAAATCAAAAAAATCCTCCCCCCTCCCCCTCAAATGGATAAACTGGGTCCGCGCCTGATCTTCAAATAACATTGTGAACATATGTTATTTAAAATTTATTATTATTTATTTACACAAAAAATTTTAACATTTTGATTTATTTACAATACTAAAAGTGCTTTATTTATACACTATTTACACAATTTAGATAACTCGAAAACAGTAATGGAGATATCAATTACAAACAGTTGGAAAAATAAAATTTAAAGAACTGGTCATCAACGACAATATGGTCATATTAAAAATGTGTAACTGTGGTTTTCTTTTACATTTATGAAACAAAAATATGTATATTTAAATTGAGCTTTTAATGCATTCAATTTTTTGATGCATTTTTGAAATTAAAAAATAAATAAAAAATATGCAATAAGTGTTTAAGTTTCAACATTCGTAGTTTATGATAATGAACCAAAATCTATATTAAATATATTTTGGATCATTATCATTTTAAATTCATTAGAAGGTACGGTCCTCTACAATACAATACTTTTTTTTTTTAGCGTCAGAAGGAGATTTACAAGACGTTTTACTGACTTTTATTCTAACTTATTTTTTTGAGTGTAGTAAAACTGAACCACATATGCAGTGAAATATAAACAAACATATATTTGTTTTATTTTTTAAATAAAAAAAAAACTACTGTATAAAATGAATGTAAAATTATCATACAGTAATTTGATGTGGTTTGTTTTTTTAAAATAACCTACAATTGTAGTCAAAACTGAAATTTCTTCTACAAATGACCGTTTTTCATTTTAAAATAAAGATACTGTAACTCAAACAACTACAAATATTTACAGCAGAAGTTCCCTGAATGCAATAATTAGTTGATGATTTCATTACCAATAAATTGATATCAATTTTAGTGAAATTATAATAATAAAGTCTTATGTTTTACATTTTGATTATCATGTTGATGAAAAAAGACAAACAATTAGTTCATGGATTGCATGTAATTTTTGAAAATTCCGGTTTTATTCAAACTTTAAATATAAATAATGGTTAGTAAAAAAAAAAACGGTGAAAAACCACAATATTTTTATAAAACATCGGAGGGTGCAAGAATGGGCTTATTCTAAATGAGTTTAACGGTAACTAGAGCTTTCAAGAACTGGTTTATCCATTGACTAAAAATGTTCTTTAGTGCTTAAAACCCTCTACATTTAACAAAAACTTTCATTATCTCCCTTTCATCTAAATGTTACAAAACATCCACTTAAATAAATTATACCCAAAATCTTAATGTAGGGCATCTAAATAAATAAACATTTAGACTATGGTAGTAATAATATTATCAGTGGCGTCATGTTTGGTCTACGATTTAGTGGTTCACTAAACTAACATTGCAATCCAATAGCAATATGAATACAAATCGCTTTCAATTTCGTAAACAATGATAACTATTGTATAAGCGCCATTGCTAATTTATCTTTCTTTTTATTAAAAAAAAAAAAAATATATAATAATCCAAACATTATCATTAATATGTCATCAGTTAACTTAATCTGTCGGTTATTAATGCATTATATAAACTATTTATTTTGAAAATGGTATGAGTCCCTTTATTCATAAAATGAGATATAGAGGGTTTTATATTTTAACGTTTTTTAAATTGGAAATGGCAACTTTTGTACAATGTTTTTATGTACATCTCATCAGGAGAAATTTAATTTATTTCTATTTCAAAAAAAATGTCATATTTATGGCGAAATTCGAGGTTTTTTCATTATTGAATGGACTTATAACACTTTCAAAAAAAAAAATATTTCCAAAACTGTTGTACATAAACATAATATTTTTTTAGTTTTATTATAAATTTTCTAGGAAATCAGCAGATTTTTTTACATAATTAGTTCATATACATAATAATATATAATCTGTAAATTATCAAACTTGGTGGAAATAATGCATTTTAAAAAAGTAACGAATTTGCGATTTTTGCGAAAATGGCAGTTATTTGCTGGAAATTTGGAATCTGATGATATACGTTTATAAGATCCAGACAAGTACTTTCATGGTTAAGATATCCGTATTATTCAAAATATCTTAAAAATATAGAATTTCGTTAAAATTTCAGCGATTTTTTACCATGGAAACCCATCATTATTTAAATTTTTTTGAAAATGGACTTATACCACTTTTAAATTTAGTGGTTTCATTTTCCTCATATACATAAACAAAATGATAAAAATCAAAAATTTTGACGGCTAGAAAAACTTTTCCTTCTTATATAATTGTAATCATTATCATCACTATCATAGTTATGATTGTCATGTGTATAAATATTTATGTCACTCATTCGTAATTTTTATCAACCAGTCAGTCAAAACAGTGAGTTTTCAATAAATAGTTTTTTCTTTATTTCTTTCAATCATTTCAAAACTATCATCGATCAATCATTTTTTACTTTCATTCGATGTGTGTTTGTTTGTATTTTGTAGGATTTCAGTTGGTTTTTGTATTTTTTCACTGTCACTTTGTTCAAGCCCTAATAATATTTTGATATTTTTATGAGTCTTCCAACTCTACTGACACATATTAATTTATGATGGATTATGAAAATGTCAGTTTTCATTAAAATGCATAATAAACTTTTGTTTGGGATTGTCAACAATCACTATTTAACAAAAGTGGCTTAATAAAAACAATAATCAAAAGAAGAGTCTGGTACAAGAAAGTGGAACAATTTGGCGTCTGCAGGTGAAAACATAAATTGAGATATTTAAATTAATCGGAAAATAATGAATTTATTAATTGGGGAAATTTAAACAACTAAATTTACATAGCGATGGTCATAAGTTGACAACTTATGACCATTATGACTATTTAATTACCGAGCGCTTCCGAAACAATTATTTTTGTTCGCGATGTCCCACTTGGTATGTCTCTTTTTAGCAGCTGAAAAGCGTTTCCATCATATGCTCTAAGAAGCAATAAATTCATTCCTTTGGAGGAAATGAAAAGCGCTTTTTTGTGTATTGATAACATTATTGGAATAAAAATATTTTATATATGATATGAGAACGAATCGAAAAAATATGTTGACTTAAATTGAAGTAGGGTAAAAGGCAATGATGGTAAGTTGAGAGAGGAATGGTCGAGTGGTGTTCGGGATCGTTGAAATTAATTGTTTTTGTGGAATATTGTTTACGGTTAAGGCAGGGAGGGAGTGCCATCAGCGACTTTCATCTGTCTCTTGCTTTAAATGTGGTGTGTTTTATTGTGTTCGTGTGAAAAATGAAAATTAAGTGTTTTTGACTTACCTTTTGTTCATGTTCGTACTTGAAACTGATGAGAAGGTTGGGACCGCCTGAGCGAGTTGTTATTGAGCTTACCTTAAATCTCATCAGCCAGACGGTTCATAACATAATGGTATACAATGCATTCTTTACTGATTCATTGTATGCATTATTTACTGCATCAAAATAATTCATTTAGGGAAGCACAGCAATATTCCTTCCTAATTGCTTTATTGTATGCAAGACAATGAAGCGCTTTCTTGGAAGCATACACATGTAGTTACTACTTACCAAATCGAGTTACTTTTTGCAGGGAAGTGAATTCAAAATTGAGATAAGTTGAAAGATATTCTTGTAAAATGGCAAAGAGCAAAAAGAGAAAAACGGCTCCCCTAATCGAAACGTTTCAAATGTCGGTATTGTTAAACTTTATTGAAGAGGTTTAATTAGTGACTGAACAAATCATAAATATTAATAATGCATATCATATCACTATTACCAAACATTTTGAAAATTTAAATTTTTCCATTGTCAAAATTTCATTTGCTTTCAAATGATGTGAATTTGATGGAAAACGAAATTACGTGATTAGAAAAAACTTATGTTTCTTGATTTCTAAATTTAGTTGGCTGTCAGGAAATAATCTTACTTAAATTATTGGACAAATAGTTCCAGAGAAAATCGCAGAAGTCGAGGTGTCCTCATATGGGGACATTGGGCGTTAATGGGTTTTAATGGGTTAAGTTAAGGATCTTAAATGATTTTTATATTATTGTAAAGTCGCTCATCTTAAGTTGTAAAAAAATCAACGTATGACCATCGATATATCAAAAAGATCAACAAATATAAATATTTATACAGCATGTGAAACTTCACTGCGGTTTAATAGTCAAAATATATCAACTATTCTGTGAATACCTTGGACAGATATCTTGGAAGCGGATTTTACATGGATCTAGAGTTAGTTCAGATTCTGTACAGTTTCAGGTCGTCGTGGTTATTTATTAATGGTGCTTACATGGATTCTCATTGAGCACTGAGCGATGGGCCGGCGTTTCATACGTAAAGACTACTGTAGGAGCTGTGGATACAAAGAGGACGAGACAGTCTTACATATATTTTGTAAATCCCCAAGATTTAAGCAAAGAATCTGGAGAGTCAAGGACTTAAAGGCCGTGGGTATTTTATAAAAAAGGTTACAGCAATTATCACTCGGCACTGTGTGATGGGCTGGGTTACTTACGTAGGGATTACTGTAGAAGCTATGTACACAAAGAGAACAAGACAGTAAACTATTCTGTGCATGCCCGGAACTGAAGGAGCGGGATAATATATTTTTCGAGGATTAAACAATACGCAGATGCATGCTTTTGAAGAAATTCGAAAGGAAATTCAAGGTGTGGTTTTTAATTAGGATGTGAGGAGAGACTCAGGGGAATCACATGTTTTCCGAATGTACTTGATTTATGGTGGGCTAATATTATTTGCGATTAGAATTTATTGCTTATTTATATGGCTTCCGAAACGTAAAACCCCAAGGTGCAAGAAAACGAGGAAGACCGTGCAACTCTTGGCGTCGCTCAACATTGAGTGAAATTAATAACCTGCCTGATTTTAGTAATAGAAAGATAAATAGCTTATTGGAACTAAGAAGTTTTGCAAATATACGCTCTAGAGAGAGAGCCTATGCCCACAATGAGGTAGCTCTAAAATATTTTAGCGCATGGCTTATTATTATTATTATGGCTTCCGAAATGTTATAAGTCAGGAATATTGTTTACAAAAAATTTATCTTTTTAACTTTTAGCGGACAAAGCACAAATGTGTTAGAAACTTGATAAATGAATCTTCTAGAGCACCATGTAAGCTTTATAGAGATGTTATATGATCTTTGTTTTTTTTTTTTTAAATAGAAATGAAATGCGATTTATACACCGAATGCGTTATATATACGAAAATCTACGTACATTGTACGAAATATTTCGTTGTTTCGCACCACGAAAGACTTGTGTAAATTATACGATTATGTACAAAAGTCTTTTGTATAATGTACGAAATATATTTTCTGTTTTACGAAATATTTTTTATATATTACGAAAAAATAAAATTTCCGTGCATTAAAATGGTGCAATCATAAAAATCAAGAAAAAAAGATAAAAGAGCGAAATGTATGAAAATTTTTATGAAATGTAGCAACTATTTCAGTATAATAAAAATAATATCATTAGCCAGTAAAATTTCTGTAAATCTCAAAATGTTGCACATATTTAAATTTTTAATAAAATAAAATCAAAATTCTTATATTTTACGAATAAAAACGATACGAACTTATTTCGTTAGTTTCGTAAAATATCAAAAGCCTTTACAATTTTTGTTTCGTAAAATTAAAGATACTTTCTTATATACGTATTGAGAAAAAAGTGTCTACGAATGATTTCATTGGTTTTGTAAAAGTTTTAAAAGCTGCACTAAATTCATTTTCGTAAAATTAAAGAAACTTTCATCGAGAAAAGTAAACTTATATTATGTAGGTAAAGAATACAGAAATTGTAGTCAAAAACAAATGAAATTTCACTTGAAGAAAGGACGACTAACATTTTATTAAATTCAAATAACATTTGTCATTTGTTTTTACTGTTCAAAAATATGATTAACAATTTTAGTAAAAATGAACCACATATGTTAGTAAAAAATAAACAAACATTTACTTTTTTTATTTTTTTTAATTACAAAAACAACTGTAAAAAATGAATGTAAAATCTTAAAACAGTCATTTGATGTGGTTTGTTTTTTTAAATGAACTACAAGTTTATTAAAAAATGTAATTTGTTTTAAAAATTACTGACATTTTCATTAAAAACAAATAAACTGTATTACAACCCAAATAACTACATATTTTTAAAGCAGAAGTTCCCTGAGTGTAGCAACGAAAGTTTTTTGCGTAAACAGTAGCATTGATTTTTTTAAATTTTCTATTAGTTTTTTAGATTTCTCTAAATCAGGCTTTTAAGGTCAGGTACTTATGGAAATTAAATATTATTTACTTAATTATCTGTTTCCGACGTTTCGTTTAGGTTTTTTTCTATCATGTTCAGGGAGACTATTTAATTGATTTTTTTCGGCATAGTTTACTGTTTCTTTTTTCATAGTTTTCAGCACTTCAAGTCATTTCGAACATATTCCCTATGGTAACCTATCTCTATACTATAGGGTGTAGACATCCGCTAAAATGGGATTTACGGAAAAGGACAAACTGAGGAAAAGTCTCTGCCTTGAAGGACTGCCCAAACCTCTTTGACTACATACCTGAAAATTGTTCCCTGAAGTATAAAAAAATTTTCGCCGAAAAGGAAGACCACAAAAAAATTGTGAAAGATGTATTCCTTGTGCACATGTGCTTATTCACTGATGAGATCTTTTTTTAGTTTCGATAAAAACGTGGTATAAATGTTATTTAAAGTGAAAAAGTGCCTCCTGCAAAAACCCTTAAATCTAGAAATATGAAACATGAAGTTAAAACATTCACTCTAAAAAAGTGTAATCAATTTATTAAGATAGAAAAACGTTTAGAAAAGAAAACAAAATTTCCTGCTAAAACTATTCCGACATTTAAAACTAATAACGGTTACGAAAAATAAGAGTTAGTCCTGACTAATAACAACCACTTAACAATTAAGAGTTCTGTTGCATTAAGAGCCACTTTTAATGTCAAAATTCAATTTGAATTCAATTTCTACAAAAACCATTATAAAAAGAAAGTTTGTTTTTAAAATTTTGACACAAAAAAGTTATGATTTTAAAATACTGCCATAATTCAATGTTAAAACTATACAACATAAATTGTTTTATATACATATATAAACCAACATGTGATGTGGTATTCTAGCCAAAATAAAAAGGAAACTTTTTATTTAACATATGCATGTACATGTATGAAGACAAGTATGAAGACTTCATCATAGTCATATACACAAACTGTCACTTAATCAAAATCCTATTTCCTTTCATACATTTAAATTAGATTTACATTTCTCGATAGTAAACTTATGTGTACAAGAGGTTAAACTTTGGTTTTGGTAGAGCGAGAGAGTGTAAGAAGAGTTGTAGAAGTTTCAAACGTGATTGTTGTAATGATTTAAAAAGTTTTAATTGAGATCTATAAGATACGAGTATTATAAACACACATATTTACATATTGGTTTATAATGAACATACTAGAGTGGTCCAAAAAAAAAGATGAAAATTTGATTTTGAGATCTCCACAATGCTGCACTATTCCTTAATTTTTTGAAAGCTCTATGTGCTAAGTTTCAGCTAAATTCGTTTACGTTTAGAGCTGACAGAAAGTATTTCTTTGAAGAATTATTAATTTGTTTCTAGAAGAAATTCATACAAATTTAGGGTTGACTTAATATTGAATTATTTCTTTATCTACGCCATGTACCTTAACAAAATTTTGCAATCTAGTCTACATTTATGAAAAAGGAAAGGAATATGAAATCAAAATTAAAAAAAATTTAAAAGTTTTTATTTTATTCTCGTTTTTTTTTTCAAATTATACAAAAAATTATTGTTAAAGTTATCAAATTTTCAAAAATGTGTTAATTTGTGTAAAAACAAATGTTTTTTTTAGACATTCTATATTTTTTTATATTTAGTGAGAATATTGTTTTACTTTAAGTCCAAAAATCTAATATGATATTTTCATATTACATTTTATTTGTTGCTTTTCAAAAAGTTTCATCATGTACATGATAGACAATACAATTGTTTCATTGGCATTACCCAAATCTTCAGTTGTCTGCAGTAGAAAAAGAGAATTGGCTTAACTCAAACCGAAACATTACATACAACAGACAAAATAAACTCTATGAGATTATTTTTTTCATTATCGTACACTAATAAACTGAATGATCTGGTAACCCTAATTATTAAATGAAACTATTTGAAAAACAACAAGTTTACATGTCGATATACTTCTTATGTCAGTACATGTATGTATGTTTTTGTATTACAATTTGTAAAAACAACATATATCCCAACAAACAGTGTGTGCTGAGAAATGCCGTGTATTTTTACTTACATTGCTTTTTACTTACATCTTTTCTGAAAAGATGTAAGTAAAAATCCAATTTGTTTACGTCATATTTGAAGAAATTTCTCAAATCTGAGCTATTAGGAATCTGAGATTAGGAATATTAAAAGAATATTGTAGATTTTATATTAATCGCGTTTTTCAAAGATTACAACTTGTTGTAGTTTTGCAATCTCTTAACAAATATTCACGTAGTTGAACTTAAATTTTGACTTGTTTGATTTTTCGCTAAAATATTGAACTTATTAAAATTTATTTGTTTACCAAAATCCTATTTCACATAAAAGAACATTCCACATAAATATATTCATTCAAAAAGTAAATTTCCACATGATTTTTGAACAAAATTTTAGATTGGAAATCTGCGACTCTGAATTAAATTTGGATTTCATATTCGTGATGTACGCTCAAAAATATATTAGATTTGATGTGTTGCGATCATACAATAGTTTTTTACTTTTTTCTCATTTTAAAAATCAGCACAACAAAATTAAACCTTTTGTCTGTTGTATGAAATATTTTAACCTTCTAACTGGCAAACGCTGTTTTGCAATGAATTTCAACCAAGGGCTCGTTTCGAAAAATAAATAATAAGTTCTTTTACAAAAAATTTTATCGTTGCCTACTTTAGGCGATATAAGCCAAAATAGTTTATAGTGCATCTCGAAAACTATAGCCTATAAAGTAGAAGTTTTGGACACAAGTTATTCCTCTCACCAAAATATAACCACAATCCAAAAATTATTATTTTTGTGCTTCTTTTTAAGCAGATGGATAATGGAAAAAGCGAAGTTGGCGAAAAATTATCTTAACTTCAATATACATTGTTCAAACTTTAAGGCTTTGCTACTGATACTTGTTGTCTTCTTTCTGGAAAATTTCCAAAAATCCGTTTATTCTTTTATAAGTTAAGACGATGTCCTTTAGATATATCCTGATAAAATCCTGTCTGTCGTTGGACCAAAGTAAGGACTGAATATAAAGCTTCAATCTTACTTAGATTTCATTATCAAGAGTTTTTAGTTAACTTAAATTTGTTTTTAAGATTTTTGAAATCTTTATTTTTTTAAAAATAATTATTTTTGAAATTTTACAAGTTTTGGATTTTGAAGCTTTCTTGCGCTCCAACCGTGAACGGCACACGAAAATTTTCTTCTCAAGACATGTAGTATTTTCTATGGAAATATATTAATTTCTAAACATAAAACACTCATTCGATGTATTTGTGGTAAATTTTACGAAGCCTGCCCTGAGGCAGCCTTACCCGTTAGAGGGTTAATGGTTGTTTACTAATTCGAGGTCACTGATTACGAATCTACCTATCTAATCTCAATTTTTTCCTAACAGTCATAGTTTTTGAGATACAGCTATTACACAGAGAGAAAAATTTAGCTATTTGTCAACCGAAATTCGGTTAATACTACTCAAATTCGGTTAGAACACATTATAACCCCAAAATATTCAGAAATCTCATATAAATATCATTGTACTAACTGAATTTTTAAGTTGTTACCATTAAACTACACATCAATTCGGTTGCATATTTAGCCTGTTTACATTTACTTTAGTAATTTTTACCATATTGTTCATCAAGAAATGTCTGCACTAACGACCCAAATAGTTTTTGTACAATCTGTGGTGAATATATTTGTTAAAAATTTCGTTTGTGTATTTCAGATATCTTAAAACAATCATTTTTGGAGTGATTTGGTATTCCATTGGAGATAATAAACTAGTCCTGGGTACCTAATATTGTATACAAAATCTGTATTGAGGAATAACGTTTATGGGCCACTAAGAAGAGAACGGCTTTTAAATTCCGGTCTCAAATGATCTGGCCTGAACCTTTTAATTATAATGATATTTTCTTTTTTTGTGTTGTGAATATATCAGGAATCAGCAAGATTAACAGCTCTAAATGGATTTACCCTACATCAACATCAGCTGATTTACCTGAAAGGAGTTCGAATGATGATTGTAGTTTTTGTTTTATAATTAAATAAAAAATATATATGTATTTAAAAAATTCATTTTGAATTTTCAGTTTTAAGATTGTTAATAACTGTAAGAGAAAAAGAAAAAAATCTTGTGGGGATCGGCACTAGAGGAATTGCCGCACTTTCGACCTAAGCGACTAGGTCATCTTCAGCCTCATTCTAATCCAATTTTAAAAGATCAACAATATATACAAATTTCTCAAACCAGACATACAAATACAATGCAATGTAAAATCTTATAAGAAATCAATCAACTAGAATATGTTGTGTTTAAATATTAATATACATGCCGGATTCACATTTAGTTCCCAGTAATGGCAAGATTAGCAGTTGGACTGGTAACCCAGCTAATCAAAAGCTTTAAGATTTAAAGCTGTTGGCTAAACTTGTAAGAAAAGACAAAAATAACTCATGTTGTTCGGGTAATCAATTAACATTACCGATTTTCTGTGGTTGGTTGATATATATACCTGATCAAACTTTGAACTTCTTGTGGGTGGTGGATTAGAATGAGACTGAAGATTACCTAGTCGCTTAGGTCGAAAGTGCGGCACTCCCTCTAGATTTTTTACATCTTCTTCAACAGTTTTTCTACATTATATAGAACATACATATAAATATCCGATGCGCAAAGAAAACGCTACTGGCCTTTTAAATGGCTAGTTTTAGAAAATTCCAAAATTTTCAAATTTGGAACATTATAATTTAGGCCAGACATCTCTTAGTCGATTACAATCATAACTGTTCTATTGAAATGTTGTACATTAAAAACCAAAATTTCAGTTTTTTGGATATATCTCCTAAGCTCGAGCTGATCTCGAAAAATCACCCTTGAATTATATAACATCAGTTACAAATTTGGCTTCAGCAGTTTGGCTGTTGTCCTGTGTAATAGAACATGTTCAAGTTTGAAACTTCAACTAATATCTGCGACCTCTAAACAAAACTTTTTTGGGATTTTTTAAGGGTTGTGGAGCTCGTGAGATCCAACTTTTTTTTTGAACCACCTTAGTACATATGTACATATTTTTATATGTATACATGTGTAAAGTACCTTTAAGAGTTTTTTATACTTATTATGAGTTTATTAACATTTTGATTATAGTAAATCACGTACTTATTTAACACAACATAACAAACATATGACAACTTAATAGAAGAAAACAAAATTAACTTGTAACAGATTTTTACTACCACTACCTAGATAGAAATGTGTAACCCATACATGAATAAATACAAGTAAAAGTATATATATTAGGGCGGGTCGATTTAAAAATCGCTCAACGTTCAAGGAAAATCGTATTCTAGGGATCAAAATAAGAAACTTTGCCAAAGGAACCATACATCTAAAACGAATTCTGATATCCCGACTTTTGACCCGTATGGTCAAATTTTGAAAAATCCCACTTTGATATTTCAGAAAGTAGGAGGAATCTCTACAAGATTATGGAGAGACGCGCTAGTAGATTAATGCATAAATCATCATTCTAGGTGCCCGTTAAGAGGTTAAAATTGAAGTTGAAAGAGGGCCTTTTAGCCGTGTTTTTATAGCAAAATTTGCAAATCTCAAGATTGAGATATTTCAGGAAGTAGGAGGAGTCTTTCCAAGATTAGGGTCTCTATTTCTTCTCCGGATGAAATTCGATTGGGATGGATTCTATTGGGGCACTCTAAATGGGTCAAAGTTGGATTTTTCAAAATTTCATCCTACGGATCAAAAGTCGGGACATCAGAATTCGTTTTAGAGGTATGGTTCCTTCGGCAAAGTTTCTTATTTTGATCCCTAGAACACGATTTTCCTTGAACGTTGAGCGATTTTATTTGCCTCCATACAAATCGACCCGGCCTAATATATATGTATATATATTAAGACGAATTTAAAAAAATAGCAGTGATATTCTATTTAAGAAAATTAAGAAGTCTATTAATTGCTTTTACTCTAAATTTTTCCTTTTAAGACGTAAATGCTTCGAATTTGAGGGATTTTCTTTTTAAAAATCTAACTCTAACACAAATGTACTAAATTTCACTAATTATGGTTCTATTGTTACAAATGTCACGCAACGCTATGAATGCAAATGAAGGTCTGCAAATTTGTTTGTTTCCTTATATAACAAAGTTTTTTTATTTGTACCAGATGCTCTTAATCAAATTCGAACACGATGACCAATGCATTTCAATCCTTACTGTAATAAAATCAAGATGGCGCCCAACGTAAGGACCTGAACGTTTTCTTTTTTTTATGAATATTTTACTTAAGGTACCTATACACTTTGCAATATTATTGCAAATAATATTGCCAGTATTATTTCCATTTTGTCCTACACAGTGTAATAAGATGAACAATACTTTTACATAAAATATGGCAATACTGTTTCGTTCTGTTGTGGAGGGATATAAAAATTGCACAAAATTGGCCAACACTTTATAAAATATTTTTCACACTTCAAGTTTGTTATAATTTTTATTAAAAATAAAAATTATGTTTTTTTCGACCTTTAATTGTGCAATGAAAATTATTCAAGTTCGAGGCCATACTCTATATTTCTTCATTAGGATATTGTCCTAACAAATAATCTATAGAGTTTTTTGTTTTCAAATTTATTATTTGACCCTTTCAGGAATGTGTTGATATATCTATTTCGGGAATTTTCTAGGTTCCCATCATCAGAACACGTTTTGAAAGCGGTAACAAAATATAAAAAGGAGAGAGAAACAAAAAAAAAGTGTATTGAATATCCACCAGAGGTGGATCTTGCACATCAAACAAGTTTTCAATTTATTTTCTGATCAATGGTTATAATCTTTAACTTCAAACTCATATGTATATTAGTTCTCATGTAGTGAGTAAATTCGTTCATATGTATGTTTGATGTTTGGCATGGGATTGTTACCGCTTTCAAAACGTGTTCTGATGATGGGAACCTAGAAAATTCCCGAAATAGATCTGTCAACACATTCCTGAAAGGGTCAAATAATAAATTTGAAAACAAAAAACTCTATAGATTATTTGTTAGGATAATATCCTAATGAAGAAATATAGAGTATGGCCTCGAACTTGAATAATTTTCATTTTCATTTTTCACACTTCTTGGTTGCGCAATACGAATCAAAACCTTTTTGATTTTTTTCAATATATTGTACAACCTTCCAATATAACATACAGACTGGTAATATTTTGCACAATATCACAAGTTGCACAAGAATATTGCAATAGGATTAAAAACCTTTTTGATTTTTTTCAATATATTGTACAACCTTCCAATATAACATACAGACTGGTAATATTTTGCACAATATCACAAGTTGTACATGAATATTGCATAGTGTATGGGTACCTTTATAGATAACTTAATTAAGAACTTCATTACAATAATATATGTAATTTATTTTAACCATACTGCTATTTTATTGTCCTTTTCTGTTCTCGCACTTTGTTTTTAAAAGGCAATAGAAGGTGTTTCAACTTCCTCCTCTCTTCTTCGTTTTTTTTTTAGCTGCTCTTATTGTGACAATCATATATTGTTTTATATTATACGTGTTAAAAATTTAAACGAACTCATACATATAAACTAATCATGCAATAAAATAAATTAAAATATTGTTAACAGGATATACGCGCTAAAGTAATTTTTTCGATTGAGACTGTGTGAGTAAGCAGAAGTTTATAATAAAGTTATCAAGCTCGTTAAAATATTAAAGTTTATATTTTGTAGTAATTTTTTAATTTGCTAACAGTAAAATTGCGATTATACAAATAAAGGAAATTGTTTAAACTCCAACAAGATTTGCTGTTCAGAATCTAGGAGTATATTTTAGTTTTGGTAAACTAAAAATTATCAATAAATTATTAGCTTTCTGAGTCGATTCAGCGTCTGCGTTGGATGAAATTTAGCAAATGTGTTTCTGGTGGCCCAGGTATAAAGTTAAGACCTATCAATATACAATATATGAAAAAAGAATGACTGACTCAAAATCGCCCAGCCTATACTGGGCCTTGAACTGAAGACTCTGTCGTGGTCAGTGACGTACCCGGCCCCCTGCCCACCGCTCCGATACTATTGCATTTTTTTGTTTGTTTCATCAATTTATAATTTTTTGTAAATTAAAAATTTTATTAAGCATAAATAATGTAACAGTCATAGAAATAACAGCAAATACTACTAAAAATTAGTTTTTTTTTTTTTTATTTTATTTTATTTATTAATAATCATATAATTACAAATTATATACTATTACCCTAACCGAGCACTAGCTACTATGGCCTTCGGCGCGTTGTAGCGAAAACAGACCGGTGCCTCTGGTGGGAATCGAACCCACGACCCCCGCACTGATAAGCCAGCACGCTACCAACTAGCCTACCGGGGCGCACATAAAAATTAGTTAAAAAGTTACGTTTGCAGAAAAAAACTGATAAAATTAGCAGATTTTTTTTTTTTGCTAGTTATTAATAAGATAATAACAGCAAAAATAATGCAGCTAAATATAAAAAACTTTAATTATATTGGAATTGAGTTTTAGTTAATTGAAAATAGCAATTTACTCTGCTAAAATCAGCAAAAACGTTGACTAAATATTTGTAGACAAAAAACAGCAAACAAAAATAGTAATATCAAAAAAAAATTTGTTATATTTACCTTAAATTTAGTTGAATTTAAATAACAGTATTTTTACTAAAATCAACAAAAATGTTTGCTAAAAAATTGTAGATTTCTGGTTTCTGAAGGGCAGATTTTTATTCGCATTAATAAAAAACTTTAACATATTTTATGATTTTTTTATCTACCCAGGTGAAAATGTTCATATATGATCATATATTGCCATATATGGTTTCATGTATGAGCATATATATGGTAAATACATTCAAATAAAAAGTTCATATATGGATATGAATGACACCATATATGATAATATATGCTAATATATTGCATATATTGGTTCATATATTGGTTCATATATGTCATATATCTCCATATATGAATTCATATATTATTCCATATATGGTTAATATAGTTTAATTTTTGATCAGATATGATCATATATGAGGATGCAATTGTTTTATTTTTAACCCTTATTCTGCCGGTCTACGAGTTCTTGACAAAAATATATAAATTAATGTTTTATTGATTTATAAAGACGATTGCAGAGAATAAGTTTTGAATTGAAATTTGAGTTGAAAATTGGTCCATCAACTGATATAATCACGCTAAATATACCATTGGTAAAATTTGTTGGGGAGCACCCCCTTTCCGGGGAGGGGTTCAAAGTTGGAATTTTGGTTTGCGATTTTATCCAAAAGTTGTGGATGGGTCGGAACGATTTATGCACCATCGGAAAGGTATAATATGTTCCCATTCATTAACCTATCTTAAAATTTTGTATTTTTTTATCTTTTTTTATTAAAAATTCGCAACTAAAAAACTAATAAAACCTCCCAGTTTAAGTTTAACCAAGTTTATATATTAACAGGTCGTGTTATACCTTAAATCAAAGCTCAATATCTTGTTTATAAATAACTGGCCTCAAAACATACCTATAATACAGATAATTTTTAAAATAAATAAAAAAGACAGGCAAATTTATAAAAAATACCAAATGTTAAACTGATTCGTAATGGGTTAATGAATTGGGACATTTTACTCTTTGGAAATATATTTGAAACACCTTTCCGATGATGCCTAAATGATGCAGATCCATTCACAACTTTTGTATAAAATCGCAAAACAAAACTTCAAATTTGAAAAAATTTGGAAAAAAAAACTAAAAAATGCTTTTTTATATACGAGAATATAGGAAAAGTAATAATATATGACAATATATGAGCATTCATATATGGACATATATGAACATTCATATATGTCCATATACCCTCAAATTTCGGATCCGAACATATATGTATTCATATATGAACTCATATATGTTGCCATATATGACAATATATGAACTTTTTCACCTGGGTACTTATATTTATTTTGCAAACTTTTTTTTTGCTAATTTTAGCATATTCATTTTTATTCGCATAAGAAACAAAAATCGAAGAAAGCACTTTGAAAATATAAATTCTTTTAGTGATTTTTTTTTGTCAATAGTTATTTTTAATTACCTGGTTAAAAATCAACATATATGCATCCATTTATGAACATGTACAAACTCATTCATGCTCATATATGACGTGATTCGAAGTCATACATGTCCATATACCACCACATAGTTCATAACAGTTCATATGTGATCAGTTTTATAAATATTACCTCAGTTTTCGTTAATGTACACATATGACCATGTATGGAAATGTATAGCCATGCATAATTATATATTTAAATATTACCTCAAATTTCGTTAATGCACAGAGATGAACATTTATGATTCCTTATATGAACATATTAGAATGTTTTATGAACACATATGAGTCATGTATGGATGCATATGGACATGTATGTTCATGTATGTTTACATATATGTCGATTTTTATAACTATAACAAAATGTTTGTAGATTTAACAGATTTTTTGTTGCTATTTTTAAATAATACTTAGAAAAAATTGCTGTATATTTTAACAATGTCGTTTCGAACTAATTTTTGTGGTTTTAGCAAAAAAATTTATTTTTTTTATTCTATTCTTTTTATCGCAAAAAAACTTTGATTCTTGCTGATTAGTAGTTACATTAATTTGCAACTTTTATTCAACAAAAATTTAGCTCAAATATAACTAAAGTTTTGTAGATTTAAACGATTAATTTTTGCTTTTCTTATCTTGTTAATACATATTTAGCAAAAAAAAAGTAGAAAAAAATATATATGGTCTGATGTTTTTTTATCTTAAAATATATTATAATATATGATGGCATATAATGTCATGTATATGCATATATTACTATATATTTCTTATGTGGTAACATGTATAACGATATATTGTTAAATACAAAATCTTTATACAAATAAGATGGGCGTTGTGGTGTAATGGTTAGCGCGTTGGACTTTTACACAGAAGGTCCCGGGTTCGATCCCCGGTGCCGGCAACATCAAATTAATATGTATGAGTTTTTTCTATCCCTCATACGTATCGCAATGTCCACCTTCGGTGTTCCCATAGCAATTAACCCCACCGAAGTAAAATAATGAATCAGGGCTATGAACCAAAACGCTTCAATAAGTTCGCCAACTCTCCATCAGGTGGCGAGCAACAACTGTTCTAAGATTTATCATCTCGCGCAATTACAGTGTTGCCATGTCTGAAGCCCTTCATCTTTCCCCACCTTTCATCTCTATTCTATCCCTTTCCAAAGAAAGCAACACACTAAAAATATAGGAAGTATTTCCTGAGTGTTGCCTCTCTTTTAAAAAAAAAAAAAAAAAAAAAAAAAAAAAAATATATATTCTTATATATAACATATGTAATTATTTATGGTGACATATAAGCTATATAATTTAAGATATAATAATACATGCTGTCTTATAAAAAAATACGTTTGTTATATAAGATATGCTTATGTATGGTGCCATATGAATAATGTAATTCAAGACATAATTATATATGACATTAAGATTAAAAATTTAGTTTGAGATATGATTATATATGGCCCAATATCATTAATATCTTCTTATATATATTGTAATATATAACCAAATATGCACTTATATATGTGCAGATGGCCGAAATATTTTTCTTTAAATTTTTTCATATTATTATTGAAATTAATATATGTCATGGGATACAAGTAAATTCAATTTGATCTCAAAATATTTCATTCTATCCACCAAAACTGATTTACCTTTTTGGATCTACTTAAATCTAGTAGATCTAAATTAATCTCATATTTTGGGATTCATCATGATCTTAAATTATATATTTTTGGATTCTCCAATTTTAAGATCAATTTTGATCTTATTTAATCTAGAAATATATTTGAAGCATCTAATCTGATATTACTGGATACCCCAATTTTGAGATAAACTTGGATAAAAATAAATATCGATCTATATCAAATAAGATCTGATTTTGTATTTGAGATGTAACTTTTTTCTTAACGGGGTGATAAAAATAACTACTTATGGGTCACGCATTATTTTTTTTGCATTAAAATAATGGAAAAATTACCTTATCAGTAAGTCCTTATTTTTTGTGTTAAAGTAATGCAGAAAGTAAGCTGGTATAATTTTTGGTAGTGACAAAAAGTAGTGACATGTCATTACCGTTGATACACTGGGTTACTAAATATTGACACAATTCAATTTCGACCTGTCAGAATTACAGACCCAATCTTTTGTGGGATTTTACCAAAACTGGAAGGATTACAGTATCGTCGATTTATTTAAAATAATTCTTCATCTCTAGTAATTTTCTATTGAAACTCATTCTAATTCACAGCATTATAAATACTGAATACTATATTGAAATAAAGAAGAGGTAAAGCTCTTTTTTGGACACAGGAAATCGTTTAACAAAGATTCTACTTTACCTGTAAATGGGTGTGTAAGCCATTATGTGAACACTTATGTGTATAATAGTGAATTTCATTCACAATTTAACAATATTCTTTTTATAGTGCGGTTTAGTTTGTCTGTCTGCGGTTAAAACTATATTTGAATTAAAATCGTATGTATGAGTTTGTGCAAATGTTGCTAAAGGCGCATTGCATACAATTTGCAAAAAAAAAAAAACAATTTATATTTATGGTAAAATTTAAAATACTGTATAATATATGCTCATTTTTATGATGGTTTATGCTAAATAAATTATTAAACAGATGTCCAAATGTATTTATTTACTAAAAATGTTAAACACGAATAGTAGGGACATTCACGTTGATACAAAAAATAACGAAATTTTGTTGGTCCACAAAATTTCGGATAAATTTCGATTAAATAGTAGGGACATTCACGTTGAGTTAAGGAATAAAGAAGAAAGCGCAACTATTTTAGTTGGCCCACAAAATTTTGTATTTTGTACCTTTTCTCAGTGGTTTAAAACCAGCACAGAACATTTTTAAAACGCAAAATTGCAAAAAATTAAGATATTAATTTAAGTTTGGGAAATATGCAAAAAAAAATTGCAAAACTATAAAAAAGATGAAAAACACACGTTTTGAAAGAAAAATTAAAAAATTTTGAACAAAAAATCATTTAAAGAGAAGAACATCTGAAGAAGACAATTTTAAAAATGTAAAATTTTAAGAAAAGGCCCCGGGTAAAAATTTTAATATGAAGTCTAATACAATTATATCTCATTTGATATGTTCCCATATATAAACACACACAAATTGGTCTGAAAAATGGGTCATCTACATGTTTCTAATTATATCAAATTATATATAATTTAATACAATTTTTCCGAGATTTGTTTATATCCGGAACATTAAATTATATCTAGTTAGATAGAGCCCAATTTATATTTAACGTTCAGTTAAATTTTAATTTTATATGCTTAACTATCAAAAATTTGTATATCGAACTAACATTTTGGGAGTTTAATATTTTAAATTGTGATGTTCATTTAAGATAATCTCAATAGATATTTTCTGTGAGAATTTTCGAGTTGATATAAAAATTTTGAGTAGAATGATTATGTATTTAAAAACAAAAAAAAAAAAATATATTTTTTTAAAAAAATACATATTTTTACAAGTTTTGTTTAATCCCATATATTAATTTAATTCTGCCAAACCAATTATATATTGTCCGTCTAATAACGTTTGGTATAACATACCATATTGTAAGATACAATTAAATATGCCGTTTTACGAAAAATTACAGTGGCAAGTAAAATTGTATCGTACTATACATGACGTCATCCTTAACAATATTAAATTTTACGAAACTGGATCACATTATAAAAGATTATATATTATTTTTATTTAGGGAAACCGAACTTTACCAAAGTATGTATGGGATTATATATAATGCTATATACAATTATAAAGAAAATATTTTCAGTATGGCGTCACATATAGTTTAATAAGACTTGTCATGGGACTATATATAATCATGTCGATCACTACATATATTTGAAGTATTATTATTATATGTATGGGATTATATATAATGCTATATACAATTATAAAGAAAATATTTTCAGTATGGCGTCACATATAGTTTAGTAAGACTTATCATGGGACTATCTATAATCATGTCGATCACTACATATATTTGGAGTGTTATTATTATATGGCTTATGTAGTTATATATGGAGTTAGATTTAGAGATAATATATATAATAGAGATAATTACATCAAGAACCATATAGAAAATTCTCTCAATAGAAATTATCATATGTTTTTATATATATTGATATAAGCCGTAATGTGACTCCATTCAAAGTCAGATATGACTTAATCATATTATATATGACTAGATATACCTTTTTTACCCGGTTGTTTTTAAACCCTCAAATTAAAAAGAAAAAATGGCTAAATAAGCAAAAATAGGTATAAATGCCAGAAAAAGCAAAAAAGCTAAAAATTCAAATTTGTCTTCTCTGGTTATAAGTGTAATATTAATGTTGTGGTCATATATTACTGTCAGAGCAAAACTTTGGTAATGGGTGCGATAAAGTAATGCATTACCTTGTAATGTGTACTCCTTACCTGTATCATTATTTTCCAACAAGAAGTAATGAGTTACCGATAATTGAACACTCATGGATTACCTTGTAATGAGACCTCATTACATTTTACATTACTTCAAAACATAAAATAATGACTTACCGATCATCAATTACATAATGCATGAATTATAAACGTAAAGTAATTATTAATATATATTTTTGAAAATCTATTTATAGACACATTACTCTGTGATTTTTTGTAAGCATAATGGTAATGTGTATATTTTTGATATCACGAACGAAAACACGAAGCACAACAAATCATCTGCATTTTAAGCAATAAAATATTGTATGTATCGATAGCTCAGTTGGTAGAGTTCTCGCCTAACTAATTGTTAAATACCAGATACCCCAGGTTCGAATCCCAGCATGACCATGTATTTATTTAATAAAAATAAAGTTATTTATTTAATTAAAAAAAAATATCTGTAAAAAAAATTTTTATGCATTTTTTTTATGAAAATCTATTTATAGACACATTACTTTTTCCCACCATGTAACCATATAAGTAACCAGTTACTTTACCCCCTACAAGGTAATAAGTTACTTTGAGGCTCATCGCCTGTATAATTCATCAGTGAAGTAACGTGTAAAGTAATGCATGAAGCCCTATGGCGATACATTACTTTACCCATGATTTGGTAATGTGTGGTTTTGCTGGGTAGCTTATGAAAAAGTTTTGGACATACATCGGATACCTATAACAATTTGTTTGTAGTATGTATGAAAAAAGTGTATTTTTTTAAAAGAATAAGAGGATGAGATCTATGTATTCTATGGTTGTGGTAGATTTATTTGATCTCTTAGAAACTTGCACTTTACCAAAGAGTATATACAAAT
Source organism: Delia radicum (assembly GCA_021234595.1). Classification (NCBI taxonomy): domain Eukaryota; kingdom Metazoa; phylum Arthropoda; class Insecta; order Diptera; family Anthomyiidae; genus Delia; species Delia radicum. The sequence goes on from CM037854.1 coordinate 192,364,457, forward strand.
AGAGAAATTATCGTACTCAGCGATTTTTATGTTTACCGACTGAACTCGGGCGAGGTAATGAAAACATTTTTTTTACAATAAAAAATAATTGCAACATGTTGATACAAAATTGTTGCTTAAAACACGATCTTTTATTTGGCTTATCTTTGTTTTATTCCATTTCAAATTTCTATACCTTTATAAAAAACCCTTTATTTTGGTATTTTCTATTAAAATTAAATGTCTTTTAATTTTATCTTGCTTATTTTATCGTTAAAATTTTAAATCAATAAACATTTTATTATACTATTATTCTGAAACATGAAACAAATTAATTTTAACTTTTCATTTTCTGCAACATATTTTCATTTCCTCGGTGCGAGTTTACGAACACATAAAAAGAGGGCAGATTGAGTGAGACTGAGGTGGACAGAAACCCACTGACTTCACATTACTTTCGCAATTTTAGAAAATTGTTCATAAAACATAACATTTTTTAATGCAACATTTTTGTAAGTTGTGTGAATTATTAAAATGAATACCTTTATTGCCCACGATCGACTACAAATCAATTTTTGTTCTATTTTAGAATACAATTTTATGTTTGCAATTATCGTAATTATATTAAAATATATAGTCTAAAAAAAAATTTTGCGCTATAGGCCTTAAACAAAATAGACTGAACAAACAACTAATTAAATGTGATTGTAATTGTAACTGCATTTGTTTTAAATTTTTATTATTTATAATAGTAATTTATTATAGGGATTTAAATTTCGTTTTTTTTTTTTTTGTTCAAATAAAATTTCTTTTAATGCCATAAAAGTAATTTTTTCTTTAATAAGTTTAAAATTTATTTTTATTATTACTTTATACAGTTTTGAATACTTTGAATATTACACTTTATAAAAAAAAAAAAAAATAGAATAGAATATATAGCCTCTGGTGACCCATTGTATGCCATTATCTTCTGTTTTTTGTTGTTGTTTTTTCTTTTTACACATTTTCCATAGAGTATTTTTGTTCACTCCGTGAGTAATGGCCATAAATCACATTGAGTGGACACAAGCAATTGAATTTAATTAAAATGAATTTACTTAAAGTATATCCGACCTATATTAAATTATGAGACATTTTTAAATGTTTGGGATACAAGCATTAAAGTAATAATAAAAAGCTTTTAAGAATGTATTTAAAAGAAATTATGTGAGATAATGTTAAGAAATTAGATTGATAATTATAATTCAATAATTTTTAAATTATCCAGAAAATAATTAATGGATGTATTTTTAATGTCAAAACTATTTTTAATAATAAAGTTGTTCCCTCACAAAAAAACGGTCAAAATGAACGAATAAACTTGAAAACAACTTTCTTTAAAACATTCGATGAATTTAATATTAAAAAGACATTTTTTTTTTTACAATTTTTAATAAAAAAAACTCGATGTTTTTAAAAATGTTAAGATTTCGAAAACCTCTAAATTACAAATAATTCACCACTATAAAAGCTCTTTAATATTTGTAAATCTACTGCTATTTTTTATTATTGTTCTTTAAATCAGCTAAAATTTTGTAAATTTAATAATTTTTAGTGTACAAAAAAAGATTTCGACCAAAACACGATATTTAGTCGTTTTTCTAGTATTTGTAGAAAATGTAAGGAAACGTGTTGCTAGTGCTTTTCGTATGCCTCAGTTGTGCTTTGGAGCTATTTACGGGTACTAACAGTAATATTCTTAGACTTCTTCATCTTACATTTAACCGTATAGTAAAATATGTTTACAGACTGATGATTAGATTTTCATGGTTTTTCTTTTGAGAGCTTTATAAAACAACATTAAGTAGTGCGAGCATTAAAATCTACCCCATTCGCACGACCCCACTCAAAAATTTAAATTATGTCTTGATTGATTGAGTCATTCATAATCTGCCTTTTGCCCCCAATCTCACCAAGGCTTGACCTGTGATCGAAGAAAAATGGATGGAAAATGTTGTTGTCGTCTGCAAAAGCGTAGATAGGATTGAAGTTAGACAGAGAAAGTCGTTTAGAAATATAAGAAATAGAGAAGGAGTAAAAACGGAACCTGAAATTCATCGAATGATATCATACACACAGAGAAAAGTTTTGCCATTTGCCAACTTAAATTCAGTTACTACGACCTAAATTCGTTTACTACGACTAAAAATCGGTTGGTACAACTGAGTATTGGTTTTCCCGACAAAGTTTAGTTAATACAGGTGAATTTTTTTCAGAAGGAAAATTTCAATATGGCTGTACTAACCGAATTTATTGGGTGTTACACTTTTCAATTCGGTTGGCACTTTTTTTCTGTGTGTATCAATAACAACTAGGGAATGCAAAATCCCTCACTTTTTCATTTCCAGGAAAAATGGGACATATTTTTGAAATTCCCGGAATCCCGCTCAAAAAATAAATTATAAAATTACTCATATTAAATCATATTTTTTGTATGCAAAATATTTTAAATGACTTCAGACTTATTTATAAAAATAAGTCTCCATTATAAATTTGTAGTTTTTCTTAAAATTTTCAGTTTTTTTAAGTCTGAGAAAAATTATTTTAAAACAGTAATTCCTTTAAATCTTAGAGTTTGACTAAACAAATTTCCATATAAAAAATTGCATTCAGGAAAATAGAAAAACTAAAAAATTTTAAAGAAAGAAATCGAGTCTGAACGAAGATTTCGGCCCAAAAACGGTATTTGGATAATATTTGATAATTTACAGTTTTGGGCAAATTTTAATAATGTAAAAATTCTTTATGCGCGATATAGAGCACTTAAATTTTATTTTTTATTTTTTATTTTTTGTTTAGATCAAAAACGTAAAATACATATTTCACTTTTTTGTTTAAAAAGTATTCTTAGTTGTCCGGGAATGCCGGGACGGGAAATCCCGGGATATATTTCCTAATAACAACTCTTATAGTGCAATCTCTGAGAAAACTCGATATAAATTGACAGAAGTCATTATCGACACCAAAAGCAATATGATTTGACAGGAATGCTTTATGCCACACACGATTGGGCACCTTGGAAATTTTAAGAGTCTAAGAACTGGTTTATATAAAAATTACACCTTCACTGCAAACTGGAAACCCTTAAAATCAATTAGATTCTTTAAGCAATTTGCTACAAAAACTTTCATATTTTGAAGAAATTTTTCATTATAAGAGCAGGCAGATTTTAAAAAAAAAATTCTGCCCTATGCTAGAATTATCACTAAAATTTTAAGTAGTTTTTTCTATAGAAAACTTTTCACATTTTGAGGATTTTTTTCTAATTGAAATGAAGTAAAATTAGAGTGTTTTTTTGTGTATACGTAAAGTCTCTGTTTAAAAAACTACTTTTCCCATGGAAAGTCTGGTCTTATCTTTGTTTTTGAAAAAAATCTTAAAGTAAAAATTTTTGCAAATTCAAAACAGATTTTTGCAAAAAGTGCCTAATTGAAGATTTTGATTTGCTCGCAAAATTGTTTTGCATTATACCAAATACATAGTAAAGAAAACCACTTCTGGTTTTTGCTCTTTTGGGTTAGAACTTGTTTCCACGAACTGTAGACCAAACTTGTAAGTGTTAATTTTGTATCTTACACGGCGATAGTATGATGTGTTTCGGAATTGCAACTGGATCTGCCTCAATTTTGATACCAAAGTGTATTAGAACTAAACAAGACAAACAATTTTTCCGTTTGGCCCAATCTCTTTCGGTTTTCAAGACATGGGCCATTGTCATAAAAAGAAATATTGATGACATTTTTGTATGAAATGATGAAGAAGTTGTGAAGAAAGTTTCATAAATATTTAAGAAAAGTTTCTTAATATTTATGAAAACTTTATAAATATAACAATGTTTCATTGATTTTTGTTCAAAAATTCTTTCATAGATGTGATGAAACTTTTTTTCCTAAGTGTATTAGAAAATAAATTTTTTGGAACTTTTACCCGATATGCTTTGAAAAATTTTGGAAATAGTTAGAGATTAACTTTAATACTATCTTTGTGGTTGTCCCCCTTTCGCAAGGATTGGGGTTCAACAAATATTCGCTGATAACATTCCGACTTTGGGTGACCTTAGTATAATGGTCAAGAGGAGACTAAGGAATTTCGTGGAATAGATAGGGACGGGAACCACACGCAAATAAAAGACATGGTTGAGGTAAGCATATTCGAAGAGCATCATAAATTTTTGATTTATGATTGCGACAACCATGTTACTATGCTTATGACAACCATACTGTAATCTGTTTCTGTATCATCATATGATAATTAGATTACCATTTGATGGTTACAAATAAATCCCAATATTATCATATTATGTGTCTGGATATTTTTATGAATTATCATAATATGAGCCATACATCTTGTTGAAGCTGGATTAAAAAGTTATGTATTTTTTTTAATAGTACAACTGTATATATATTTAATAATTTACACATTTAAATAAACTTAGGTTTAATATATTTTAAGTAAACAAATTGTCTTTGCGCTGAAGAATAAGCTTTGTAAAATATTTTGTTAGCTATACAAGCTATACATATCATTACAGCATAAAACACTTATAAAAATATTGTTAAGAATACAATTTCAAAATACATAATATATTATCAAACCATGTTTGCAGCGATCATAGTATTTGTGCTATAACCATATTATAGTCCTAGTTATTATAATATGATCGTGAAAAAGAAATTCGCCATCACTAATTACCATATTATGATACTTGCAAAAATATTATGATTATTTCGTAATACAGACTTAAAAGCACGTGTATTTTGTTTGAGTGCTAACAATTTAAAAATAAATATTTTTTTAATTTGTAACACTTTTATGTAATTTAACTTTTCACTGGACTCCCAGGGTAGACCGGGTTGAGACTACAATCTTATTCCTTCTTTCACAAAACAAACCATCATTACAATTAATACAACTACGTTGTTTTTCTATTTTTAAAGTCTAGTTGTTTAAAATTATTTAACATACAACATCTTTTTACAAAGTCTCAAGCAAGAATGACACAATAAGACGAAGACGTTATTGTTGGCGCAACTATAATAAGGGTGTAGTTAGAGAGAGAGAGGAATATGATATAAATAAATACTATATTATGATTTATTAGAACACGATTAAAGCAACCATATTATTGTTGAAATATTTTTGATACAATAATAATTTAATTGAAACAACCATTTATGGCTGTAGGAAACATAGTTTTATGACCGCAATCATATTGCAACTATATTTTTTCTCTGCGTGCACCGGACATGAGAGCGAACAGAAAGCCGACTTTTGGGTTTAACTATATGTCCTATTTGATTAGACATGAGTCGGTTGTGGGTATCTTCACTTCCGATCCCTCTTTTCGACCTAACCTATCTTTAATAATAAATATTTATACACATACTTCTCACTTCAATTGACAATTCTCCAACAAATGTCATATAAAACGTCTAATTAAATTACCATCCACATTATATTCTCTACATGAATTTGAAGACAATATTGCAATTTAGTAAAATTGACACTTATCAAAGTGGAATGTTGCAAGTACGTTACGGAATATCAACAAATAAATGAAAATCTAAGTGTAAATTAAATCAAAGTGGCATTAACATGCGGAATGGGTAAAAGCATCGACAAGTAAGGTAAATATTTCAGTATAATGTGGACACTAATAGATGAACAGAGGCGACACTCAGACACAACAGATAGACCATAAAAATGTGGCACGTGCAAGTCGTTTAATAAAAGCATTCTATTGTCAATGAATATTTTATACACAGAAGAACAACATGGACACTAGAATCAGAATTTGCTATAGTGGCAGTGAGTGAGATACAATAAGTACAGTTAATTGTTTTCTAGTGGCGTAAGTTAAAGTGTAATTATTACCATTGAACGCACACTACTTTACTTTTACATATTGTGTGTGTGTGCGTTTGTGTAGGTATTATAATACAATTACAAAAACAAATCTGTAATCATTGATCATCAACATTAATGCAATTTGAACATGCGTTTAATAATTGTTAATGTAAATATGTGTGAGTGTTGTTATGTGTGTGTGTGTGTATGCGGAACAGGAAATGCATTTAAACACATATGCGTCACTTAATGTTATATATGATGTTGTTAAGTTTTATTACTGTTGTTGTTGTTTGTTTGTCTGTTTAGTTGATGGTTACCACCCACTCTATACGCCTTCTAAATTAATCTTCAACAAAATGCATCAGTTGGCTTGGCTAAGTGTTTTATGGTTGCCTGCTACTATTTGAAGTGTGTGTTGCAATGTAAAATGTGTAAATTTATGAAAGTACGGGTAATTTTTAACACACACTACTAGAATTGATTCATGCAACAATATTCGCACTAAGAGTTGTTGTTAGTGTTGTTTGTTAGTTGTTCGCATGTTTTTTTTTATATACACTGTGGAGCAAAAGTGAACCAAAACTAAAATGCAAGATGTACACTAAGATAATTCTCTGCATGATATTAATGAATTTTTGCATTAGATCTATGAAATGTCACTCGAACTGGTAAATTGAAACTTTTCATTAAATAAATGCAGTTTTCCGTAATTTAATGGAACATTTCATTTTATTTATTAAAAATTTCATACTACTAATGAAAAAGTTAAATTAAAAATAGTTTCATTGAAACTATAAAGCTTTTTCATTAAGTTTAAGAAATTTTTCATTTACATTGTGAAGAAAACTTCATCACTTTATTGAAAAAAACTTCTTTAAAACTAGTCCAAGAAATTCTCGCTGTGTAATGATTCTCCAAATTTATTTGGAAAAATTAATCTAATTACGTGTAATAGTATGGTACTGTGCCCTCTTCACAAAGAATCCCAAGCGTTTGCCCCTCCTATATCTTATACAATCATAAATTGTGTAGGAGAAGGTCATTGGCTCACTTTTGCACCAAGCCTCCAATTAACTAATAAATCTACTTTTATTAAAGAACTAAGAACTTCTATTGCTGTTTAATTAATATATGGGACAACTAAGTACATTTTCTGTAAAAATGTTACTAAACTCCGATTTTCAACTGATCAGGATAATAGTTAAAAATTATATAATTAAAATGCGTTTCAGACCAAAATTACCCAAAATTTCATGAAATAAAAGCAAAATGTGTGCTAATAATACTATTTTATAATACATTTAATAAAAACTAGAGACGGCATAAACGTTTTTGTGGAAAATAGCTAAAACTTATTTATTTTAAATAGTCACTCAAAAAAAAAATATATATAAGTTAGTAGAAAAATTAGTAAGATGTCTTGAAAATCAAGTATACTATTTCTTAACCATTTTTTTGCTGAACTTTATATTTTCAGCTAAAATATTAGTTATACTTATTCAGAACTTAACTTATGTTTTACTAATATTTTACTAATTTATTTTGCTAAACATTTTTTGCTAATAAGCACATTAAAAGTGTGGATGAAAACCAGATTGAAAGATATAAGCAGAATTAAGTATATGCCGCGGCATTTCAAGATGTAGTAGAGACGAGCAAAAAATTACAACTCTTGTAAGACATAAACAAAAATCAACCATGGAAGATTTTTTATATGTTTTTCATATAAATTGTTGATCTAATGAACTCAAATATTGTGTTGATTCCGGCTTGTCAAATAAATTGATTATTAATTAAAATTAAATAAAATAAAATATTTATATTTATTAAAAATAAAATGAGAATTTGTAAACTAAATTATTATTGTGGTAATTTATGGAATGTGGAAAAATTGCAAACAAATATACCTTTATATAGAAAGAGAAGAAAGAGCACACATACATCTTAGGCAATTTTTTATATTTCCTTTCTCTATTTGCAAAGAAGGGTTGTTTATGTTTATGTCACATTATTTATTTGTTTCGTTTCTAGAATTATTTACGGCATTTAGCTTCAGTTCTAATTGTCATCATTTAGACAACCATGGGTGCAAGTAGTTGAAATTAATTTTTGGTTTTGTTATATACATATAATTATTACTTCATGTCGTCAGTGTATGGACATTTTTATATTTTTTAATGTATTGTCAATTTTTTTTTAAAGAATCACAAATTTCTTTTTAGGATTTTCAGCAAATAAATTTACTGAAGTATTTTTATTTTACAAATTTGTTGAGATTTTTTCAGCCTACTAATATTGAGCCAACATTTTATTAATTTTAGCAAGGATTTTTTTAATTTTTAATCACCTAAATGTTAGCAAAACTTTTGCTGATAAGATTTTGCTGACATGAGCAATTTTTTTTGCAAGCACCCTCCTGACTAAAATTTTGCTGACTCAGCTAAATTATCCTTTGGGGAGACTTTCAGCGTTTGGTTCTTAACTTTAAGGAAATTAGGTATAAACATAACAAACTCACAAACCGTACACCTTTATATATATTTATGAAACACTAACTGACTTTTTAAATAATAAAATAAAAAATAAATGAATTGTGTTTTTTTTTTTTGTTAAATATTACTAACTTTCCATTGGCTTTATATTTATGACGTCTAAACTCTTCTATTTTTTTAACTTACGAAATTTAGTGACATTAATGTATAATTATAGTTTTGCAACGCAGTGTATAGGCGGGCCAAAAGGTTGGACCTTTGTGATTATGAAGAGGACACATTACCATACCTCTATACCTAATTATATGCATATTTCGAAAAAGATTTAGATAATAAATACATTTGGTGTTTTAATTTTGAAACATTGTCTCACTTTTGCACCACACTGTATGTGTTGTGTTCATTCACACAGATTTATTCACTTATGTATGTATGAATACATTTTTGTGTGTGCGTTTGTGTATTTTGCTTTTAGATTCCTCGGTTTAGTGTACGTTTAATGGGTGTAATTAAGTTTTTTTTTCGCTCTGTTCTTGTTTATATGTATTATTTTGAAGGAGGTGTAGGTGTTGTTTTTAATACTCTCTACTACTTTAACTACTGCAACTGAAGTTTAAATTTCATAAAAATATATTTATTGTGCTGTTAAAAACACCATTGCCATGTTGTCGTTCTTATTTTCATTTTGTTTGTTTCTGTTAATGGATTTGAAAGTGTGTATATGAGTGTGTGTGTGTGTGTGTGTGTGTGTGTATTTGTTAAATCTCCCTTGTTGCACATTTATTTATATTTTTCGACAAGGATGTTGCTAGTTTGTTTGGTTGCCATAGTTATTTTTTTTTATATTTTGTTTGCCAATTTATGTTTATGTAGTGAGGTAGTGGGTTAATTGATAAGTCACTTTTTAGACTGCACTTCTTTGAGATTCGCAAATTACATGACTTTTTCATATTTTTTTAAAAGAAATAATTCTCTAAATAATAAAGGGTCCGCCAAATAACTTTTTTTTTTTGAACTCCTGAACCAATTGGACTTTGTATGGCATCATACCAAGGTCTTTATGCAAAATTCGTCTCAATGATGTCTCCGAAATGTTCAATTGTTGAGAACGACGGTGAATTGATGTTGATGGCGCTTCACGCACACTTTCTGCCACAGCAGCATTATTCTCGGGTGTACGCACTGTTTTTGGCTTTTCACGCTTTGGTTTATCGATGAGGATGCCAGTTTCTTTCACTTTTTTCACAAGATAACGAACATACGGACCATATTCGTTCAGCGGAAGGATAAAACTAATTATGTGTCAAATCAGACATGAGCTAAGTGTTACCATTCACGAAATAAGCACTAGTTGAAAAAAAACGTTAGATGGCGGACCCTTTATAAATAGTTCCATAAAAAATTAGTTCAAAATTACGTTTTCCTGATAAACGTAAAGTTTACATCCTTTAAGTTGATAACAAAGCCAAATTTCAGTAAAACTGTTCAATAAAACTTAACGGGGACGAAAAAACTCAAAGTAAAATAACATTTTTATTTCATACATTATTTACATTATTTTTATTCTTTGCATTGTGTACACTATTTAAATTGTTTACATTATTTACCTTACATACTTAATATTGTTTACATTATTTACATTGCATATTTTACTTTCTTTACATTACATTCTTTACATAATTTACATACTACTTGCAATTTTAAAAATTTTAATTTGTTTTCATTACACAGTAAAAACCTGGCTACAAGCGAGTATATCTTCGACGCGCCTAGGAAGGTTTTATTTGATGTCCTGTAGGATGTCTTGTTTGATGAATTCTGTGACTCCTTGTATTTAAACTCCTTGCTTTTTACGTCTTAGTACTTTGGTACATTCATGTACATTTGGTACATTCATGTACATGTATGTAGTCCCCATTCACACGTTAATTACTGAATGCCTTTCTCTGTATGTTAAATCAACACTTTTGTTTGGGCTTAGACGAAATGTTCTTTGAAGGAATGAATGAAGTTCAATAAACAGAGTTTTCTTGAACGATAAAAATCGTTTAGTTGAACCGATCATTTTCTGGTCGCTTGTGAAACGCTAAGAAGCACGGAGTATGAAAACGATGCGGAAATGAAACGGTGATCCGAGTTTTGTAAATTAAACAGATTTTTATTGCAGTTCTTTTCTTTCTAAATCAAAATTTTTTTCTCAATTAGTAAGTAAAATTAGCTACACATGGAATTAACAGCTGCCTGCTCTTAATCTTATTTTTTTTTATAAATTTCTAAATAAGAGACATATTGTTTTTGTATGCGCAATATTTGCTCAAAAGACACACTTGAAATATTATTATAACTTAACTTAAATATGTCTAAAATGCAGTAGTTTTTGTAGGTTGTTAACAAAAACAACTGTCAAGATCATTGAAAGTTTGTTTCCTTAGAAAAACAAATGTCATTACATATCTGTCAGGTAGTTACTGCAGAAAATTCTAGTAAGAAAATGTCTAATAAGCTTAATTTACACTAAAAATAAAAAAAAACTTGTAATTTTTGACTTATACGTATGACTTTATGACGTATGAATTTGACGTACGGAAGTAAACAAAAATAATTTGAAGTGCAAAACTTAACTAAAACATTATTCTTAATTATCAATTTAATCACTTACATACAAAAAGTTGTTCACAAGTTTGTAAATGACTGAAAAGCGAAAGAGAACGAAAATTTTGTAGTATACTTTCACACGTCGTATGCGAAAATGTTTGTAATTGCATTTTAATTAATAAATAAAAAATAAATCGTATATATTTTGTATGCATCAAAATATGTACGAGTATGTTAGTATATATAATCAACTTAAATGTAAGTCAAGAGGTTTGTAGATAACTTTAAATTTACATAAATACGTTATTTTTAAATAAATTTCTAGCAAATTAAATTTGACAGTTGATTAATTAATTTTAAATTATTATAAATCATCTTTTTTATTAAAAAAATAAAGTTGCACAAACAAGAAGTATGTACATACATCTGAAAATTAGTGGGGGTAATTAAAAATTTATTAAACCATTTTAAAATCAAAGGAATACCTACTGTTGCATTTTTATTCGTTCATTCGTTCGTTGCCAATGTCACAGTCATTAAAAAATCTTTACAATCTTCTATGGACCTAGTATAAAAGCAAATATACCCATCCCGTAACTAAAAATAACAAACATTGCAATGCACTATGGTTTCAAAGACAACTTTGAATGAACAAACTTTAATTTTTCTCACATTCTGTTTTTCTCTTCTTTGTTGTTGCATTCTAATAAAAAACACTTCAAAATAACAGAAAACACTTTTTGTTAATAATCATTTGCCAACAAATTTAAGTTGAAGTTTATGAACCAGAAAAAAAAAATGTTTGGTAATAAATTTAACTTCAAATAGGACTACAAAAAAGTTATAGAAAATTATAGTAAAAAGATTAATCAAAAAACATTGACACAACTTTAAACATTGTTTTCATTTTGTCAGATTTTGCAACTTTTGCAATTTTTTAAGAAAACTTGTTTTTTCAAGACTACATTATCCTTTAAAAAATCCAATTTATTTTAAACTAGCTGACCAGGCAAACGTTGTTTTGCCTTCAAATTTTAATTGTAATTAATTCTTTAAATCAAGAAATTTCATTTACGCAAATAATAATATATTTTTTATGTTAAGTGTACCTGTTAAACATGAATTGTTTCTTAAAACCATATCATAAAATTTATTGTTTACTTCTTTACCTTCTTTATTTATTATAGGACTATGAGGAACGCTAAAACAATTTTTGAACAACATTATTAAATAACCTTGCAAAAAGTCTTGAATGTGATAATTTATTTTAATGCTTATTTGTTTTTTGCTTTTGGTACCACGCCCATTTATCCCATTCCGCCCATTTTCAGTTCGACTACTAATATTTGTAATTGATGGACTCGTACAAAATTTGAAGGCTATATAGCTTATATAGAACCCTAGATATTTAATATTAATATTAATTTTGTATATGAGCTAAATAATCACTTTGTATGTTAGTTGCCACGCCCACTGGTATGATCCCGCCCAATTTTCCCATGATTATTCATAATATAATCAACGTGCACAAATTTCTAAGACTTTGGCTATTATAGAACTGTAGATATATGATATTAAATATTTACTTTGTATGGGAGCTGACACGCCCACTGGTCCGATCACGCCTATTTTTCCCATGACTATGCACATTAACAAATAATCAATGTGCACAAATTTCTAAGACTCTGGCTATTATAGAACTGTAGATATATGATATTAAATATTTACTTTTATGGGAGCTGACACGCCCACTGGTCCGATCACGTCTATTTTTTCCCATGACTATTCACATTAACAAATAATCATCGTGCACAAATTTCTAAGACTATGGCTATTATAGTACTTTAGATATATGATATTAAATATTTACTTTGTATGGGAGCTGCCACTCCCACTTGTCCGATCCCGCCCATTTTTTCCGGATTATTCAAATCAGTAACATATGGGATACTGCAATGTTTCAAAACTCTTGCTATCACAATAGTCAAGATATATGATGTTATTCAATTTATGTGGGAGGTGCCACGCCCACTTGAAATATATAGCCAAAAACCTAATTTGGACTATAGCCTTTCAAATGAAACCGGTTTGGCCCAAATCGGTTGGATAGTTTTAGAGTCTATAGAGGACAAACATACAAACATTGTATTTTATATATATAGATTATTTTTATGTTTCCGCTCATAACTTAAAAAAAAAAAAATTCGGAACGATATATAGCCTATGTCCATTCTGGAGGACCAAATTAAATATTGGTAAAAAAAATTTAGAAATCGTATGATTAGTTACGGAGATTACTTTCTACAAACAAACAAACATACAAACATTACCTCTTTATAATATTAGTATAGATTAATAGAGAAATGCTGTAAAACAATATTCCATTAATCTAGAGTTCGGTTTACTAGATATTAATATAATTATGATGTGAGCAAGATTATTCGAGTTCAAGATCATTTGTTTTTTGTTAAACAAAAAACCGTGCGATATTTATTTATTACTCAAAAAAGCTTCACTTCAAAAATGTGAAAAAATTTTTTTTTTGATAAGTTCATTAAAGGGTTAATATTGAAAGCATAAAATGAATACGATTTTGACACAAATCCTATTTTAAACGAAAAAATTATATATTTATTTTATATATATTTTATTTTGGTAATTTTGGCGAAGAAAAGTGGTCTGCGAAACCATAGTGCAATGCTTTTAAAAAGGTTAATTTTAGTAAAATGAAAATTTAAACTCCTCTATACGTGTGATCCTTAAAGCAGCATATAGACATGCCTTTAAAAAATTGCTAAAACGTGCGTATTGTTGTTGTCGTTACATTGCGTTAGGGTAACTTAAATACAGAAGCTATAGCATCATCATATCCACCACCATCATCATCACTACCAGTAGCATCAGCAGTAGCAATAGCAGGAATTGTGATAATGTGTGTGTGTGTTTTGTTAGTGAGGGTCTGTGCGAGTTTACTTCCGGATTTTGTTTGTATTTCTTGCTAGCAATTGTTGTTTTAAATAAATGTTTGTTTTTCCTCTTTACTGTCACTATACAAAAGGTATATTTATTTAGAGGGTAATACATTGCTAACCATCAATTGCGTTAATTTTTTTTTCAGTTCAGCATTAGCGTATTTAGACAGCGAAACTTATCTAATTGATAAAAATTAGTCCACCTTTTTAATATTCCTCGTTTACATATGCATTTTTTGATAGTTAAAAGTCTAATTTGGCAGCTAAAAGATTAACTTTTTCAGTTTAAAATACCAAAGTCGCACATAAGAGGAACAAGAAAAATGTTGGGGTTAGCAAACATTTCTTCGACAGCTCCAATGTTTTTGTGCTACAATGTCTTAAATTTAATTTTTGTCTGCCTTTATATGTACGCTTTTTAGCGTTGCCAACTGAAATTATATCAAAACCTAGAGTTGCCTACAGTATTCATACTACTGAATACAGAGTCGCCTAAAAATATTAGCCAGAAAATGGTTCAATCGACTTGTTCAGTGCTTGATTAAGCAGTTAGTCTCATTTTTAGTAGATTACTCATTAAAAACAAAATAACAGGTTGCATTACAACTTATACTGCATTTTAACAGGTTCCAATTTCTGTTCTACAACCGATTCTTTTAAAATGGAGTTTGTACTATTTGCAATATGTTCTTCACCTCCAAACAAGAACAGGTTGCTTTAGAACCGGTTCTTGAACCAGTTCTGGGACTATGCAACATTATATTTTAATTCCCAAGAACCTGTTCTAGAACTGGTTCTATGTAACCGGTGGTAAAAGAAGCTGTGCTAGAACAAGTTCAGAGAAAATCTGTTCTATAAACGTTTTCTCTATCATATATAATTTATTTGCCATTCTTATCTCAAGCTTTCAAATATTAAGTGTAAATGGTTTATCAAGCTATGACTATCAATATCAATGTATTAACAAACACACTGTAGTATTTGTTTGAATGCACAAATGTATGTGTGCAAGAGTTGGTATATTTGTGTTAATATGGCATGAAGTCTATATATGACTGACAGCAGTATTGGATTCTCGACTACTGTTTACATTGGATATTCTGGTCGATTAAGCAGAGAAAGACGACTGGCACAAAATGTTGTCAGAAGTTGTCAGACCGTAGACAACTTTTCTCACTTATTGTTAGAAATTTCGTACAGTGTTTACGAGTGCATACATTAATATGAATGTTTTAAGCAAAAGTGCAATGATACGAGAATGTCCACTGGCATCCACTGTAGTATGGTCACTAGACCCTTCGTAGTTATGATAAGCGCCCTTAATCAGTAACGCTATCGTCCGCAAAATCCTTTAGAATCTTATTGGGTGGGTGCTCTTGTCCAGCGCACACCACATGATGACTTCGACGAAAAGTCAATTTAAGTTCCGTCGGTTAATACCCTAGTGCATATTTAAGTCCCTTTTGCAGCCATAAATGGCGACAGCTGCCCTCGACACTCTAGTCTGGGTAATTCCCAAATACTTGGGACTTTCGGAAAGTGCCAGCTTAGCCCCCTTTAACCTCGGCAGTCTGAACTCACCAATCCTGTTCCACGTAAAAAGAACGATATAAGTATTTTGCGGCCTACAACTTTCACACCAGTCAAAAAGTACCCTGCGGGAAATGGGCCAGTAATGACGAAGGTAAACTATCACCGTACCAACTGAAATCAAGCTAGAAGTAGTGTTAAAGTAAGAACATAATACTCGTCATTACTGGCCCATTTCCCGCAGGGTACTTTTTGACTGGTGTGAAAGTTATAGGCTGGGGGCGAGTCCACAAAATACTGACATCGTTCTTTTTACGTGGAACAATGGGAAAATAATTATGACGTGACTGGTGTAGGTGTACGTATCGAAGAACAAATTTTTTGATGGCAAACTAGCCACATATTAAGCGTTCTGTTTTAAATAGTGTTGTGTTTCTAAATTAAATAGTTTAGTGACGTACCACTGCAAGGGGTACATGTCGCTGGGCATATGAAAAGTAATTAGCAATTATCATGTCACTTTTTATTCACCGTCTATCATATTATGTACGTGTTGCTAAATAGACCGTGCGAAACCAGAAGCTAAACTTACCCAAAACTGTATGTCATAACACCTGCTGAAAAACCCTTAAAATTCTAGCAGTTAAGGGACTGATTGCCATATTTTCATCCACTGCTAAAGGGTTTGAGCCAGCTCAATGACCAGTAAGACCTTCAACTGCAACGTTCCTAGTTGCTTTAGTACACTTTGATGTTATTTTATTTTTCTCCAGTTACATGATATCTTTGGTACCAACTTGTCAATGTTTTGTCACCATTACTATAGTCACATGATGGGTCATTTCACACAAATGAACACTTTTTGGTACACCACAATTTCGATTTCACCAGTTTCGTAACGTGCGTCCCAATCATATATCTTGTGACTTTGGATCAATCGAACCTTCATTTCCCGCAGAGAAAATAGATTCAGCAAAGACTCGACAGAGTAACCGGATATTTACCCGTTATCACAATTGCCACTTCGCCTGCATAAGCAACTGCCCTGCATAATAATCGTAGCAATGGGGATTATGAACTAAAAATATTTTGTTTATATAAATAGTAGAGCATTTTAGGTTTGCACCCCAAAAATATTTGTTAATGCTAATGCCCATGGAAAATAAGTACATTTTTAACTGGGGATTATGACTAACCTCATGTTGGTTATAACAAAAAACAAATGATCTTGAACTTGAATAATCTTGCTGACCCCAATTTACTTTATTCTTTTGACCAAAAATCATATATCTCCTAATCGTATATCGGGATAATGTCTGTGAGAGATATTCAGGAGCGGATCCAGAGAAAGGTTTTTAACTTTTTGTATTCTCTTTTATATTTTCGTTCCTAAAAAGCCAATTGTGACAATTTTTTGTTGTTGTTTTTGTTTTTTTCTTTGATATTTTAAATTTTGAATCTCGCTCCTAGACGAGGACAAGAAATTCTCATTGAGTTTGTGATTTAACATAACAAATATCTCTAGAAATTCTAATAACAAAGTCCCCTGAAGATTTCCTTAGGCAGGAATGAAATCCGTATAGGGACACGCCTACATCAGATTGCTTTTCACAATTTGTTAAATAAGTTTTGGGACTTTAGCACATTTAATTACTATAAATGCAATTAATGTTTATCCCGATGAAAATAAATTTAAATAACAGTTCCCTTTGTTTATATTTACAAAATGAGTTATGGGAAGGAGAACATATTGTCTAGTGTTTGTGGACATTTGAGTTGAATTTCTCTACATTATAGTTATCAGGAATGACATCTGCTGAGAGTTCTTTCCATATAAGAGTGGTTCAAAAAATGACCACGAAAGTATTAATTGCTTGATACAAAAACACAGGCCCAAGGGATAAGTTCACTTATCTCAGCAGAACTGTTCCCATGTTAGTGTAAATAGACGCTCCAATAAATTAATACGGCTACATGACCTACTGCCTAAGATGAGCACCGAAGTCTTCCTTGCATATGGTAAAGAAGCTCTAAATTAGACTATGACTCCCTTGGCCGTATATGGCAGTTGTATTCCATTTTAGGTCGCACATATGTAGTAAAATATTAAGTAGTTTGGAAGATGTGAAGTGCAAATGTTAAGAAAACCAAGACACTTGCATGCTTCTTTCGACCCCTGATTATCGCGATTTTTCCAGTGGACATCGATTTGTGTTCTCATGTCTAGAACACCTTTTAGGTGCATTTACTTTTGCATGCAATTTAGTCTTGCATGCAATAAATCGACCCTATTCACACGACCCTAATTAAGGATTTTCATTTTGCATTGCTTGAGTATGTCATTCATAATCTGCCTTTACACCTCAACCTCCACAAGGCTTAAATTATTATCGAAAACAAGTTTCTACACTCCAAATATTCTTACAGTAACTACATGTAGGTCAGTCGGGAAGTAAACCGTAGTTGTTGATATGAGAAGATGAAAAACAACTAATTTAGGCTGTCATTGCAATAAAATAACTAACCAAAAATACTGCACTTCTGTAACAGTTGTTTTGAGTAGTTATCTTAGCAACTTAAAAAGCATTAATTTTTCAGTAAGCAGTTAATTTTTGTTAGTTATTAAAAAAAAGAAGATTATGTCGAGTTTTTAAAAATTCTCATATAGTTTATACTTGTTATTATTAATATGCTCATAGTTTGCAAATAATAATCAGAAAATGTTATTGTATCTCCAATGCATAAAAATGTTATAACTGGAATATCGGTTGGAAATTTGACTTTGCATTTTAAATATGATGTAAGAAATAAAAATTTTTATTGTAATTAAAAGAGCAAAGTATTTTTTTTATTAAAAAATATTTTTTAAATACCGCAAAAATAACTGTTAGGAACAGTAGTTTTTACAATTTAGGTAGTCGTTTTATGTTCACTATTTTATTGCTCGTTTTTATGGTTTATACATTAATTTAAGGTTAGTTGTGTTTTACCGCTTCGATGGTCGTTTTTACTACCATTGTAGTTGTTTTTGTCAATAGTTAAAAAATAGTACATGGTTTGTCATTTTTATGACAAATACAGTCATTGACTTTTGTAGTAAGTTTAACTGTCATTTTTTTAGTAATATACCCCTTCTTAATTTCCTGAGTGTATCATCTTTTGATGCGTACACTCAAAAAAAAAAGTCAGTAAAGCCAGCAACATTTTTGCTGGGAGGATAATTGCAGAAAATTTGCTAATATCAGCAAGAAAAATTGTAAATTCTGATATTAGCAATTTTTTTTTGCAAGGATCTTCTCTTGCTTGACCAATAAAGTCGTTTTGAAAGATATGAAGACAATCCTGCTTTTAATTGAAACTCATAGTGCAATACCTGAGAAAACTAGATTTTAATCGAGAGTAGTCATTACCGATACCAGAGGCAATAAGCTTTGAGAAAAGTTATTTGGAAATACTTGGTGTAACCACTTTGATTTAAAAAAACTTGTAAATTTACCAAACCTAATGTAGCATAACTTCAACGAAGCCCTATCTACTCTCGATAATTAGGAAGTTTTCATCTACTTTAAGGGATATTGTGCAAACAACTGATGACTATCTGGATAAAGGCTTATGCTTTTTTACAGTGAACACACTTGTGCTTGTTTACCGCGAACATAACGTTCGCACTATTGATTCTGTTACTCGGGATGAAGAGAAAAATCACGTTTCTGACAGTGCCAAGTATCTTAGTGTAATTAGGCAGAGGAAGTAGCTTTTCAAGTACAACGTCCTAAAAAAGTCAACAACGGTGAAGATTAATCTATATTCCTGTGGGACAGAAATCGGGACCAGCTGGTGATTGAGCCCCAGAATTGTTTGACTAATATGGTATTTCCCTGGCATTGTAACTTGTAAGTCGATCAAATGCCCACTCTGAGAGGGCGACTAATGTTTAGTGGGCTAAAGGGATGTCAAGACAAGACACATCTAGTCTAGTCAGGTGGGAGATCTCGGATATGGTGGCGGTCATAACGGGTAAATGTCTCATTGGGAGGCACTCGCAGACGTTGTGAGATCTTTTGGATGCTGATATTTTGCATCTCTTTATCTTCGGAGGAAGTTCGTATGGTGGTGTCTGATCGTTAGTGATCTGGTAGTCTCGTGGAACCGCCACGGACCTCAGAAACTTAGTATGCTGCTAAGTTTCATACTTTATTGCCTATATCATCATATCTTCTAACAAAGTCTGAAGTTATGTTAAAAAAATTAATTTTCCAAAATCAGCCGGACGTACAATTTAAAATGTTGAAAATTCTAGATACACACAGAGAAATATTAAGCTATTTGCCTACTGAAATTCGGACATTACGACTCAAATTCGGTTATTAATAATTTCAGACGGATGGCACAAATTGACATTAGCTTTCACAACAAAGTTCGGTTAATTCGACTGAATTCTAGTTGAAACACCCAAAATATTCCGAGCTCTAATCGTTGTACTAACTGAATTTATAAGTTATTACCATTAATATAAACTTTTCAATTCGGTTGGCACTTTATTTCTCTGTGTGTACGTATAACGTTTTACTAGTACGAAGTTGGCTGCAAATGAACTATGTTATGAATTACGACATGAATTAAGTCTACTCGTTTCGTATATTTCTTTAAAAAATGTTTAGTTACCACATAATTTTATTAAAGTATTTGCCAAATAAAAAAAAAAAAAAAACAAAATTAAATTCTCCAGAAAACATAAATATTTTATGTGCAGCACGTTCCAAAATATAACAAACAATAGAAGGTTAATAAAAAAAACGAAAATAACCATAATGTCACCCGCATTATTAATAAACAAATGACAACTTGAAAAACTCACAGCTTGAATTAAAAAAAAAACAGACTCTATAAGGAAAACTCAGTGCACATGTGAGAATAGTACAATATGGGTTGCATTTTATCGCTGTTATTGTTTTCTAAAAAGGAACCACTACAGTCAAAAACAGGAAATGGTTTTTCAACATATAACATGGATAGAAAGAAAAAACAATTGTTGCAGTAAATAAACAAACAAAAATTTTCAGAAAAGAAACTTAAGAAAACACAGGAGTCTCTTTAAATTGCAAGAATCCATGTTAAAATGTACATCATCATATGACCCATTCATTATTGTCACTGCTCCTTATGAGTTTTCTATGTAACCTATGGTGACATATGTGTTCTTGTTAAATTTTCTCTAATTTTTATTGTATTTGTAGAACTAAATGTAGAATTTCAGAAAATTTGTAACTGAACACAGAGATTTAAAGATTGAATTCTATTTTGATTGAATTCCCTAAACTTTTTTTTTAATAAATCGCAAGGAAATTATTCTTTGCATATTCATTCGCTGGGGAATTGAATCCATGCATCTCATTCGATTTTATCAATCATTGAATTCAATAATTGGGAATTCAAAAATTGCGAATTCAATCGTTTAGAATACAATAAATTTTTTATTTAATTGATTAATACCCTGCAAAATATAGTGGAAGTAGTGCTTTAAGAACCTCTTTAACTTGACTTCCAAAGCATTAGGATACGCACATGTTTTCATAGAAGTTACTGTCAGAAATGTTAAATTAAAGTTATTTTAAATAGCATTTGCTTCACCATATAAATTAATTGGTATCTAAATTAATAACATCCTAAGAAGTGCTTTTTCATAAGTTCATATATTCTTGTTTTTATATGGAGGTTGAGGTGGTAAGTGGTTAGATTTGCAATCAGAAGGTTGCGAGATCGATTCCGAACTGGGGAGATAATTTATTTTTTTTATTTTTTTTTTAGTTCTTATTAATTTTTTAGTATTTTATTTTATTTAATTCAGTTTTTTCTGAGTATTTTAAGATATATAAGTTATTTTAAAACGACCAAATAACTAACATCTTGACTTTAATCGCAAAGAAAAAAAAAAATGTACAAAATTGTTATCCAGGGTTGACAAATAATTATTTGATAAAATCTTTTGTTGGCCTTTGCGATGGGACATTTTGTAAAAATTATTTAAAAATATAAAAAACCTAAAGTTTTATATTTTTTTTTGTTATTTTGATAAGAAAATGCGAAAATGCATTTCACTGCTAAAAATTAGTTTATCGATTGTATGTTATCTTTTAAGATCTGACCGATCGGAACATGAATTTTTCATATTTGTTTCAAGATATACTTTTAAGGTGTTCCTTGAAACGTTTAGAACAACTAAAATATATTTTAAGAACAATTTATAATATCTCATTGATACGAAATCACATAATAAAAATGTTTTAAAAAGCCTTATTTTATCTTTTTTATTATATATTGGTGTAGCATATTTTTCTTGTTTCCATAAAAACATATCAATATATTCAACTTAAGTTCGTTTTAAGTTTGTTGTGCTGTATAAGTAACTGTGGTGCAAATGGTAGAGCGGTCTACTTCAATACAGCTGATCGTGATTCAGATTCGTGTGTTCAATATTCGCTGCTACCAAACGATTTTTTTTAAATTTAAAAAAAAACATCCCCTTGAGTATGCTGCACATTTTTATTAAATAAAAATGTTAACATATATTTAAAAAAGACCTTCCATGAACTGTGGAAAAATAGCATTCATGCACTTTTTAAAAAGCTATTAAAGAAGTTATCACTCCATCCGCCCAATGACACTACAATGTTAAAATCATAAATGATTTACCTAAGTTAGCACCACATCGGGATCAGTAGATATGGTGTTTTTACTATTTGTTCCTCAGCTCTTATTTTGCTAGGTAGTTTAGAGATTTATTTAGTGATTGTTTTTTCATTCGTTTTAAAAAATTTGGGAATAACATTCGATTTTCCTTATTCGATTTAAAACATTTGGATTTATTATATTTCATTGTGATAGTAAATTATCATAATAGCCACACTTAGAATACTATGTAGGTAAAGACCACTGCAAATGTAGTTAAAAGCAAATAAAATTTCACTTAAAGAAAGGATTCAGTAAATGCAACTAACATTGTCATTTGTTTTTTAATTTTCAAAAAATGAACCGCAATTGTAATAAAAATGACAAATATATGTTAGTAAAAAATAAACAAGAAACATTTATTTTTTTAAATAACAAAAAACGAATGTAAAAATGAATGTAAAATCATAAAACAGTCATTTGATGTGGTTTGTTTTTTAAATGAACAACAAGGTTATTAAGAAATTTAATTTGTTCTATAAATTACTGACATTTACATTAAAATAAAGAAAATTTACATTAAAAATAAAGAAATTTTTCCTATGCGTCGTATTGCAGAATAAATAAGACTAAATGTCGTTTCAGAATAATTGACGAATTCTAGCATCGATTTGTTAGAGCATATTTCTGCATATATTGCTGTTAATAGCATATTTTTGAATATTTTGATCTTAAGAACATATTGTTAATAAGAAATCTTATTTTTTTAGCATATTTTTGTAATTTATAGAACAAACCTGTATTTTAAGAGCATATTTTTTTACTTGTTTTTGATTTTCTTTTTTTTTCTTCGGAAAATAAAATTTTTGGAAACTTTTAATTCTATATTTTCTGGGGTTCGCAACATCAATTTCGGATTTTCAATAAATATTTTTATTTGTTTTTGAGTTTCCTGTTTTAAGAATATACAGATTTTGCTAAAGGGTCCGCCATCTTACATTTTTTTTTCAACTAGTGCTTATTTCGTGAATGGTAACACTTAGCTCATGTCTGATTTGACAGATAATTAGTTTTATCCTTCCGCTGAACGAATATGGTTGAACAACGCTGGGAAATATTGCGACATTACTTTGAAAATCATGGTAATGTTGCAGAATGTGTGCGAAAATTGCGTACGGATTTTGGAAGAAGAGAAGCACCGTCAGCTCCGTATGTTCCTTATCTTGTGAAAAAAGTGAAAGAAACGATAAACCAAAGCGTGAAAAGCCAAAAACAGTGCGTACACCCGAGAATATTGCTGCTGTGGCAGAAAGTGTGCGTGAAGCGCCATCAACATCAATTCACCGTCGTTCTCAACAATTGAAAATTTCGGAGACATCATTGAGACGAATTTTGCATAAAGACCTTGGTATGACGCCATACAAAGTCCAATTAGTTATTTGTGGGGTGCCGTCGAAGATAAGTGTTACGCCAACAAGCCAGAGACAATTGACGCTTTAAAGGACAATATTCGTGAAGCCATTGGTGAAATACAGCTGCACACAATCGATAATGTGCTTAAAAATTGGACCGATCGTGTAGGCTACTGCATGGCCAGCCGAAGCAGCCATTTGAATGAAATTATTTACCATTATTAACCAGGAAGGATTGTACTTTCAGATAAAAAAAAGAAATTTGAGAAAATATTCAGTAGTTTTTTTTATAGCATTTTCAAAAAAAAAAAAGTTATTTGGCGGACCCTTTATAATTAATCATTAATCAAATTTTTTGCTGACAACTAAAATAAATTTTACAAAATTTACTTCGACTTCAATAAACAATAAATTTTAAAATACGAATTTTTAAAGAAAAATCTGTTTAAAGAGCATATTTTTTAAATTTTAGAAGAATATTTTCCAGTTTTTGGATCGTTTTTTATGGGCATAAAATGGAGTTTTTAGAGCATATTTCTGGTTGCTCTGATATTAACTTTAAATTTGTTTTTTCAATATTGATAAGGAAAAGCAATAGTTTGAATGATGTGACTGTGTTTTGGTTAATTTTATATATTTTCTGTTTACAATATAGTTTAATTATTCTGATGATGACTTTTATGTACTTACAATTAAAATTATTGAATAACGATTAAATTTTGTTGGTTACAATGAAATTCAAACCAATTTATTCTCTGTGTGTGTACAAAGATAGATTGTACTTTTCACAAATGAAAATTTTTACCTGGAAATTTAAATAAATAAATTTAAAACAAAATTATTAAAATCACAGATTAACTTTCATATACTTTCATTCTGGTATTTGTAAAAACTGTTAAATTCTATCTGATAAAAACTCACAACCATGTGGTTTATATCAAAAATTTGGAAATCGAACGTCATTTAAAAATTACTCAAACAAAGTAAACATAATCGAATGGTCATTGAATTCCCAAAAATTTAAATCGATTGAATTCCTAACGATCAGTGATAGAACAAATGGCATGGTTAAAAATGATTGAAGTAACTAAACAAAATCGAATGAGACGAATGAGACGAATTAAGAATTCATTAGATTTGAAAATTCCATCATTCCATAGTCAATCAGAATTGAAAAATCGAATGAATGATTGAATTCTTTAAAGCTCTGACTGTACATATTTGTGTTCTACCAAAACCCCATTATGAATAACTGTCATTTTAATGTTGTGTATTTGTTTAGATTTCATGTTATTTTCTATTTCACAAATATTTATACTCAAGTACGACATCTACAATGCCATCATAATAAATTACTTATACTCTAACCAAAATATAATAAAAACCCAAAACATACACAGCAAAAAAAAAAAAAAAGGAACAATTGAATCTGCAATTCGGTTGCTTCTATGTCTCCTGCTCAAGTACATAGTCAGTTACGAACGTATGTCTATTATGTTCTTAAAGACCTTCCTTGGAATTGGTAATAAATTTCTTGTTTGTTTCTATTTAATAATCATGAATTTGTGTTTTGCCAACTTCATGCTTCAAATTATGTATGTGTGTGTTAACCATATGTTTATGTTTGTGGTCGTTTTTAAATTATATTTATTGTATGTTGTTATATATTTTCCCATAACAATAAAATAAAAGTTAAATTATATTTTAAATTGTTATTGTCAATTGTTCTGAGAAAAAGTATGTATTAAAAATTTGTGAAAATCAATAAAACAAAATCACTGTAAAATTTTTAGTACCAATTTGTGCAGAGCAAAAATATTTTTGCTTGAGAAAATACAACGAAAATTCCTTAGAGAAAGAGACCACAATTCTAAGGATGGATCTATCCGATAGAGAAAACTAATAGCGACTGAGCAAATCTTATCGTTTACTCATAAATTTTCATCTCTATGAGTTTTAAAGCAGAAAAAAAAACAATTAGGTTAGTTTGAAAAAGAGGAATCGAATGCTTTACAAAACCGAATAATGTCCAAAAAGTAAACTCAAAAACAAAAATTTAGTAAAGTCAGCAAAAAATTTGGTTGAGTCAGCAAAATTTTAGTAAGGAGGGTGCTTGCGAAAAAAATTTGCTAATATCAGTAAAATCTTTTTCTGAAAAATTTTAGCAAGAAAATTAGTAGATTCAGCAAAAGTTTTGCTAACACTTAGCGGCATAAAAATTAAAAAACCTTGCTAAAAGTTAATAAATTTTTTGCTGATTATTAGTAGACTGAAAAATACTCAAAAAATTTGTAGAAAAATTATACTTTAGTTAATTTATTTGCTGAAAATCATAAAACATATTTTTGTGATTCTTTTAAAAATAATTTATAATGTTTTACAAAATATAAAAATGTTCATATTCCCACATTGACGACATGAATTAATGTAATATCGAAAAAAATATAGAAATAATTATAAATAACACAAAAAACTTACATCAATGGTTGTCTAAATGATGGCATCTTTCTAGAAACGAAACAAATTGAAGTAACAAATATGAAATATACAACCCTTTTTTTGCAATAAGAAAAAGGAAACATTATTTTGTCTACCTGTACGTATATTTGTTTGCAATCTGACCACACTACATTAATAGTCACTATAATAATTTAGTTTACAAACACACATTTAATCTTTATTAAATGTTAAATATTTTATTTTGTCTTTAATTTAATTAATAGACAATTACATTGACAAGTCGGTGATAGCACAAACTTTAAGTTTTGTTAATCAGCAATTTATATGTATACGATACACATTGTTGGCGTCCCTTTTGTTTTATTATGTATGAAAAGCAGATACAAAAGTCTTCCATGTTTTATTTTGTTATATGTCTTACAAGAGTT
Organism: Delia radicum; assembly: GCA_021234595.1. Lineage (NCBI taxonomy): Eukaryota > Metazoa > Arthropoda > Insecta > Diptera > Anthomyiidae > Delia > Delia radicum. The sequence goes on from CM037854.1 coordinate 192,390,883, forward strand.
GTATTGTTTAGATGTCGCGGCATGTCAAGATGTAGTAGAGACGAGAAAAATGTCGTCTCTACTACATCTTGACATGCCGCGACATCTACTCTATTCTGCGTATATCTTTCAATCTGGTTGTCGTTCACACTTTTAATGTGCTTATCAGCACAATTTTTTTAGTAAAACAAATTAGTAAAACATTTGTAAAATGTTAGTAAAACATTAGTTCAAAACAGTTAAGTGCTGGATAAGCATGACGAAAAATTTTGCTGAAAACACAATTTTAACAAAAATTTTGCTGAAAAATAGTTCATTTGATTTATAAGATATTTTACTAACTTTTCTACTAATTTATTTTTTTGAGTGTACAAGTTAAATAAAAATTTATTTTAATTTGGTCTTTTTGCATTTTTGCACATAATATCGGTAATATTTTATTTTACTTAGATTTATTAAGTAATACTAACTAATTTTAACCCAACAAATGTAAAAGTTCCCAATAATTCCTATATTTTTCAAGTTTTAGCGGGTTTTTATATAATTTAGCTAGTCTTTTTTCACTTTTCTAGCTGAAAAAAAATTTGCTATTTCTAGCGATTTTTTGCTACTTTTCTTGAAAAAAAGTTGGCAACAGTGTATGCAACCCAAAAATTTTTTTTTTATGAAATTTTCATAGATATGATGAAGAGTTTCATAAAAATGTATGTCAAATGTTTCATAAATCTTCAGCATTTCATTAAAAAGTTTCATAAACCGTGTGAACATATTTTTTTTTTGTTTTCTTAGCGTTTGAGATTAAGAATTTTCATTTGAAATTTAAAAATCATGAATAAAATTTAAGATTTTTCATTTAAAATTAAAAAAATGAAATTTGTAATTTACATTTTTTATTTAACATTCAGAATCTATTATAACATCACTTGAAATTCAGAAATTCTGATCAGTTAATGTTTTCTAAATTTTGCATTCAATTTTGTGAACATAAATATAATTGAATTTCATATTGAATTCTCAGTTTTGGGATCATAATTAAAATATTACTGTTACCAATAGAGAACACTTATTGTTAATAAATATAATTTTTATAAATTTTAATGGAAATACTTAATCCAATTAATGTTTTTGAATTCAAAATGAAAAGTCATACCTTAAAATTTTTTTTTTTTCTAAATTTTAATAAAAAATTAATATCAATTGATAAAGGGTCCGCCAAATAACTTTTTTTTTTTGAACTCCTGAGCCAATTGGTCTTTGTATGGCGTCATACCAAGGACTTTATGCAAAATTCGTCTCAATGATGTCTCCGAAATGTTCAATTGTTGAGAACGACGGTGAATTGATGTTGATGGCGCTTCACGCACACTTTCTGCCACAGCAGCAATATTCTCGGGTGTACGCACTGTTTTTGGCTTTTCACGCCTTGGTTTATCGATGAGGATGCCAGTTTCTTTCACTTTTTTCACAAGATAACGAACATACGGACCATATTCGTTCAGCGGAAGGATAAAACTAAATATCTGTCAAATCAGACATGAGCTAAGTGTTACCATTCACGAAATAAGTACTAGTTGAAAAAAAAACGTTAGATGGCGAACCCTTTAAAAAAAAATTTATGAATTTGCTTCATCATATTAATAAATCGTCATATAACATTTATGAAACATTTCACGAAAAGCTATAAAACTTCTTTATATTTGTGAAACATTTCACAAATATTAAGAAGCCTGTCAGCAATTCGCTCTTTTATGACACAACTTCATCATATTTATGAATTCTTACATTGGACGAAAATCAATGAAGTTTTTCTTCATTCATATGATGAAGCTTTTTCCTTAAGTGTACCTGCTGTAACATACAAAGTTCCTATAAAATTTAACCTTCAGCCAGTGTCGACACTTTATCCCTCCTAACAGCGGCTGACCATATTTTGGCGGCTACTGACTGTTAATGCCTCGATCCGCTGCCGCCGGCGTTTTACCTATGCGATCTATGGAGGCTCAACCACATCGTCTCCGCCATGTGCAGTTTGTGTCTTGATTTTTATTTTTTTTTTTGCCATCAGTTTTATTAATTTGATATTGATTGATTAAACTATTTTTTTAAAAATAAAGTCTGTGTGTATTTTTAAACTATCGTATATTTTTAACCCTTAATATCCTGATTTTTTGTTTTGAGACGAAAAAAATTAATGTTATAAAACTTGCAATTCTGAACAATTTTTGTTCTAGACTTTGTCCATAAATGACATTTACCTGAGTTGGGTAGAGAATACCTGGTTGGTTCTTGGCGGAACCACTAGGTTCCCGGACATCAAAATTTAAAAAAATATATTTTGTACCACAGAATTTTTTTTGCAAAAATCAATAAATTTAACTTCAGAAAATTAAAAAGTTAAAAACTATTAGTATAAAAGTTTAAACAATGGCAATTAGTTTTGGTGAAACTCATCGAAACAGTTTTTTTCAGGCGAAAAACACAAATGTATCCCACATTTTTGCCTCGAATCTTTGTACGGGATGTACATTTCGGATTTTTGCATCGCGCCTTTCCTTCTTTTATATATTCTGGTAAATGTCCAACGTTATCCAGGCGAGTGTCACGTGGCGGAAGCGGATCAGACATTGAGCGATGGCATTTCGCAACAATTTCAACTTCGAGATTACTTGGTCGACCTTTTTCCACTCGCATTTCAGTACCAGATTTTGTCAAACAATGGCCAACCTCAGACACAAATTAATGCAACACTTTCTTTGGCTCCGTTTGATTAGTCGCGGCATGATGCCGCTTGTATAAAATCCGGGCATTGATAATGGCCATATCAAACTTGTCCATTTGCGTGACTTTATACGGATATGACTACGACCGAGTGACGAATCCAAAAGGTCAACACCGCCCATGTATTTGTTATATTCATGAACCACATTTGGACATTGAATACTTTCCATCATCTTTTTCTTTTTATTATATGGGCCGAAATATATGGCTTCACTCCGGCCGTTGTTGATGCCATATTTACAACCTTATTGTCATTCCAAGCCACTGTTGTTACGTCGATTCCATGAAACGTTTTAACATACTCTTCGGAAGCCGCGGGCGTCGAACAGTTCCAAGCGAATACACCATCAACGGAATCGAAGTGTAATAATTATCAAAATATATCGCATGATTTACGAATCGAGGAACCGAGCGAGCCAATCGTACCACAACATTCGCAGACGCATCCAAATTTGGTTCATTTTCCTCACGATGGTTGTCGTCGCCGGAATAATTTTCAAACGCATAGCAAAATCCCGAAACACATAAGAAACAATTTGTTACCCCAAGGGTGCGGTTTGTCTGGCATGTATTGTTTCAAATCTCTCTGTTACACTTTCTGAAAATGTCTTTAATGTAAATCGCTTATTGGCTCCTCATCTTCTAAATTTTCATTGCGGAAAGCAGTATCAAAGTCGAAATCTCGGTCATAATCAATGTCGTCAGTAGAAAAATCACTCTCATCTTTGCTTTCCGACCACGGAAATTGACATACTCCGAATTGACATACTCCGAAATCTCTTCTTCTCTAAACAACAAACTAAAATATACCATAACAAAAACGTGGCTATATAATTCCATATTTGCTTTATTTGGAACTTCCGGTGCCTGACGGTTCCGCAAAGGACCAACCAAAAGTTAGAAAAAATATACTAAAATATAAAAATTAAATTACTTTAAACACTCACAATAGCTTCTATACACTGCAAAGATTACGGAAACATTTTTCAGACTCGATTTCGACGTATTTACCACAAAAATATTTTTTGAAAGTACGCGATTTCACAAAAGTTTTATTTCTCGAGGTTGAGTCACTCTACTAAACACACAGGTCACAAATGAAGTTGATTTCAAGCGGCGACCAGCGTAACCGATGGTGCTTGGATCAATAAACATTTTTTAAGTCGCAGTGTCAAGTTTACAATAAATTTCTTAAACAAAGTTCTATTTTTTTTGGTTGGTTCCTAGCGGTACCAGTGGGATATTAAGGGTTAATTTGTATTCCAAATTTAACTTTTATGTGTCAAAAACTCACACCCTTATTTCAAAAATTTCTTTTTATAAAATTGTTAAACTACAAAAACAGTAGTTTTATAAATATCTTATGGATTCTAAAAAAAAAAAACTTTTTATTTTTACTATAATCCATAAATGGCCTTAATTGTTTGAGTATGTGAATTTACTATTAAGTGTGCTTAAGAGTGTGTGTGTAAGGGTTTGTGTGTATGGGAGTGTGTAAATTTCAAAACATTGTATAAGAGCCCTTCTTCTTAATTTCTATTAATTTGACATGTGAAGATAATCAAATTAAAAGTGTGAAATTTTATTTTTACTTTAACTACTTTGGGCACATATAAAAGGACTTTTCTCTCTATAATATAATTGGTATAATTTTAATCGGATTATATGGTATTTTCACTTTACTCATGCAAAAAATTGTATTCACTCTAAATACTTATCCAAGGATGATGTTGGGTATTTTTATTTTGTTTTTATATATAATTCACAAGTTTAAGAATGTAACGTTTAATAATGTGAAGAGACCATAAAATATTTGTTAATTCCATAGTGGTTAATAAGGGTATTTTGAAATTCTTTTTTGGTTTGTTGGGATAAATGATGAGTATGCATTATGATTATCTTTTGTATTATGTTTGTTTCTTTTTTTTAGAATTTTCAACACTTAAACGGTTGATTATTGTATAATAAATTAGAAAACATTTAAATGAATTAGTATCACACCCTTAAAATTTTATTTTTTATAACCCAGTGTAGAAACGGTAATGGCATATCATTACTTTTCGGACTATCAGTAATGACACCAGCTTACTCTCTGTATTACTTTAATACAAATAAAAAGAACTTACTACACCCAGAAAACAGTCTCAGTTGTGGCCACCGAATTTGTTGCCAATCGAATTTTGGATGTAGCGACAACTATCGTAATGTTAAATTATATTTTAAGTCGTGAAAGTTATATTTTAATATTCAGTTGCCTAACCCAATATTACATTCCAAATAAATTTTTGAACATAATTTTCAGGATAAATTAAAAATATATGTTTTGCCTTTTATCGTGGCATTTTTCCTGGCATTTAAACATTGTTGGGTCATTTTAAACTTGTCATGTTTATTAAATATGTTCAGTGAAAAAAATCAGATTTTCTTTCAAAAAGAACTACACTCTAAAAAAGTTAGTAAAATCAGCAAAAAATTTTACTGAGTCAGCAAAATTTTAGTCAGGAGGGTGCTTGCAAAAAAATTGCTAATGTCAGCAAAATCTTCAGTAGATTCAGCATAAGTTTTGCTAACACTTAGCGGAATATAAATTAGAAAACCCTCGCTAAAAATTAATAAAATTGTTGCTAAATAATAAAACGAAAAAAAAAACTGACAAACTATGACATATACAACCCTTTCTTTCCAATACGAAAAGCGAACCATAAAAATCTACCTAAGATAAGTGTCTTTGGCTTTCGCTTTTGTCTGTCTACCTGTCTGTATATTTGTTTGCAATTTTACCAAACCAGATTAGTAACCTCTATAAACATTTAGTTTAGAAATACGCATTTAATCTTTTTTAAATTTAAGTATTTTATTTTGTCTTTTATTTAATTAATAGACAATTATTTTCACAAGCCAGTGACAACACAAAATTTAAGTAGTTTAAATCCACAATTTTGTTTTATGTGTGAAAGATACAAAAATCTTCCATGGTTGATTTTTTATATGTCTTACAAGAGTTGTACTTTTTAGTATCATTTTTCTCGTCTCTACTGCATCTTGACAAGCCGCGCAATTTACTCCATTCTGCGTATATCTTTCAATCTGGTTGTAGTCCACACTATTAATGTGCTTATGAGAACAAGTTTTTAGCAAAATAAATTAGTAAAACATTAGTAAAATATTAGTAAAATATTAGTTCAAAACAGTTAGGTCCTGAATAAGTATAACAAAAATTTCAGCTGAAAACATAATTACAGCAAAAAAATTTGCTAAAAAATAGTATAATTGATTTACAAGACATTATACTCACTTTTCTACTAACTTATTTTTTTGAATGTAAGAATCTACCATTTAAAATATGTGAGTTTCAAAGAACGGCTTGTAGAAAAAAAAAATTTATAACCCATTCTAGTCCGGTTTACTTGTTCCGAAGTGGAGCAGGTACTAAGCTTCTGAACCTTTTCCAGTTAGTTACACTTTTACTGGAACATGTTTGAGAATTGTAGTTGTTGTAGAAATCGGATTAATACAGAATTAATTTGTAAATTAATTTACAGTAAATAAAAAGACAATACAATTTTATTTTGTATTCTTCTACTCTTCTAATAAAGATAGAGTTGGAACTGATTCACTTAATGATTCTGAATTTGCGAAAATTTGAACTGTTTTGGGGTTTAAATATTAAAAAAAAAATATTGATAATATATTTAATATTTATTGCCACATGAATAGTTATTGCACTCACATAACAAATTCGGTAGAATCAACAGAATTTCATCCAACCGAATTGATTTGGTTGCTGCAACCTCGTAAATTCGGTTGTCACGACTAAATTTGGTTGTCACAACTAAATTCGGTTTTCCAAATTGGGGGTTGTGACAACCGAATTTACGAGGTTGCAGCAACCGAATCGATTAGGTTGTATGAAATTTTAGAATATTTATGAGAGTGGGCTCATGAAAACACATATTTTTTTATTTTTTTAAGTTTTTTGTAAAACTTGTATATTAGGATGTCCCGAATTCCGCGATTTTTGGAACTCAGCTTAGCGTTAGGTAGCGTAATTAAAAATTAATTACAGAACAAAAATGTTTTTGGATGATAAAATTATTTGGTTCAAACTTTGAAATGCTGTGGTGGACCAAAGTTACTTTACAAAAATTTTAGTAGTCTTCCTTCCTTACATTGCGCAACTTTTGACACAAATTTTGCGAAAAATTTCGATTTTTTTTTTTTTTTGGACAAAATACACTTCGATCGCCAACTTCAAACGCTGGTAGGGGATGTAAGATGACCTCCAATTTTTTTTTTATTTTTCCCGTAATTTGCTGATAAACACGAGTCGTTTGAGACCTAACGTGAAAAAGTTCATAATTCCTATTGTATATGATTGAAGATTTGACAACATTGTTTAAATTTCGGATAGTTAAAAAATATATATTTTAACAGAAATGAAAAATGTTATTGTCTTCGTAGTCCAGTGTGGATGTTTGCTGATTGTATAAACCTGACGATAGATCAGTGGGCTAAAGCGCTCTGTCTAACGTGTAGTGCGAGTGCGAGTGCACTAGCAATCAGTTTATCTATACCACGGTCAGTGAACATCGAACAAATAAAAAACATAACAAATATTACATTATTCAAAAAAACAGGGTCACTGACGAAGGTTTAATACCAGAAACTGCGCACTCTGATTCAGAAAATTGAAAATTTACAATGTAGTTATGGTTTTTAGAAAATACACTCATTCTTCTCTAACACGCCTTTCACAATTAATAATAAAATTCAATTGGGAAATCAAAGACCTTAATAAATTGCAGTTTTTAATTTATTTTTAAATGTAACCGTATTTTTAACTACACTCAAAAAAAAAAGTTTGTAAAGTCAGCAAAAAATTATGCTGAGTCAGCAAAATTTTAGTCAGGAGGGTGCTTGCAAAAAAATTGCTAATGTCAGCAAAATCTTTTGCTGAAAATCAGCGAGCTGATTTTTAGCAACAAAATTGGTAGATTCAGCAAAAGTTTTGCTAACACTTAGTGGATTAGAAATAAAAAAGCCTTGCTAAAAATTAATAAATTTTTTTGCTGAATTTTAGTAGACTGAAAAAAACTCAAAAAATTTGTAGAAAAATTGTAATTTAGTTAATTTATTTGTTGAGAATCATAAAACATATTTTTGTGGTTCTTTTAAAAATAATTTACAATAATTACGAAATATAAAAATTTTCATTTTCCCACATTGACGACATGAATTAATTTACTATCTGAAAATATATAGAAATAAATATATATAACATAACAAAAATTTTCTTTCAACTACTTACATCAATGGTTGTCTAAATGATGCTTTCTTTTAAAGGACGCAACTGCCGAAGATAATTATAGAAACGAAACGAAAAATAAACAAAAACAAACGAAACGAAAAAAAACAACCCTTTTTTTGCAATAAGAAAAAGGACCATACTAAGATATGTGTCTTTGTCTTTCGCTTTACTCTGTCTACATGTCTGTTTGCAATTTGACCACACTAGATTATAAATCTATAAACATTTATTATAGAAATATATATTAAATTTAAATATTTTCTTTTGTCTTTTATTTAATTAAAAGACAATTATTTTCACAAGCCGGTGACAACGCAAAATTTAAGTTGTTTTAATCCTCAATTTTGTTTTATGTATGAACAACAGATACAAAAGTCTTCCATGGTTGATTTTTTTATATGTCTTATTAGAGTTGTACTTTTTAGTATCATTTTCCTCTTCTCTACTACATCTTGACATGCCGCGACATCTGCTTCATTCTGCGTATATCTTTCAATCTGGTTGTAGTCCACACTATTAATGTGCTTATCAGCACAATTTTATTAATTAGCAAAACATTAGTATAATATTAGTAAAGCATTAGTATAAAACAGTTAAGTGCTGAATAAGTATAACTAAAATTTTAGCTGAAAACACGATTTTAGCAAAAAATTTGCTAAAAAGTAGTATACCTGATTTACAGGACGGTTTAATAACTTTTCTACTAACTTATTTTTTTGAGTGTATGGAGCAGCCGAATAAAATTTAAGAAATAATTCTGCAAACTTCCAGAACGAAAAGAACAAAAATACTCAAAATCTCTTTTTTAAAGCTGAATATAAAGTAGAATATATGTATATGACAGTTATATACATTTTAACCCACACTCAATTGAAAGATTTGCCCAGCGGCAAATCCAACTAATGAATGTGAATAAAGCGCATCATAATGTGATAATTACTTGTGAAAAAGAGATAGCAATAGGATTAAAAAGAGGAAGCATTCTAGTTGAAAAATAAATTGTTCATAGATATTAGTTAAATCTGTCTCTTCTGATAAAAACAATGCATTATAAATACTGTGATTAACAAAACTCCACTTAGCCAAACTCATCGCTGTGTCGACAGCTGCTCAATTCGCTAAGAGGTGATGATATAAGTCATAGCCTGTTGTATGGCTGTGGGTTTGAAACTCACTACGACACAAAAGTAAAAAGTTTTTCATATAGTGCAACTTAACAATTTAAAATACTTTGTTCAATTGACACATAACTACTTATAAGTCCTTGGAGGGGACGAAAGTTCTGCAGTCGGGCATATCCATTGTGTCCGCTAAATTTTTCAATAAAAATGTTTTCTTCTTCTAAAAAACTTAAAAAAAAATAAAGGACTTCTATTCACATCATTGACATCATTTATTATTTTCTTGATTGCAAATTTCATATCTGGATCTTTATTAATTCTAGGTTTACAAATGTGTTTTTTTTTTTCGAAAAATTGTCTATTTAATTTTTTAAAGATGATAAAATTTTGTTATCTAGAGAGTTATATGATATTTTCCATGACGTTTCTTCTTTCCTGCCATTTTTTAGTCAAAGAAAATTGACAAGTTTTTGGCAAGAAATGCATAAAAAATATTTAACCGGCTAATCGACCTATTTTAACCGATTAATCGGGTCGAATAATCATTTGAGTTTCAAATTATTTGTTTCGACATTAACCGAAATAGAAGCGATTAAACAAGATATCGGTTAATCGATTAACCGAATTGGAAACACAACTATTGCCTCAACTATTCCTTTGAAAACCCAAAACTTATTGATGCGTTTTAACAAAATTTCCTACAAAATTGTCACAAACTTTTTTGCTACTAACATCATACGTATGTTTCTATTATAATTTATTTTAAAATAATTCAAAGATTCAAACAACAAACATATTGTTATTGTTTTTTTAATATAATTTTCCTTATCAAAATCTAATAGATTTATAGTAGACAAAGTTTATTTTTCCAATTAAAAACGCATCACCTTAAACGAGACAAAATTCCATATACAGAGAGAGAGAGGGAGCAGGAGAAGAAGTCGACAAAATAAACAAACAAAATGACAGAAAAAAAGACAACCAGACGGACAGACTTGACAGATATTGAAACTTTAAACCAACACTTAAATTATTCTACCACATCTACAGCAACACTCAAAAAAGTTTTACAGTTATTATAAGGCAGTTGCTTTTGTGCAGTAATAATCCGTGGTAGTTGTTTTTTACTGTAATTGCAGTTGTTAAAAAACCGTAATACAAAACAACTATTATGACAGTTATTAAAAAAAAACACGGTAGAATATTACTGTACTTTTTAACAGTTGTTTGAAACATTTATTTTGGACTTTTAGTAAAGAACTACCAAAACTGTAATTTTGCAGTTTTAAAATTAACTATTAATTTTTGTTAGTTATTTAAAAATAAAAGTTTATGTCGAGTTTTTAAAAATTCTCGTTTAGTTTATAATTATTTTTATTGATATGTTTGTTTATAGTCAATAATTATCAGTTGGTTTTACGACATTGTTAATTGTTTTTACTACATTTGTTAGTTGTTTTTAAACAGTTAACGGTAATTACCGTTGATGCCTATTTAACTGAATTTACAGTTGTTTTAACTGTCATTTTCAGTAGATTCTACTGTTAAACTTTTTTGAGTGTATATGCGGATGGATGGTTGGTTGGATTGTTGGTATGAATTTTGATGAGGAGAATGATGTTGTTGCTTCTGCTGATGATGATAATGCCATAAGGCTTCTAAACTAAACATGGTGCCAAAGAAATTTACACTTCAATGGTCATCATGGCAAAAACAGCATTGAAGACTATACCTATGAATATTTACACACACACACACACAAACACACACACACATGTGAGTTTGAACCAGAAAAAACTTTAGGCCAAAATGAAAAGACTAAAATTCCTTTACACATTGACATTAAGTTAGTAGTCTCTGTATATTCCTTTATAGGAAAACAAATGATGTGCTCATATGATGGAAAGAAAGTTTTGTATTTTTTCAAACCATCTATCCATCCATCCATCTATAGTAGTTATTCTAAAGCTAACCAAATATTACAACAATAAAAATGGATTCATGAACGAATTGGAACAGAGATAAAAGGAATGAACTCTTTTCTGATTGAATTATAACATCATACGAAATGGAATTTGTGTCAAGGCTGTATTTTTAAAATGTTTAATTTTTAATTAAATTACTACCCATATAAAAATCGACATATATGGATCTATACATGGATGTATAAATCTCCACACATGCCTCCATATACCTCCATACATGTGCATTAACGATATTTGAGGTAATATTTACATTAGGTTTTCAAAAAAAAAAAGACTGGGGAGCGCCACAAGGCTGCCCCTATTCCAATAGTGCTCAGTCCAAATTTCAATCAAATCGGTCAATATCTAGAGGTCGCTATAAATAAAAGATTTTTCAGGGTTATTCCGAAATTTAACAGATATTCAAATTTTATATGAATATATAAAGGTTTTTTCATAGACTTATATATTAAATACTTTTAAGTATTTTGGCCTCCTAAACATAAATCTGAAGTCAAAACATCTAAGTTAAACAAGCCTCCCGAAATATAGACCTAGGATATTTCCATAAAACTTTGGTCTATTTTCCATATATATAAGTATGCAATTATATATTAAATTTGTGCTTTAGGCATTTTATACAATATAGTTAACAGAATTAGCAGGAATTTCCCAGAGTAAAACCGGTAAAAGGTACACTTAGAAAACTATATAGGTAAAGACCACTGCATATGTATTTAAAAACAAATGAAATTTCACTTAAAGTAAGAACGGCTTACATTTCAGTAAATTCAACTAACATTGTCAGTTGTTTACTGTTCAAAAAATGAACCACAATTGTAGTAAAAATTAAGCACATATGCAGTGAAAAATTAACAAACTTTTATTTGTTTTATTTTGTAAATAAAAAAACTGCTGTATAAAATGAATGTAAAATCATAATACAGTAATTTGATGTGGTTTGTTTTTTTAAATTAGGTACAATTGTAGTCAAAACTTCTATAAATTACCTTTTTTACTTAAAAATAAATATACTGTATTACAACTCAAACAACTACAAATATTTACAGAAGAAGTTCCCTGAGTATAGTAATGACCATTGCTTTTAAAATACATTACATTAAAACATAAAATAATGTATAAGTTATTACTACTTTAGGAATAGGGGAAGTGACGCTTTCGGTAAAACCCAAAACATTAACATGCTTATACTGCACAGTAGTATAATATAAATAGGCTATATCCGGGAAAGATCCCGAGGATTCCATTTTTTTTAAAAGTGGCCACAGAGACGATTTATTTATTTTTTACTTTTAATATAAATTTACATACTCCGATATAATAAAATTGCAATAAATTATAAATAATTTGATCATATTTGATAGACCCATTTTTCCGAACAAATTATATGATATTATTTAGATCCCATGAGATCCCATAAGATCAGCTTATGTATGCAATTTTTCGGATCAGATGAGATGAGATGCTTAGTTATATATGATACTATATATAATTATATATGATTATATCGGAACTTCTTTCGTTGGGATACTAAACGTTAAAAAAAATTGAAAATAAAACTTTGAACTTAAATTCCTCAATAAGTACTCAATCAATTTTAGTGAAATCAAAACTGGAGAAAATTTTAAGAAATAATCTGTCCTCTTTAAAATATGTTTTACAATTAAATTTTAAAAAATTAAAACCAAAAGTTTATTTTTCGATCTTTTATCATAAACTATGATGTGAGCAAGATTATTCAAGTTCAAGATCATTTGTTTTTTGTTAAACAAAAAACCGTATTTATTAATTAAAAAATTTCTTCATTAGCGAATTTAATGCAGACTTTATCTACTGACAGGTCCTTACATGTTTCATTTCGCGTCACCGAAAATCTTCAGGGGGGCAATGTCGAATTGGTAGAAGATTTACCCAAATTATAATTTTTGAAGGAAAAATATCAACGCTTTACCCGTATTGTTGCATTTACCCGAGGAGAAGAAAAAAACTAAATTGGAAGAATTGAACTAATTCAAATCAAAAATAAAACATTTTAAACTAATAAAATTTGCTACATATATATAAATCAGTTCAAAAGTTACAGAGTTTTGGCCAACGAAAAATGAATGTTATATATAACCTAATCCTACCCTATAATTAAATCTAGCAGTTTTTCTACAATATTTCACCAAGTCAGGCGGTGCACTGTGCTTCGTTCCCATATAACGAAGGGACAAAAATAGAAGGAGTAGTCAGATATTTTTGAAATTTGGTACACTAGCATAAAATAGCTTAGTTAAGAAAAATAAGAATTTTTGGAAAAATCGGCCCTAGGACACGCCTACCTCCCATGTGTCCTGAAATTGAAAAATATAATTTTAGCTTCAATAATGCCCACAAAATTACAAAGAGTGGTCATGCTGATACACATGCAACTAGCAACGTGTGTGTAAATTTTTATTTAAATCGGACTAAGGACTAAAGGTCCTGCTATATATCCTTTTTCTTAAAAACGCTACCATTCCTAAAAAAATTGTCTGATCGTAATAAATTTTGGTATGTAAATTGATATTAGCAAGATATATATTTGTGCCAAATTTGGGTAGAATCGGATTATCAATGTGGAAAATACAAAAACATCATTTATTGAAAAATAGGATAAACCGGTTAAAATGCTCTTGCAAAAATAAAACTATAAGGATATTTGAAAGATAACATAAATGAAAAAATTAAAGAGGAAAACTAGCAATGTAAACGTCATTAAAAAATTATGAAAAAATCATATCGCACTTCCATCAAAATTTTTATTTTTCCACTTTTCGAAAAAAATTGACGAGTAGTATTCATATCCGCTGTAAAAATATCGTGCTATTTTGCCTACTTTTTGATAATGAAATGGTTGGTTTAAAAATTCTTTTTCATGTGCCTTTAATATTAAATTTAAAATTGTTTTGCTTCTACTGAACATTTTGAGTTATACCCTCCTGTTGATTAAGTGCGATATATTTTGATAAAAAAATTAAAATTATATCTGCTTTCTCTCCATAACTTATTCACTTTACTATTAAAAAACTGAATACTTTGTATTAAGTTTTTTTTGTTAAAATATGAATCGCCTATCTTATGTTTTACATATTTATACACCTCTGATATTTTATTGTTTGAGGATGCTGCTATCCAACAATCAATTATATCGGAATTTTTTTAAATATTTGCCATCACCACAGATTAGTTACATTAATTTATAAATTTATTTTTTAAAACCTTGTTTACATTACAAATAGAGATGGACCCGTTAGTATTTTCATCCACTAGCACTCACGATCACTTATGTTAAAGGCAATTAAATTTGTAACACTTACGGTTTTTATACAATTGAAACTTTTATAGAAAATAAAAATTTCTCTCGCATTTCCGAAAATTTAATATATGGTCGTATTAGCGCTGCTGGAATATAGTTACTATCACACGCGTGTATTGTAACTTCAAAACAAATGTGTCACGCTATCATCTCTAATTTGAAAAATATAAATAACGGCAAATAATATGATAAAGCAAAACAAAAATATGAAACAAAAAAAACTTTAAAATCGAAGTCAATCGCAACTTACACTTTAAAATAGTAATTTAAATATGAAACAGAATCTAATTTATAGTTTAATTGGATCTAACTAATTGTTAATGAGATATTTTACATAACATGAAGCTACAGTTGCATACACTGTGCAACAAATTTTGGGTGTCCGAGTTTATCTTAAATGTTAAACGTGTTAGTGGTGTTCCATGAGGAGGGGCTGAAATGACCCCTAAAAATGGCAGATAGAGGGTTAATTAGTTCTATGAAAAGAACCGTCATCAAATTTTATTAAAATCATCTATTAGCCTTGTATTAGATTTAATACATTTTTTTTGACTTACTCAAAACGCCTTTAAAAAAAATTTAAAAACTTCAGTGGGCCATAAAAAAAAACTCGAGCTAAATTTTGAAAATACTTCAGTGGTTTTGGTCTACTAATGATATAATTAAATTTTTTTATTTTTTAACATGTAAAATATAAAATTGTGTTGCGCAATGATATTAAACACTCTTAAATGCCTGATATTTGAGTAAAAATCATAAAATTAGGCATTTCAAAAAACGCATTTTTTTTTAAGTTGTGGTAAAAAATAGGCACTAATTTTTGAATACCCTCTTAGCTAAGAGTATAAACTTACAAAAACAGAAAAAAAAAAATATCTAATTTTATATAATTTTTTTTATACTCCATCAAACTTA
This sequence comes from Delia radicum, assembly GCA_021234595.1. Classification (NCBI taxonomy): domain Eukaryota; kingdom Metazoa; phylum Arthropoda; class Insecta; order Diptera; family Anthomyiidae; genus Delia; species Delia radicum. The sequence goes on from CM037854.1 coordinate 192,406,309, forward strand.
AGTAATTTTTGGATTTTCAACAAAAAAAATGTGTTTTTCAGAGCAATAAAAAAAGTTATTTTGTAAAAAAATACTAAATTATAAATTTTAATTTAACTGCAAATATATCAAAGTACTTGAAAACCAAATTTCGAGCGACTTTTTAAAAAAATTAATTTTTCAGAATTATTTTTGTGAAACAACTAAAACTCATTTTTCTGTTAAGTAATTTTTGGAAGAAATTATCTGCTTTTAACGCCCTCTCGTGGTGGCAAAAGCAATCAGAAAAATTTTTTTTGTTAACATTTATTTGAGATACCTTATTATCTTTCAAAAAATCTGTATTTAAAAACAATTTGAGACAAAAATTTTTTTTTGATTTTTGTCTATGGGACAAAGCATAGTGCGGTGGTCCCTTGTTATCGTCATGGGGGAAATATTCCGATGACACAATGAAGAGCTTCCCATTTCATCTATTCTAAGAGTCTAAGAGTCCTTACCTCAAAATCGCCTAAACATAAAACAATTTATATTTTTCTTGCCTAATCCAGGCTCTTGGTTTATTTATATTATTTACAAAAAATAAATTAAATGATCATCATCTAGGCCCGCGTATATAAGGAGTGAGATCGGAAAAAAACCCGACATACATTTTCACTTGCAACTGCTTTTGTATAGGACACTAAACACTTTCTCTTACCAAGTTATCTTCAAGAAGGTTGTCAGATTATGTCAGATTATGTATTTAGCCGATCGGCTCATTATTTCGCTTACAAATGGCATTCGAATAAAAAGTGAGTAATAGAGATTTTGTTTTGGCATCGTCAGTATCCTAATTGCTAGGATCAGACCATTCCAAAAAAAAAGTAACAGTATCGGGAACTTGTTTTGTTGCCTTTATTGGATTTTATATTCCCAATTTTTAGTTTGAATTTTATTGCAAACAGAAATAACAACATTAAAGGATTGAGTATAAAAAAACCTGCCTCTGTTCTTGGTTCACCTTGTCGATTTAAAGAATAAATTGTAGAGGCAAGGTAAATTCTTTGTAAAAATAAATTCTTTTAAATCTCTGTTCATACAATATGTTCTTTTGAACATTTATTGCATTTATTGGCTTTTTCCTACATGTATAGAAGAATGGAAGACCTTTTTTGAAAACTTTTTAAAACTTGCAGTAATATGATTTTGAAATACAAAACACAGATTTGTATGCACAAACGATATTAAAGCAACATTGGGCCAAATAATATATGCCGAGAACCCATTATGGTGATATCACTTGAAGTAACAGTCCACTAAGGGCCAGACAAGCCCTTTTTTTTTAGTGACACAGTTGAGCTGTTTCAGTAAATGTAAAAAAGTTTGTGTTTTTGCAAAAATAAATCTGAGTAATGAGCAATTATTTATGAAAAATATTCGATCAATTCCGTTTTTGTATCATTAACATTTTTGCGGTTTTGTACTGTAATTGCTATTATTTTTTTGATAGACATAATTTCAATAATTAATAGCAATTTTTAATTTCATGTGCCAGTAAATAGATTGGAATGTTATCTTTCAAATTAATTTGCCCACATTTGGCGCTTCTAGAGACTTTTAAAATAACGACTATTAAAAAAAGGATCAAAATTAGTTTGCTCTATTTTTTTTAAATATCGTAACTATTGCATAATTTGTAGAGAATTCACGAAAATTCGATCACTATTCGGTATTTAAGCTTTTCGACAGAATGATTCGGCTATGTTTCGGTATATAACACTGCCCAGTCAGAAACTGCCAGTGGTACGAAAAATCCAGCACACAAACCACTGGCTAACCGAGGAATTGTAAATAAATTACTGCCAGAACACTTGTTTGAGACGCTTTATCAGCGTTTCCAAAAAGGTTATTGCCAGTATTTGATTTACAATAATTTTAATGATGTAAAAAAAAAACATTGGCAAAGAATTGGCAGAGATTCCCCGTGCTATCCAGTTAGAAATTGCCCACGGCTCAAAAGTGTAATCACCGATAGAGCATTTATTTTATAAAAATGATGATGCATTTGTTAACAAATTTTGCAGTCAGATGGTTCCGAGTTCAATCCCGGTGTCAGGCATAATTTTCTTTGTGATTTCTTTATACTTTTGAATATTTTGCTTATATAAAATAGAGTTTTTTGTTATTCTTTAAATACCATTATTTTGTTGTTTTCCCAGAGATTGCAAGTTGTTTCCAGCAAACCTTATGCTAGTGCTGACATATTTGAGCAGCTAACAGTTACCCATCAGTTATCATTCCCTTAAGTTTTAAACTAACAAGTATTATGTGTCTCGTTAGGTCAGTGGTTAGAGTTGTCGGCTACCAATTTGGCGGCCAGGGTTTGAATCCAAGCGGAACCAAAAAAATAATTAATGAACTTTTTTAAATTATATTTTTAAAAATCTATTTTTAGACTACCTATTTTGAATATTTGGTTTTCCCTGCAACTTTTTGGGGTTGCAGAAGCACTTTTTGCCAGCACTTGCTTGTACACTTTGTTAAAGTACCTTGCCAGCGGTGGTCCGTTTGTCTTTTGCTGACTGGGTGTGTTCAAATAAGTGATTTTTTATCAGAGATGTCATTAATATTTGGACACTATTCGGTATTCCAGATGTTTTAGCTATTCGGCCGAATATTAGTTCAATCCCGCCGAATTATTTGTATTATTAAAATCAGAGAATTTTCAATCAAATAATTGGAAAATTTTTACATATTATTTTTTGAAAATATTTCGTGTATCGATAAATGGTTGAATATTTCTGAAAATGAAGCACCATAATCGAAAATATTTTAATTGTAGTCAAAAGTGACACAATTAACAAAGAATTATCACAAACATGAGGTTATTTTCTCATTTTCAGCACATTTTACTATTCGGCAGAGTAGTTGGTTTGAACCGAGTACCGACTAGTAGGCATTCGGTAAATTGCTAAAGAATTATCAATAATTTTTAAACAAAACGCAAAACTTCAAAATTTGGCAAGATTTTGTTATATTTATTAAGAACATTCGAAAAATTTCGTGACATCTCTAATATCTTGGCTAAAAGTTTTTCGAATATTCGTGTCATCTCTAATTATTACCTATTAAGAAAATATTAAGAAGGCTATGATAATTTAATTTCTGTTTGACAAGTTGTCTTTTAACTTGTACAAAAAAAAATGTAACCATTTTGTTGACTTTGGTAAAACTAACAGTTTTTGCTACCATATTGTAGCCGCCATTTTGAATTCTAAAATTTATATTACCGTTTTTGAAACAATCGACCTAGAAAACGCCAAAGCGTGTATATACACCCAATTAATTAGCCCGCTCAATCGAAAGCAAGTTCGATATCTTTATTTTGTCCGCCATTTCGAATTTTCAAAAACCAACAGCAAAACTGAAATCAATGACCATATTAAACCAACATTTTAGTGTAATTGCACTAAAATTCAATTTTTTGTCGCCATATTAAATCCGCCATTTTTAATTTTACAATTTTTTTTTTAATATTTTATATAAACGACCGGCCATAAAAATGCTCCCTTGCCTATCATTCAAAAATGTTGACCACATTTGTTGCTTTGCATGTGAAACAACATGTTTTCATTAACTTTCGTGGCTTTATTTTGTCCGCCATTTGGAATCTTCAAAAACCAACTGCAAAACTGAAATCAGTGACCTTAAGACCATATTAACACAACATTTTAGTGTAATCGCACTAAAATTTAATTTTTTTTTGCCGCCATATTGAATTCGCTATTTTGAACTTTTGATATCATTTTTGAAATCATCGGCACCGAAAACCGCATGATGCATAATTTGAGCGAAAGACTTTAGGCCAACAAATTTAAGTTCTGGCCCTATGTGCATTCATTGTAGCCTAAAGCTTAAAGGTATAAAGAACAACAGAAGCATCTAGCAGTAACATCATCACAGGAAAGTAAAATGAACATTTAAAGCTTAACATGGCAAATGGCAAAATATGTTCAACATATTGCATTCGTAGCCAAAACAACATTTGGTAGATGAAACGTGCAGAAGAAGAAAAAGAAGAAGCGACAAAGCCTAACAAGAGGAAGATTATAGTAATAGTTACCAACTATCCAAAACAACACATAACTATGGGTAACAACATCATGATGCATGATGCATAATGATTGTTATGATGTGGAAGGAAAAGCTTACCTATCCCATACAATCGTTTAAACATATGGATATGTAAGACCACATTCTATACATACGCATACATATACATATATGTACATATATGATCTTACATGTTAGTTTGATTTTGCTTGTTGGTTTCAGAATAAACCATTGCAGTTAAGAAAACAACACTGTTCCAGCAATAACTAACAGATGAACAACTACAGCAAGAACATAAAGGCTTCAATGAGTATGTGACCATATTGAATATGTACCTTTATGCGTTTATATTTAGGTGAAATAGTACACTGTGAAAAAAAATCTGTTATAGTAACCGAAAATTCTACTATCAAGAGATGTATCCCGACTCAGACCACCAAATCCCCAATAAAACTTGGATATGTGGGGCACAAAAGTAAGAAATATGCGCTAAGAGTCGTACTTGCCCAATTGAATTATTAGGGGGTAAAAATAGGTTGTTTGTCTTCAATGGATAGATCTTAAAAATACCTTTCATTTGATACCCAATTTGCATATATGTTTTGAAACTAACATGAATACAACGTAAAAGACGTACGGAACTTTTTTATGAGTATAGTTTTATTTCTTTTCTGAGCATGTGAATGGACAAACTTTTATCCCGTTGGCTCTATCTCGCTTGGTTTTCGAGACATGTGCGATTTATGAAATTGAATTTTAAACAAAAAAAAAAAAAAAAAAAATCCGGGGATCTAAGGTTTCATCAAGGTTATTTTTTAGTCATGGGTAGTAACCGATTCGATGATTTTATTGATAAGGATAACGCTATTTGCTTTTATTTCGGAAACTACAGTTTAGGGATAACGGTTTTCCAGTTATTTAGGTAGCGGTATTTTGAGGGTAACGTTATTTTAAGTATTTCGGTATCGGTATTTTAAGGATAACGATTATAGCACTCGACTACCCAGTAAAACGACACATTACCAAATAATGGGTAAAGTAATGTATTGACATAGGGCTCCACGCATTACATTACACCTTACTTTACTGATGAAGTTTACAGGCGATGAGCCTAAAGGTAATGGGTGAAATCATTACCTTGTAGGGGATAAAGTAACTGGCTACTTATTTGGTTACATGTTTTGAAAAAGTAATGTTTCTATAAATAGATTTTCATAAGAAAGAAATTTATAAAAAAAATTATTACCTATATTTTTTTAATTAAAAAAATATCCTGTTCACGCTGAGATTCGAACCTGGGGTCTCTGGTTGTTAACAATTAGTTATGCAAGAACTCTAGCAACTGAGCTATCGATACATATAATATTTGGTTGCTTAAAATGTAAATGAATTGTTGTGCGTCGTGTTTTCCTTCGTGATATCAAAAATATACAGCTTACCCTCATGTTTATAAAAAAACACAAAGTAATGTGTCTATAAATAGATATCCAAAAATATATTTTAATAATTACTTTACGTTTATAATTTATGCACTATGTAATTGATAATAGGTAAGTCATTATTTTATGTTTCGAAGTAATGTAAAAGGTAATGAGGTAATCCAGGTGTGTTCAGTTATCGGTAACTCATTACTTTATGTTTCGAGATAATGCTGCAGGTAAGGAGTATGCATTATGTAACCCATTATCGGTAACTCATTAAGTTTTGTTGGGAAATAATGATACAGGTAAATAGTGAACATTGCAAGGTAATGCATTACTTTATTGCACCCATTAAAAAGTTTTCCTGGGTATATCATTAAACCCATCATGACCTAATTCAAATGACTGGCTATTATTTGTTCTGATTTCGACTTAAATTGATAATAAACGTATTGTTATTTTAAGGGTAACGCTATTTGAAGTTATTTTGGTAACGGTATTTTAAGGATAACGCTATTTAAATTATTTCGGTAACGGTACTGTAGCGATAACGTTATAGTAGTTATTTCGGTAACGGTATTTTATGTGTATCGCTATTTCAGTTATATCGGTAACCGTTTTTTACGGATAACATTATTTAAATTTTTCGGTAACGGTGTTTTAGGGCTAACGATAGTCAATCGAAAGGGTTTTGAATCGATAACAGTATTCTAGCGGTGTTGACTAATTTTAATAAAAATGGTCGAAATTGCGTGCTTAAAACAAGCAAAATATGCGTTTAAAATATGCACTTGAATCGATATAAAGTGTGTGCCCAAGTAAAGGTTAACACAAAAAATTACGTTAAATTAACACATTTTATTGATTCAAATTTTATACAGTTTTATATTCTGTATCATCTTATATAAAAGTTAAACGTTTAATATATATATTTTTCAATTTTTCTTCCATGCCTTCCATAAGCAATTTCTATTGCTTTCTATCGAATGTTGGTAATAGATTTGTGAACTCTTTTTTTTGGAAATTTCGATTTTCAGGGACATCTCTAAGACTATCCGCTGCATAGGAAGCTGTGAAAAATCCGCAAATACATAGCTTTTGTCGTCCATAATACAACATTCCAATTTTTGACAAAAATCTTTTTTAGTAGTTTTGCTCGTTTTTTCGGCTTCAGTATTGTTCTTTGCATTCCTACAAGTATTAATTGTTGGTACCGTGAGATTGGAGAGGTAATAATAAGTTTAGTTTAGAAAGTGGAGAGGGAATAATAAGTTTGAGCTGATATTAGACACTACCAAAAATACTTGCTTTTCAACTTTTTCAATTGAAATTCAGAAAATTTTAATAAGAATTCAGAAAATATCAACTGAAATTCGGAAACTTCATTAGAAATTCAGAAAACATCAATCAAATCTCAGAATTTCTATTTAAAATTCACAAAACATTAAATAAAAATTAGATTTTTCATTTAAATTCAGAAAATATTATTTGAAATTTAGAGAATATAATTTAAAATTCAGAAAATATCAATTGAATTTTAGAAAAGGTGAAATGAAATTAGGAAGACGTCTTTTGATATTCAGAAAACATCAATTTATATTTGGAGTACAGTAATTGATAATTTTAAGTCCATATTTGCACGACGGCTCAGCCGCCAACCACTCCAAGCCAATACGGTCGGCTGCGACTTCGGCTTTTTAAAAAAAAACCCCTTGGCGGTGGAAGACAACCGCTGCTTTTAATTTTTGCACAGAACTTTATGTGATAAAAATGCATGAAAGAAATTTAGATACAATTTGGCACATAGGCGAACTCCATTGAAATTTTTTTAAAATCGGTTCATATTCAGACCTACCTCCCATAGAAAGGAGCTATATTAAATGGGTTCAAACCAGAGATTTCAGGCAATACCGCTGAAATACCATTTATTTAACATACATTTCTTTCATTATTTAGGAATTTTTAAAAATTGTATACTTTTTCCAACTTAATTTGATTTCACAGGATCTATACAGTTGCTAAAGCCTTATTCAAAATTCGATTGTAATCTGTAAGAAAGTATTTGTAAAATATCCCTAGCCTCTGGCCACCTTATTGCTGTTTGTTAGTCCTAGTTGCAGGTGCTTTATGTCATTACAACATTCACAATGCGTATGTACATGAATTGCTTTGGTTCAATTTAATTTTAAGAGCTTGATCCTGGTCGTTTGAACGAGAATAAACAAAAAAAAAAAAAAACAAAAACATCTTTAGTATGCAGTTGTAGTAACAAACCAAATTCTGGCATTAAGTATATTAATATTGAGATACGATACCAGCAAAAACTTTCATTCCGAATAGCCGCCTCAGAAGGTAGCCCAATCTGACCATAAATTGGAAGAAGTACACGATGCACTTTCTTAACCGAGCATGACTTTTGATAATAAAATTCAATAATCTACAAGCTTTGTTCGTTTGTAAGTCGATTCATGGTTAAATTATAGACCAAATTGAGCATGTTTAACAGTAACATGTCACACGAAAACAGCTGAGCTGCCAAAAACAGTGTTGCCAAAAAGAAAGTTGCTAAAAAATCACCCTTTAAAATATAATAAAATTTTTAAAAAAAGATAATGAATGGTTGTAATATTGGCAAAAACAATACTGGCAAATACTTTTGCGGGTGGTACTGGCAAAAGACATACTTTGCTAACAAAATAGTATATTTATAGCACAATATTAGTTGTATCTTTGGTAATTTCTAAAACGATGGGATTTACAAAAATAATAGTGGTTTGCCAGAACTATTTTTTTTGTACGGTTGGCAATGTCTACCTTGCTACTTACAAAAACGACCTGCTCGAACCAAAATAATAGGTATTGATGCCGATTTATGTGCAGTTGGACCAAATTCTACTGCTAAGTATTTAGATACTGGTAATGAGAACCCATTACTGAGATTTTGCTGGGATATTGTACAAGTTGTTCGTTTGTTTGCTAAAATATTCAATGTATTGTTGTAGTAGCTACAATGAGGTTTATAGTGTTGATGTTGTCGTTATTTTGTTGCAGCAGCAACAACTATTATTGTTGTTGCTACTAATGCTATTGTTTATATTAAAGTTGTTGCAGTTCGTATGTACGCTTTTATGGAAATTAGTTTCCCGTATTAAGTTATTTTCTACCTTTAGCCAAGAAGTTGCAACAACGTATATACTAGTTTACATACAGTGTCGGCCAAAACTAACTGTAGAAAATCTACAAGCTTTTTCTTTTGAGTGTGTTTTAAAAACTAAGGCTCGTATTCTTGTTCTGTAAACGCTAGTTGGTGAAATACATACTGTTCACTTAGTGAACAAAAGGTACCAACCAATTGTACCAAAGGTGCCAACACTAACCCTTTCCACCTAATGACGTATGACCAGCATGTCATAAAAACTGCAATCAACTGAGTTGTCATCAAAACATCATCAAAAATTTCCAACCATCAAGCGAACAACAGCTATAAACCGGCAACCGTAAATATAAAGTTGTTCATCAAAAACTTAATTGTAAACTTACATCTAAAGTTTAAAACCGACCCAAACTCGAAAATAAAAGATTTAAAAGGAAAAAAAAAGAGTAAATTTAAACCGAAAATTCAACACACAAAGTTAGACGTGGAGACCAAATTTGGTTAAAAAATACCCTAAAGTGATATAAAGTGAAATTGAAATCGTGAAAGACAAAAACATCATAAACTGAAATATTTTAAATTAAAGTTGTGAAAATATAAAATTGTTAAAGTCTATAACATAAAATCTATGAATTAAAACCCTAAAACCCTTAAAACTAAAATTAACCGAAAATTTTAAAATAAGGTTAAATAAAATCCCAGTTAAAATTTATAACGTTTAAAGAAACCCGCCATTTTTTATTTTTATATAATTCCCTCAAAAAGATATTAATAAGAAGCCATCTTTCTTTTATTCCACTAACCCGTAAATATTCACATACTATTTGTAATAAAATGCTTTAGTTTATTTAAATTCTGTTAGTTTGAAATATTTGAGGAAGTAAAAAGGTCGTTATCTCAAACACCGACGCGAAAAAACCTACTGAACTAATAAAGGGGTTTTTTTTATAGATGTATAAAACTTTGAAATGGAATAAAACAAAGATGAATTTTTTAAATTGACATGAAATTTACTTTATTTGAAAAATAATCTTCTCGCATTATAATTTAAATATGACTTCTGGCATATGACGGCCGCGGCTGGCTCGGACGTAATCTAATCTGGAGGTCCGATTTTCGATGACTTTTTCCAACATTTGTGGCCGTAAATTGGCAATAACGCGGCGAATGTTGTCCTCCAAGTGGTCAATCGTTTCGGGCTTATCGGCGTAGACTAGCGACTTCACATTTCCCCACTAAAAATAGTCATTAGTTAATAGTAAATTAATTACCGAACGCTTACTGAAGACATTCCAGAAGACATGATTTTTGTCCCACTTGGTATGTCTCTTTTAAGCAGGAGAAAGACGCTTTTTTCATGTGATTTAAGAAGCAATTAATTCTTGCCTTCGTAGAAAATGGAAAGCTCTTTTTTGTGCTTTGGAATGCTCTAAAATAATGCATAGTTAATAAAAAATAAAGCGCTTATTCACTTCACCAAAAAGCACTACTTCTTTGGTGAATTAAAGCGCATATTCACTTCACCAAAGAAGCAGTGCCTTGGGAAGCTCTAAAATAATGTCTTATTAATAACAATTAAAGCGCTTATACACTTCTTCAAAGAAGCAGTAAAATATGTGCTTCAATAATGTGCTATTAATAGCCATTGTTTTCATTGACTTCCTAAACAGCAAAACATTTAATTCTCATACAGTTAATGACATTTTTTATTAAATCAATGAATTCGATTTATTGATACCTTATTGCTTCATTGTACTGCTTCCTTGTATGCATTATTTACTGCTTCAAAAGAATGCACACAAAATGCCTTTTTTAATTACTTTATTGTTTACACTCAAAAGAAAAAGTATGGGCGTTATGTACATTCAGTTTTGGCCGACACTGTATATGTACTTTGTTCATAAAATACAGTTGCATATTAAGCCTCTTATTGTTATTAAGCAATTAATTTAGCAAAGGGAATTAAATTCATTACAACAATAATAATAATAATTATACTATGTATTAAATATCTGAACTTAAAAACTTTATGGAAAATTCTTAGAAAGTTATTTTGCAAAATTTAACAAGTAAATATTTATTCATAATCTTATTTAAATATGTGTTCATATAAAATGTGTGTTAGTTACTTACCAAAACTAAATTTCAATTAATATTAAATATTATTTCAAGAAATAACTAAATAGAATTATTAAATATGTACTTATTGCTTAACCCTCTAAACGGCAAACCCGACTAAAATGAACACAATTTATAGAAAATCTTAAAAACTTATTTACGGGGCAGTCCCAAAAGTAACCGACCTAACAAAGAAAACACAACAAATTTGTGAAAAAGTTTCTTTATTTCTCAACATATTCTCCATTTAGCTCGATACATTTTTTGCAGCGATATTCAATAGCTTCGATACCCTGTTTATAGCAAGAACTGTTTAGCCCCTTCAAATTGCCATCAACCGCAGACTCCATCTCTTCATTGTTGGCAAATCTTTTACCACGGAGCCATTTTTTCAAGTTTTGAAATAAAAAATAATCCGAGGGAGCTAAATCTGGCGTATAAGGTGCGTGATGAAGCAATTTGAACTTTAATGCATTGATTTTGGCCATCATCTTCGTAACATTTTCAAGAAGCTGTTCTTGTTCTTTTGTGAGCAAACGAGGCACCCATCTTGCGCACAGCTTTCTCATCTCGAAACTTTCGGTTAATGTGCGATGTATAGCACTATTTCAAATGCCAGCCAGCTTACGCACATTCAGCCGACGATCATCCGATACCATTTTTTGGAGTTTCGGTTTCTGGAGTGGACACCTCAATCCGTCGAACACTACGGTGTTCGTTTTGGCAGATCGTACGTCCTCGTTTAAACACTGCCACCCTATATTTTATAGTCTTAAACCAAGGAGAAAACGCCCCAACGTAGAATCTAGCTCGGCTATAATATTGGGTGAACTGAGACCGTTCAAATGAAAGTATAGAGTTATATAACGGTGACCAATATTTTTCATGTTTACAAATTCACTGAGATCGTTTAATTTTGATGGCTAAAAAAAAAAATTACTAAACAACGTGGCGCCTTGAAACTTAGAACTTATGTTTTATAAGCTTGCCACTTTTCATCAAAGTAGTTTTTTCAAACTACTGCCGCCAGCTAATAGTCAGGCTAAGTTTGCCTGGTCCAAGAACATACACGATTCCTATAGGATTCCTTAACTTGAAAACGTATGGATGGATTTTTATGAAATTTAACAGAAATATTATATTTAGTTGAAGTAACCTTTAAGTTTGATCAATATATGTTGAAGTTAAGGTGCGTGTTCGCTCAATTTCGCGTTTTCGTGAAATAAAAATCGCGATATATTCTTTCGAAAAACCACAAAAGGTGTAATTTTTGGACTGTAGTTATTTCTAAAAAAAAACTAAAATCGAGTTTCAATTAAAATATTTGTTGATTCAATTAAAAGTTAAATTGAATTCGGTCTATTAAAGAAATTGCAGTATCAATTAAAATAAGTTGTAACAATTTAATTGATTTTCTTTTCAATTCAATTTCTATTGAAAATTTAATTGAATATTGTTTTTAATTTTAAACACATTTTTAGTAGATACTATTAAGAATTTTATTAAAATTTGGAAAAAATCCTCAAAAATTAGTGTGAAAAAATAGATAAAATTTAAAAAGTCGCTTAATTGACAGAAATCGAAAAAAAAAAATACAAAAAACTCTAAATTTGATAACTTCCCCCAATTAAAAAAAATCGCGAATTTCGATTAAAATCTCCAACATTAAAAAAAAATCTCGAAATTGCAGAAACTGAAAAAATTTCAAAAATTAAAAAAACTCAAAAATTGGAATAAATTTTTTTTAAAGATTGGAAAACAATTGGCAAATTTAAAGAATCGCTATAATTTAAAAAACACTCATATTGGAAAAAATCATCAAAACTTGAAAAAATCGCCAAAATTTAGAAAAAAAACGACAAAATTTAAAAAATCAACAAATGCATCATTCAAATTTAAAACGCGTTTATCACGAAAACATTTTTAGAAAAACCTAAAAAACAATTAAGAATTTTTATTTTTATTTCGGACAATTTTTTAATTTTTGTGAGTTTTTTTAAATGTTGGCGATTTTTTAATATTTGGGATATTATTTTCTAAATTTGGCGATTTTTTTTTTAATTTAGGCGATTTTATTCAATTGTAGTAATTTTTTTAATTAAGTTTGATATATAAGTTTGATGTATAAAAAAGACAGAGTACAGTCTTGTTTACTCTCCCTTTACATCTTGTTTTTTAACCAAACAAAACAAGTGCACACAGAATAAAATGTAGCAATTTGCCAACTGAAATTCGGTTACTTCGACTCAAATTCGTTTATTACGATTATCAGTCAGTTGGTAAAACTAAACATTAGCTTTCACAACAAAACTCGGTTAATTCAACTGAATTTTGGTTGCAAAACTCAAAATATTCAGAAATCTAACGTTAATATCGTTGTAATAACTGAATTTATAAGTTGTTATCTTTAATATACACTTTTCAATTCGGTTGGCACTTTATTTCTCTGTGTGTGTGAAAATAAAAAGTAGAAAAAGAAAAAAACAAAAAGCGAGATCAATGGTGATAATCTTTAACTTCGAGCTCATACATTAGTTCTCATTTAGTGAGAAAACCAGTTTATATGCATGTTTGATGTTTGCATAGGATTTCTACCTCTTTCAAAACGTGTTCTGATGATGGGAACCTAGAAAATTCCCGAAATAGATCTATCAACACATTCCTGAAAGGGTCAAAGAATAAATTTGAAAACAAAAACTCTATAGATTATATGTTATGATAATATTCTAATAAAGAAATATAGAGTATGGCCTCGAACTTGAATAATTTTCATTTTAAATTTTTTTAATTTTAGAATTTTTTTTTTGAAATAAAAGCTCTTTTTAAAAATGTTCACTTTTATTAAATTTTGAGAATTTTTTAATCTTAGCGAATTTTTTAATTTAAACGATTTTTAAATAATTGTTGCATTTTTTTTCTTTGTTGTCATTATGGTTTATAAAAACTGTGAAAGTGATTTTGAAATCAAACAAAAGTTTAATTGACATTTTTTTGACGATAATTGTTTCTGTGTTATTAATTTTAATGAATTAGTTTTTAAGATTGATTCTTAATCTATATTGGTCCATTTGGTAGAAGGACATATTGTTAATTTTGCATGCATTGCAAAAAAGCTTATGCCGGTTTGAGGGTTAACATTTATTGCTAAAATATTTCCAGTATAAAGTTTTTATAATTTATAATTATGTTTTAAATTGAGTTTTTCAATTTTATTACAATTGAATTTTTCGTTTTATTTTTTTCACACTTAATCTTAATGACACTCCACGTTTTATTCATTTAGTTTGTGTGTCATTTAATATTTTTTTTTATTGTTTTAATTAAATTTTGTCCATTTTATAAAAAAAATTTGTTTTTTATTGTCTCTGTGTATTCAGTAGATAGATATGTCTGTTAATTTTATTAAGTTCTTTTTTTTTATTATAAATTTTTCTTGATTACTTTGGTCATTGTATCGTTATTTGGGAAATATAAAATTTTCAACATTATCAAATTGATTTAATTAGATTTCCCAACACTTAGTTTTAATAAAAAATTAATTTTGAAAAAGTTATAAAATAATTACCCTCATAAAAAATGTATGTGTTGCATATTAGATAGAAGAAAAACTTTTAAAATCTTGTGGGAACAATTATTTAACTTAAATTTTTATGTACAAAATTTTGTTAGATAATAAAATTGTGAAGAACACTAAGAAAATTGTATGAGACAATACACACAGAGACTACTTTAGCCAGTTGTCAAGTAAAATTCGGTTATTACGACTTCAATATTTGGTTTCGCAACAAAATTCGGTTAATACTACTAAATTTTAGTTGAAACACCCAAAATATTCAGAAATCACATTAGAATTTGGTTGTACTAACTGAATTTTTTGGTTGTATTCACCAATATACATTTTTCACTTTAATTTTCTGTGTGTATACTTCCACAAACGAGTTAGTGAGAAATACAAACCAAATTAATTGCCAATCGAATGGTTCGGTTGTGGTAACTGAATTATTTAGTTGTGACTACCGATTTATTGTTAGGGCAACCGAAATTCAATTGTCATAATGAAATTACTACTGTTGAGCTTTTTTCTCAGGTGTCACAACTGAAAATTTTGATTATCACAACTGAATCTTTAGATTGGACATAAATTCGGTAGTCAGTATAAATCTGTTTTACCCGTATAAGAAAACTTATTCTGTTACATGTTTAAACATTTTTAGTACAGAAAATATATCTTGGAAAAATTCCCGAATTATGTTACATTTTCAATGTTCTGGTAAGATATATGGGTATATAAATATGTGCTTTCTGGAGTACTTTAATACTGCGTACAAAAAATCTGAATTTCTTAAATTTGAAATATGAAAAAAAAAAATTGCGGATCGAATCAAGAATTTTGCTTTATTTTAAAAATTGAAGTATGCAAAAAACTAATCAGTTTTTGTTTTAATATCAAAAATGAGCTTTTTTTCCTCAACTCTCTGAATTTTATTAATTATCATCCACTATATTTGAACTGACATTTTGAATTTTAAAAATCTGATGTCAGATTCGATTTCAGTGACCCAAACCCCGCCGACCCCTCCCAATTATGCCAATTCCGCCACTCAAGCCGATTTCGTCACTCTTCCACATATTTTTAAGCGTCACTAAAAGTAGTATTTCAACTCGCGCCTCCATTTTAAACCACTCGACATTTGAAAGTTGAGCCATTATGCAGCTCTGCATATCAAGCTTAATTTTGGACTGTATGAGGCCTAACGTTCACAAAGAATGTCCCATATGCAGTTCCCCCAATTGGTGGATAATTTCTGATACTTTTTTTTAGAGGCAAACAGTACTGAAAAAAAAAATACAAAAGTTCTGAATTTTACATCATTGATGTGCATACATAACTTGGAAATGAATACATTACGAGTATACAAAATTTGTGTATCAAAAAACGTTTCTGGATTCTTGGTTCTTGTTAAAAACAATCTGGAGTATTTACACACAAATTTTATGCAGAAACACACATTTTAACATATTTTTCTGCATAAACTTTCGGACTAACAATTTTTAACTTGTGAAAAATTTTGTTTGAAATCATTTTTTTTAATTTTCTGTCAAATGATGTGAATTTAAACTAAAATAAAATTAAAAGATTAAAAACAACTTTTTCATGCCTAATTTTAGTTGGCTGTGAGAATATAGTTTTACTTAAATTATAGGGTAAATATTGCCCGAGAAAATTGGAAAAATTAAGTAATTAAAGATGTATAGCAACGCTTTTTCTGCATCAAGTAAATTACTTGTAGTCCTTACCTCACGTCTTCACATGATATATTTATTGCTTGCCAACATTTTGTTCGCAATAAAATTGCTGCATTTTGCATGCATTGTGCCAATTCTCATCTAATAAATGTTTTTCGCTACGATGTGGGGTTTTTGTGAAATATTGTTTTAATTCACACGACAGCAAAACCCATTATTTTTACATTAACTAAATGCTGTTTTTTATACAGTTATAGAACTTTAAGTTCGCAACACTTTTTTAACAAGCGGTCATTTTGTCAGCTGTCAAATGATTTATGTTTAGTTTGGTTTGACTTTAGACTGACGCCTGAACAACGCTTCAAAATTTTGCAAATTTATTTTGAAAATCATGGTTCTGTTAGAAATGCATATCGCGCAATACGCCCATTTTAAGGTCAACATAATCGTCCATCAGAGCAATTAATTCGATTTACTATAGAACAAAACTGCTGTATTTGGAGTGATGGTAATCCTCAAGTATATATTAAGACACTGTTACATTCAGAAAAACTGACTGTTTGTTGTGCTTTATGGGCTGGTGGAATCCTTGGTCCGTACTTCTTTAAAAACGATGCTGGTCAGAACGTTACAGTCAATGGTGACCACTATAGAGCCATGATTACTGACTTTGTCGTTCATCAATTGAACAACCATGATGTGCAGGAGTTGTGGTTTCAACAAGACGGCGCAACATGTCACACAGCTCGTAACACAAATGATTTATGGAAGGAAACATTTGGTTACCGCCTAATTTCACATTTCGGACCCGTGAATTGGGTTCCAAAATTGTGAAATTTAACTCCGCTGTACAATTTTCTGTGGGGATATTTGAAGTCGCTAGTCTACACCGATAAGCCCGAAACGATTGACCACTTGAAAGACAACATTCCCCGCGTTATTGCCAATATACGGCCACAAATAATGAAAAAAGACATCGAAAATTGCACCTCCAGATTAGACAACGTCCAAGCCAACCGTGGCGGTCATATGCCAGAAGTAATATTTAAATTATAATGCCAGAAGATTATCTTTCAATTACAAAAAAAAATCATCTCTGTTTTATTGCCTTTCAAAGTTCTATACCTCTATAAAAAACACACTTTACATGTAAGTCATTCGGGTAGTAAACAGTAGTTGTTTTAACTGCTATTTTAGACTTTATTCTATGAGACAATCATGTCAAAAAATAACTAACCAAAAATAATGTACTTGTTTTGTTTTGCGTAGTTATTTTAGTATTTTAATAAACAACTACCAAAACAGTAATTTTGCAGTAAACAGTTAATTTTTGTTAGTTATTTAAAAGGAGAATGGTATTCATAAATCCAAACGGTATTCATAAATGAAATACGGTTTTGAATTTTGACTTTGTATTTTTAATAGGATGTAGGAAATACAAATTTTTTATTGTAATTAAAAGAAAAAAACATTTTTAACTTTTAAAAACAGTTGTTTTTACAACTTATGTAGTGGTTTTTATATTTATTGTTTTCACTGTTTTGTTGCTCATTTTTATGGTTAATGCATTCATTTAAGGTTAATTGTTTTAGACCGCTTCGATAGTAATTTTTACTATCATCGTAGTTGTTTTATCAATATTTAAAAATTACTACATGGCTATTAATTTGTATGACAAATACAGTCATTGCTTTTTTTTACCACATTTGTAGTCATTTTAACTGTCATTTACCTACCTTCTTAATTTTCTGAGTGTAGCTAAAAGTATGCAGTATTTTTCTGCTATATTAGCCAAATTTGTTAACTTTCAGCCAATATAACAAACTAAAACTTCCTATAACACTAATTTTAAATACAATATAGTTAAAAATTTGTCAATTTTTATTAATTTTTTTTATCAAGATGTTTAAAAAAAAAAAATTCTTTTATCCCTACAAAAAGTTTGTCTAATAAAATAAAAAGTTATCTGAAATGACAGAACTTCTATAAAGAAATTTCTAATATGTTTCTCTTCAATTTCATCATGTTAATCTAAAATGTTTATTTAAAAACTTTTAAATTAAATAAAAACAACCTCCATCTACCTTTAAACGTAATGTCCTCTTTTTTTTTCTTCTAACTACTGTCATTTGTATAATCATTGTCATTCATTAATCGTTGACTTTAAAGTTGTTTTTATTGCTCGCTTTTTCAATTCAATTAAATCGAAACTGACAACAAACCGAAGAACAAACTTTTTCTTTTCATTATTGTTATTACCTCCTGTTATTATCGGTAAACAACATGGAAAAAGTTTTTGTTCCAAAACGCTTAAAACATCCATCATTTTAAGCTGCAGGAATAACTAAATGGATATTAAGGCAATAGAAAAGTTATTTCCTTTCAAAAAAAAAACCCCCTAAGGGAGTTTTAGGGAAAACATTTCCTTATTCGTAAACAATTTTTAGGTGTTTTGTTTGTTGGTTGTGTCCTCTTATTGTTGACGCTTAACCATTGAGAAGAAATACAAACAAAACCAAAAAAAAAAAAAAAAAAATAAAATAAATAAAATATTTTGACAAGTGGGTCGATAAATTTGATTACAGTTTCCACTTTTCGGGTGTAAAATGGTTTCATTTTGTTTGTTAGTTTTGTGGATGTGGCAGCCTGCCTGATTATTATGGCTGGTGAAATTCTGTCAGGTTTTTGCACGCTTGAATGATGGACAAATGTTTGCATTTTAAGGATTTATTACTTTAGATTTTTATTGTGTTTATTATACGAATAGTTAAGTAATACGAGTATGATGGCAAAAATGTTCCAGATTATTTTATGTTTACTTTCATAAATTGAAAAAGTTTTCTTTAAGTACTTTTACGTTTTATTTTCACGCTAACTGAATTATTTAAAGTTTTTTTTAATACGTGCCGGTTAACCCAGCAAAATTCTTTGAAACCGGTTACCTCTGATTCCATTGATTTCATGGAACTGGTTCTAGAACTGATTCCTGGGGGGTCTAAATGTAATGGTTTGCTGTCTCAAAACCAGTTCTGTACCCTGAAGGCAAATTACCTACTGCCAGGCGCAAATCCTAGGTGAGGGAAAATAGGGCATTTCCTCCCCCAAAATACAATTTTTTCAATACAAAAATGTAAAAAATATTAAAAAAGTTAATCAAAACCACTCCAACTTCCCTTCTCAAACCTTTTTCTGGATCCGCGACTGCTATTACTAAGGCGTCAAACTCTATACAAATATATCCGGTTGAAGAACATACAAATAAAAAAAAAAAAAGTAAGAACTACACTCATAAAAAAACCTTATAAATAGTTGAAGTTTCAGCTACGACAACAGAAAATAGTGCCAGAAGAATTTACACCAGCTGAATTTACAATGAAGCTGAGAATCACAGACTGGTAAATTTAGGTGACCTACATTTTGGAAGAACGTAATTTGAATTGACAGTTATAGTTAAATTAACTAAGAATTTAGCTAAATCAACAGCATATTTCTGCTAAACAGGTCTTTCCGGATCTGACCAGGGGCAGGTCCATATTTATTACCTGGAATATAAGTAGTTAATACATAGTACTTCGAATTTCCCGAGCAGCTCACAACTTCCGGTCTTATGCCCGTGGTTTCAAGCAGGGATACCTACCGGTGTTAAGATATGTCTTGATACCGGTAGGTATCTTAGCTTGAAATTACATGCGTTAGAGCAAGTATCCCCTGGAAATGTCCAGACATCCGTCTGGCGGCAGCTAAAGTGAGAAGGCATGCAGTTGAGTGTCCGAATGGCATACTAACAACATGCGTCTCGGGTTAGTAGGTGTGAAACACTGAAACTTAACTATCTCATTAGCCGTCTTTTAGCTAACCTGCCTAGAGGTTGTTGGCAGTCCCAACACTAGTATCGGTTAAGGTGGCCCAATCAGTCGTTTTGACCTAAATTAAGTTTATTAATGAAACCACAACAAATATATATAACCAACGGATAGTGGCCCTTTGTTCCCAATAGGAACCACAGGACATAATATATATGTATACATAGTACTTAGTATTTACGGTCTAACGATTTTTAGTCAATTTTGCTCTATCTGGCTTAGTTTCCGAAATATAACGTATTTTATGATTATAAAATAAAAATTATCACAAAATAACATCATCGAGGCGATGGTACATAAAACAAAGCACTAGCAGAGCGTTAGTTAACAGTAATACTAAAGAAAAATAATTGGGAAAGCATTTATTTTGAACGCTTTGCCTACGTTTGCAAAAAGTTCTTTGCCTATAACTGCATTTAAAAAGGACTCTGCCAGTACATAATTTACAAAATTTACTACTGTTTATAAAAAACAAACATCGGTTAAAAGTGATTTGCCTGCGTTTTCAAAAAGGCCTTTGCCAGTACTGGGCTTACAAAATTTACGCCGTATATGGCAAAGTACTGCTGGTAAAACATTGTTTAAATGTGCTCTGCCGGCGCTTATAGAAAGTGCTTTGCCAGTACTTCTTTTACAAAAAATTTAAGACTATATATGAAAAAATACTACAGACAAAACATTGGGTTACAGCGCTTTACCAACACCGGCTAAAAGGTGTACATAAAATTTACGATTGTATATGAAAAAATACTACTTCAGAGAAAAATCAATTTTTATTATTAAATTTTTCATAAAAACACATTTAAAAAAAATGTTGGTAAAAAAATTTTTTTTTACTGCTGCACTTCTCAATTTATACTAGAAAATACTAATTTTTGGTTTCTTTATTATGGCAAAAAACCCAACTCTTCGCCAACCTTTCAGGGTTGGCAGAGTAAATATTTCATATTTTCATTTTTCAAATATATGGTTTCCCAACGTTTCAAAAAACAAACGACCAACCAAAGATTGGCGTTATCATTTCAAGGTTTACCCAACACTTTGTACCAACATATACAGTACTTTGAAAATTTGTTCAAATACGGATAAAATTTGTTTTTGAGGTACAATGAAATGTCTAATTACTTTAGCTAAATAACTGATTTAAAATAAACTCAACTGAATTGGTACGCGTTTAACAGACTTTTTAACTAACTAATTTTTTTTATGAGTGTATTTTAATACCATGTGACTAAAATGTTCCGAATTTTTTCTTTGAATATTACTTTTTTTACTGGTAAGTTTTATATAAAACAATAAATTTTATTGCGATTAAATTTGAAATTACACCGCGCTACAAATTTGACCTTTAAATTCGAAATCAAGCGTACCTAAAATTGATTTTAAATATTTCGGTCACGCTGATTTTAATATCGTACCCCGTTTTTTCACTTGCATCACATATTTTTCGCAAAATTGCATTAAAGTTTTGCATGTTTGAACGCAGTTTTTTGGTCATAAAACTAAAAAAAATATTTTATCTTACAAGGAAAGGGATGGAAAAGGAATTGTTGGAATTCGGTCGAAACCATTAAAATTAATTTGATAAGGCGGTGTTTTATTTGTAACTACCAATAATCGATTAATAAAGCCAAAATACTATACTGGAAATTAAAAAGAGGGAAAAGAAACTGAAAAACCATCCATTTATCCAGTCAACTTTACGAATAAAATTCGGTTAGTAATTGTGTACGGTAGAAGCAACCATTTATTTTGTGATAATACAAGAGAATTGGTACCATCTATCAAATTTTTTAAAAATTGTCGATAATCGAAAGTGGTTAGTGCAAATACGGTATTCGCAAATTAAATATGCCATTAAATTAGAGGTTCAGTAGTACCAACCGATTTGTGGCCTGCATTGTTTATGGATGCACCTAATGATTGGTATTGGTAAAGGAATTTAAGACAAAGTTTGTTTCCCTAACAAAATATTTAAATTCATATTTAACAGTCAACATTTATAAGTGTTTGTGGTGTAGCGGGTAGATTTGCCTTGTACTCCAAAATTCCGAGTTCAAATCTCGGAAAAGACAAACTCAGAACGTTTTTTTAATTACAATAAAATATTTAAATGCTTAAATATCAAAAAAGGCAATGAAAATTAAAAGTGATTGTGGTTAAATCAGTAGGACAGAATACTATTAATCTGAAGGAAACTGTTCAATGTCAGAAAATCAAAAAGTTTTTTAATTTCAATAAAATTTTGTGGAACGTAATAATATTTATTTGGAATGTAATATTGGGTTTGTCAACTGAATACTAGCTTTCGCGACTAAAAATATAATTTAACATTAAAATGCCGCACAAACCCCTTAGATGGGTTTTTTGAAAACTCTTGCACGCCGT